>JAQBSW010000428.1:55000-205980 GCA_029291075.1 Eudiplozoon nipponicum
CGACAAAGAATGTATTAAAAACACTTCTTAGAACGACCAGAGCTTAACTGATCGAACGATCAATATATTTGTAAACAAAAACAAAATATCAGCTTAAATTAATCGCATTTCACTGGCAATTCTATATAATCCCCAAAAATCATGATCTACCGAAACAACACCGACCTTTCTTAACCCGTGTTATTAAGCACGCTTTTGTTATAAATTAGCACTTTAAAATATCAATTGTTTATCGACTTTAGTTGAAGATATATTTGTGCTTATAATTTATCCGTGCCTAACATAAATTTTTGGATAAATTCATCGTATATGCACGTAAATTCACGAGGTTAAATTATGCAAACTAGTTCATACATGTCTATAAACCAGGTTTGGAACTTGAGATAAAAATTAATCCCATTTTATTTCCTATGTCGTGTGAGATGACGTATTTCGACATTTAATGGTTATCAACAGAGCACAACGGCGAACATAAAAATGAAGATCAAACCCAAATGCCTATAAAATTAAGAAATATCAAATATACGGCATTCACCATTAGTATTCTCTCACAAATTCGTTATATTTATTAATGCTTTGCGGTTGTATCATCATTCGGACGTTTGCATTGAATTGATGAAAACTGCGCTTCGAAACACACCAGTACGTGTGACTGATGATAGTTTTGGTATATTATGTGACTGATTAAATACGATTTAGTTGGTGTTTATATCAAGCCCACTAACTTGATTGAAACAGAAAATGAGTGATAAACAATGCAATCTTTACGCCCAGTGCTGTTGCCAGGGCGACATAATAACGAAAGAAAACATACGTGGGAGTGAGGAACTGTCTTACACCCAATGCCCGACAATGCGTAGGCCTGGTCAAAACTCAATATACCAATACGACAATTACCAGATCTCATAAATCCTTTTATAATACTACAAGGATGACTCCTTCTTGCACACAGGCACATGACCACACGCATATAAAAACAAGAATGTAATTAAACACCTCAGTTAGCACCATCGTTTAGGAAAACTGTCTTCAGAAGAGGCTTATTAATGTCTCTATATGCACGGCCGCTCTCGCCTGGAATCAAACATTGTCATTTTGTAAGTAAATTGACAACTCTAAATTATAAGCCTTCACAGTAACCCGCCGGAGTTCTTTTATATACGTCAGAGAGAGTTGAGTTTCGGACACTATTTCCGTCAGTGTCTACAAAAACAGCATCATCTACACGATATATAACAGTTAAATACTGTTTGTTGCGGAGAGCTAATATATATGCAAGTAACAAATTAGTTCAGTTGTGACCAGAAAGATAAACCAAAGTCAGCATAAACGGAATGTATAATCTCATGCACATTCGTTTCGTGCTTACTGGCGACTCATCAGTAGGAGCCGGTATTACGCCCTTTAACCACTATATATTTGGTAGAAGAATGTGGAATAATAGGACGGTACAATCTCCTAGACGAATGTGTAAACCTGCAATAGTGAAGCTAACATCATATAGTCTACGACAATGCAACTTCAACGCTAACTCACACTATATAATATATATACCGAGTCTGTAAAGGATACTAACACTATGGCTATTGTGTTAGTAACCGATACCAACAATATTGTACCGAAAAGGTACATGGTACTAACATTATGGTTTCCGAGTCGGAACATGTTACCAATATGATTGATATAAATTTATGCTATAGTTCACCGAAATTGAGAATTTCTGAACACCTGTTACTCCAGTAAATCCATACACCCTGGCCTTGATCGATATCAGTTATCACATTTCAAGGTAACCATGACATCATTCAATTCAATATATAACAGTTAAATACTGTTTGTTGCGGAGAACTAATATATATGCAAGTATGCATTAGGCGTTGCGAACCTAATAACAAATTAGTTCAATTGTGACCAGAAGGATAAACCAAAGCATAAATTGATATCCATCAGGTTGGTATCATGTACCGACTCGGAAACCATAGTGTTAGTACCATGTACCTTTTCGGTACAATAACGTTGGTATCGGTTACTAACACAATAGTCATAGTTTTAGTATACTTTACAGACTCGGTATATATATTATATAGTGTCGTTGACTTTAGATTATGTTAGCTTCACTATTGCAGGATTACACATTCGTCTAGGAGATTGTACCGTCCTATTATTCCACATTCTTTGACCAAATATATAGTGGTTAAAAGGCGTAATACCGGCTCCTACTGATGAGTCGCCAGTAAGCACGAAACGAATGTGCATGAGATTATACTTTCCGTTCATGCTGCCTTTGGTTTATCCTTCTGGTCACAACTTAACTAATTTGTTACTATGTTCGCAACACCTAATACATACTGGCATATATATATATTAGGTCTTCGCAACAAACAGTATTTAACTGTAATATATTGAATTGAATGATGTCATGCTTACCGCGAAATGTGGTAACTGATATCGATCAAGGCCAGAGTGTATGGATTTACTGGAGTAACAGGTGTTCAGAAATTGTTGTAATTCTCAATTTCGGTGAACTTTAGCATAAATTGATATCCATCAGGTTGGTATCATGTTCCGACTCGGAAACCATAGTGTTAATACCATGTAACTTTTCGGTACAATAATGTTGATATCAATTATTATAATCAATGTTGCGGTCTTGATATAAACACCTGACCCATTAATTACTTACATATGTCAGTATAAACTAAGAATTGTATAGTGTAGAAAAGGCAATTCATCCAGTAGACCGGCTTCGTCCTGATTGGGAACTCATCATGTACTGGCCATAATTTGCCGCGGATAGGACTAGAACCTGGGCACGTCTGCTTCGGAATCTGGTGCTCTAACCACGGAGCTACCCTGCCGCACACTACACTGCACACAATTTTCAGCTATATACTAACTAATGTAACTTAGTCCACTTTTCTTCTATGTGGATCACATATCCATTTAGGCTCAAAGTTCTAACTAACTATCTCTAATCTGTCATTACTGAACAGACACCACACCACATGAGGAATTGTTATTGAAATGAACATTTGTATAATTAAACGAACAATGGTTGCGCGGTCGGTGATGACAATTATTATAATCAAGGTTGCGATCGTGATATAAGCACCTGCCCCATGATTTACGAACATTTTTCAGTACGAACTACATATTGTATAGTGTGGTAAAGGCAATCAATCCAGTAGACCGGTTTCGTCCTTATTTGGAACTCATCACGCACTGACCAGATTTTGCCGGGGACAGGGCTCGAATCTGGGCACGTCTGCTTCGGAATCTGGTGTTCTGACCACTGAGTCACCCCTCCTCTTACATACATAATATATGTACATGGGTCAGGTGCTTATATCAAGATTGCAACTTTGATTATAATAATTGTCATCACCGACCGCGCAACCATTGTTCGTTTAATTATACAAATGTTCATTTCAATAACAATTCCTCATGTGGTGTGGTGTCTGTTCAGTAATGACAGATTAGAGATAGTTAGTTAGAACTTTGAGCCTAAATGGATATGTGATCCACATAGAAGAAAAGTGGACTAAGTTACATTAGTTAGTATATAGCTGAAAATTGTGTGCAGTGTAGTGTGCAGCAGGGTAGCTCCGTGGTTAGAGCACCAGATTCCGAAGCAGACGTGCCCAGGTTCTAGTCCTATCCGCGGCAAATTCTGGCCAGTACATGATGAGTTCCCAATCAGGACGAAGCCGGTCTACTGGATGAATTGCCTTTTCTACACTATACAATTCTTAGTTTATACTGACATATGTAAGTAATTAGTGGGTCAGGTGTTTATATCAAGACCGCAACCTTGATTATAATAATTGTTATCACCACCCGCGCAACCAATGTTCGTTTAATGTTGATATCAGTTACTAACACAATATCCATAGTGTTAGTATCCTTTACAGACTTGGTATATATACTTTCCGTTCATGCTGACTTTGGTTTATCCTTCTGGTCACAATTGAACTAATTTGTTATTAGGTTCAGCTTTAGCTGTTGCAAAAAGAAATATGTAAGTATGTAAGTAATGATAAGTTTGCATTTGTTGAAAATGTTGAATAATAAATGAGAATTCTAGTTGGTGTGTTTCTTGTTTTGTTTTGACCTAAATAAAATAGTTGAAGACGATGCTGTGGTTTGGGCCGCAAAGTTTAATTACATTTCATGTGCTAAATTGTTCATTGACTAGGAAAGTGTATTGATAGCCCCTCTTTTCAAATTAAATTAATTTCGGGTTATCTCAACAAAATGTCATATTTTAGCCGTCTTAAAGTGCGGATTACATAAAACGACCACTTATTTTGACAAATTGATGGTTTATTCATGGGATCTGCATTGATCTACTACTGGAAAATATTCCTTAGATAAAATGTAAATGATTTGTGTAATGGATGCATAGATGCAAACCTTGCATCTGTTTTTTTTATAAAACGATACGTGCAGTCCTCGCGAATGAAAATATTTTGTCTTAGCCATTGACGTTTAGGAATCATTTCCTCAGTTCAGTACAATGTAAGCATGACTACAAGAGGTGCGAGCCTTATATCTAAATTTGTTTTCCATATATATGCAATGCGGTTTGATCCTCGCCAGTAAGTTTGCCGTCGTACTCTGACGATGATCATGGAAGGTCGAAACGCGTCAGGGCGTTGTGGCTGGCGTTAGTTTTGCTATTATGTCCGATGACTGGTTAGATACAATTGGATTGGTGTTTACTTCAAGCACGCAAACTTGATTTAAAGAATTGTTACCACCACCCGCGCAATCAATTATTGTTAAATTGTATTGCTTATATATGTATATGTAGCGAAAGCTGCAAACAATTAATGTTCGTGACTGCATAGAAATTGTGTAGCTGACATTTCCAGTCAAGTTCAATGTATGCGAGACTGCTAGAGGTGAGAGCCGCATATCTAAATTTGATTTCCATATATATTCAATGCGGTTTGATCCTCGATAGTCAGTTTGCCGTCGTACACTGATGATGATCATGGAAGGTCGAAACGCGTCAGTGCGTTGTGGCTGGCGGTAGTTTTGTTATGTTGTTCGACGACTGGTTAAATACAATGGTATTGGTGTGTACTTCAAGCTCGCAAACTTGATTTAAAGAATTGTTACCACCACCCGCGCAATCAATTATTGTTAAATTGTATTTACAGTCAAGTTTAATTTATGCGAGACTGCTAGAGTTTAGAGCCGCCTTTCTAAATTTGTTTTCCGTATTTATGAATTTCGGTTTGATTTTCACTAATTAGTTTTCCGTCCTTCTCTGATGATGATCATGGAAGGCCGAAACGCGCCAGTACGTATGACTAACTATAGTTTTGTTATGTTGTTGGAATGGTTAAATACAATAGGATTGGTGTTTATTTCGAGCTGGCAAACATGATTTATAGAATTTTTTTCATCACCCGCGAAATCAATGATTTTTCAATTGTTTAGGAATCTTGTTAGGTTTCCGAATAGACCAGCTACGTTATTTATGCTGCAGTTCACCTTGATCTAAATTTTAGCGTCATAATGTGCAATTATAATGCATTGATATAACGCAGTCTGAGCACAGTTAAAGTTTGCCTTAAAAATAATATTTCATTTTTATAATTTATTTGAGGTTATTACCTGGTCTTGACGACCGAATATTATCCTAACAACCATTTAAAGACTAGAGAAATCAAATAAAAAGGCGATAATTGAATAAAAAATTTTGGAATAACACATCCTTCTCGATTACCGGATAAGATACGTCAGTGTTACAGTTCAAGGCTGGCCATGTTATCTAGTGTATCAATAAGGCTCGGTGACTGATATGGTTTGTTTAATTCATGAATTCCACAGAAGGCATGGGTTCTTCGCAAAAATTGCGTTCCTGTTAGTAATCTTACACAAAGTGGCTTATTTTGACGCCCGAAATCCTCAGATAAATTTCTGTTGCCATGTGAGGACGTGTGTTGCCACAGAAAATCACCAAATTGGCAGTATCAACATATTTTACCACTAATGTTAGTTCGGCTGTTAATACGGCTTTCCTAAGAGTTTACAATTATTTTTCATCTAGTCTTGGCTAAATTACGCCTAACTCTGAAAGTTAAAGTAGTCATATTCAATGACGATATTCTGACCAAATCTTCAAACCTATAGCTATCTACTTATTGTTGAGAATAATACTATATATGTAATTCTGCATTAGATTTTGTACATCTTGTAAAAAATTAGTTCAAATAGGACCAGAAGGATAAACCAAAGTCAACATGAACGAAAGGTATAATCTCATGTACACATACGTTTCGTGTTTACGGGCGACTCATTGGTAGGAGCCAGTACTGCGTCCTACACCCTCTATATATTTCGTCAAGCAATTTGGGATAATGGCGTGGTACAATCGATTATACGCATGTGCATACAGGCAGTAGTGTAGCTAACATCATACAAAGTCTTCGACAATGCGACTTCAGAGCCAGCTCACTATATATAATAAATAACGAGCCTGTAGAGTGTACCAACACTGGCTGCCGAGTTGGTACATGGTACAAACACTATGGATGCCGAGTCGTACATGGTACCAATACTATGGTTGCCTAGTCAGTACATGGTACCCATACAACGGATTTTAAGATATGCTAAATTTCATGAAAATTGGGAATAACAACAACTTATGAACACCTTTTATTTTGGAAAATGCATACACCATGGCCTTGATCGATAACAGTAATCCAATTTCGCGGTTTTCATGACATCATTCAATGAAATGTGTAATAGTTAGGTACTGTTTATTGCGAAGATCTAATATATATTCAATTTTGTAATAAGTGTTGCGCAATTAATAACACATTATTTCAGATAGGACCACAAGGACAAACCAAAGTCAGCATGAACAATAGGTATAAACTCATGTACACATATATATGTCAACTTGTACCACAACTGAGAATTGCAACTACTTCTGAATACCTGTTAGTACAGCAAATCTATGCACAGGTCATAATCGATAACAGTTCCAAATTATCACAAGAAGCCGTTTTACTACACAAAAAGCTTGGTTTTTAATAATTTATTTATATGGTTTTGCTCGTATGAAGTGCGAATCTTTAGTAAAACGAATTTAAAATTAATTATTATTTTTTATTCACTTCAGAGACTCGACTACGGCTTCTATCGTTCTTCTGATTTTGCTTCGTTTTAATTCTTTTGCATCTGCCTAGAATTTCCCTTATATTTACATCAGCCCAAAACAAGGCAATTTGAGCGTTCTTGGAATAAAAGGTGGTTAAAGCAACATCTCCCTCCTCTGGAGTCGGCTCGAACCCCTTCTTAAGCGATCAAGTGCTACAGCGCGTTGTCTGTTGAGCATGTTGGCTAAAACGATGTTGTGCCTTGCGTTCACACTTCCTACCTGATACGGATCATCATTGACAGTATGTTATGCCATAAGCTCCATTTTTGCCAAAACGACCTATACCCCTGCCCGTATGCGGGTGTGTATAGATCGTCTTGCATAGGCTTATTACTATATGACACACGCAGCTTTAGATAACTGTTGTGAACTTTCCTTAATATTTGATATGGTATGGCGCTCATGAGGCCCTGGATTTACAGGGTCGCCTGGCAATTGTACCTGTCCTCCATAAACCATAGTTTCTGGGGCAAATTCTGTAGCCGTTGCTACAGTTCATCGTATGTCCCACTAAACCAAATTAAATTTAACTTGCTAGGATCTCGGGGGTATCGTGACACCAACGTCGCAATACCGTCTTCAGCTTCTGTTGTGTAGGCTCCGTCTGAGGTAAGTAATCGCACGCCGGGAATACTTCATTTAATGTTTCTTGCAGCAATGATTAAATTACCTCGGCTCTCACTGTGTACCCGGTCGATACTAATAATTTGTGCTGCATCAAATCCACTGAGCAAGCGTTCTTCTCGGCACTTTACAATCTCCTCTATTGTTATTTGCTTCAGTGATACAAACTAGACCCATCGGATAGACAAAGCTACCCCGCCACTCGCCATAGGCAGCGAACCCACCAAGTCAATATGCAAAATGTAGTTTTGTGCAGTGGCACTGAAAGTCATCCGGATGAACCTTTCACTTTTTTGTGGATTGTAACGCTGATATGTTCTTCAATGTTGACAATAGATACATTTCTCTTTGAACATGCCCGTCCAATAGAATGACTGGATGTCCTAGCGTTTTGTGCCAAGAAGCCTCCAATTCTTGTCGTATATACTCTAGCACAAATTATGGCACTGTTTTTCCTTTTATGTGCACAAGCATCTCATGTTGGCGAGTTACTGATGCTGTTGTGCCGTTTCTTAACAGACTGGCCATTTCTTGGTATGTGGCGTCATTGTCCTGTTTTAGAGAAACCTTGATATGTGGTGATATTCGTGCTGCAGATATTCTGCTGAGCGCATAGATTGTAGCATTCTCGTTGCCAGCTCGATGGTGAATAGTTACATCGTGTTTCTCGCGTTCGTTCTTTCCAATAACTAGTGACGTCTAAAAACCCACCGTCGACAAAATACCAAAACTTTCGAAGAGATAGGGGGTATTTTTTTGGTGACGGTATAGTTTTGCTCCACCTTAGTGAACATGCTGCTTAAATATTGCGTAAAACGTCTGTCGGTTTGCAATAGTGCTTCTACGACAATATCTGACACATATGTAACAATTGATATGCTCCTCACAAAGAAGGTGAAAATTGTGGCGTCTATTAACTTCTGCGTACACCGAATAAGCACTTCTTGGACCTCCTCCGTCCAACGAAACGATAGTTCAATATTAGTAAACTTAGGCCGCCATCCAGGTAAGATATGATCTATAGTAATTCATCATACCAATAGGCCGGAGCAATTGTTTTGTAGTGGTGGCACTAGACTATCTTTGATAGACTGTACGTTCGAATATAAGTACATACATTCATCTACTGAAACTGAGTGACACAGGAACCAAAATCATCGATCAATCTGCACCTTTTCAGGATTAACATGTAATCACCGTTTTACGGCTTTAAAGAATATCTCATGCAGTCGAGTGCTCAAATGTTGTTCGTCAGTTTCCCATATAACGACAACGTAAATACACGCTGTAGTATAGGGTCATTTGAACACAAAGTGGTCCATTAATACTTGGAACTGCATATCAAGTTCGTGGGATGATGATCCTATTATCATATTGAAATGGCTATCCTCCAGGGGGATCATACTGACTTCGCTGTCCAATATGCGATGATATTACAGCTTGTGTTTACCTTATTGGAACTGATCAAAGCCTTTGGTTACCACCATCTTTCCCGGATCCGCTGCAAATGCTTTGAATTATTCCAAAGTTTTGGTGGATTGTGTTCATGTCTCCCCTGGTTACAACGCAGTTATCAAAATAACAATCTTTCTCACTATCAATAACCAGTTTCTGTCAGAATGTCATATCAATACAATTTAGAAACTAGTTAGGTCCTTTGGTGCATGCATTAGCGAACACGACGAAATCCTGGCAAAAGAATCAATCATTGATGTAGATGTAATCACGTCTTCAGCATTAATGAGATCTATGAGAACAACTTCCTCCGGAAGCAGGTACAAAACACACATAAACGCATTTACTGATTAATTAGGTGGCTCTTGTTCAACTGCTATAAATAGTCATCAATTTTAAATCATCATGCCATCGATACCCACACTCGTTCAGCTATTAGAGGCTCCAAGCTATGTGCTGGTCTGAAAATACCTTCATATAAACCAATATTACCGCGTCCTACAATCGAAATCATGGCAATAGCTCTCTTAGAGACCAACGAATGACATATTGCAATTGTATATCTGAAAACCATTACCAGTTAATCAGTCACATTCAAACTAATTCTGCAAATTGCATTTTGTTCAAAGTTTGAATTGATGTGAAAGAATGTATCGAGTTCCAGTTGTCAAATTAAATGATAAATTATATTGATTCTAAAATACAACTATTTTCATTTTCTCACATGTACATTCCATAAATAGAAAATAGTAGAATGCGTTATGCAGTCATTAGAAAGTCCTATGCATGATTAATCGTGTGCATAAAACTGGACTCAAGTTTTTAAAAGGTAACTGGAACAAAAGCAGCTTTATATTCTGCACACATTAAATTAAACTCAGCTCTTCTAAATAGATGCATATATTCAATTAGCAATCTAATATTTTTCAAACACGCGCGCTGGATCTATTTATAAGATAAACCGACGTCCCAAAACAGAGGTACACTTGATTGTTTAAGATCATGTGTATCGATCGCTTGGTTCCACCATCTTCCTAAGCACCTAGTATTTGGTCTCTGAATTGTGCCTGGCATTAATTTGGAATTGTTATTCTAAAAGGAAAATTTCAAGTTAAATTAATTTGAGTTTAGATATATAAAATCGTTATTTTATGAATATTGCACTTCATCAATTTGAACGGTTTCGTCCTAATTATGCACTTATCTGTAGTTGCCTTAATTGGCAAAACCAAGATTATTTCAGGATAAATTTTGTGTAATGTCACATAATTCATCAACTACCGCTACAAAAACTGTGCATTGCGCATGAAATTTTTATTTATATAACAAATAATGTTTCTTTGGTCAAACTTATCATCAGGTCAGCCTTCTTGGTACCGCTTGGTAAAGTGTCTCAATAGTAAGAGCGCCAAAATCCGAAGAAGATGTGCCAAGGTTAGAACTCTGTCCGCAAAAAAGTGTGGGCAGTGCAGGAAAAGTGCTCATTAAGGACAAAATCTGTCTACTGGATGAGCTACAGTTTCTATATTATACAATTCTTAATTTATACTGACAAATTGGTGTATATAAAAGAACTGTTGGTAATATCAATATCGCAAACTTGATTTAAATAATTGTTATTACCGATCATACAACCAATATTAATTTAATTAGACAGTGTGCTAGCTTGGGAAGTGATATTGAATTTACATAGGCTATATATATATATATATATATATATATATATATATATATATATATATATATATATATTTCATTTACCCTTCCTGTGCGAAAAAAAAGGAAATTTTATCGGATACAAGAAACATTTCTTTCTCATTATCTCCTAAAGTAATTTCTTATGAACATATCTTAACATATAAATTGGAAAGCAAAACACGATAGAAATATGTAAACATAGGGAGAGTGTGAAAAAACGGAAACCAATCAATTGCGTGCGTCACATACAGTTCAAGCTCAATGCTTGTACGCGCTTCATCTGCTTGCATAAATCCGGCTGCAATTTGTTTATCCATAAGGCTTCGCATGTGGATAAACAAATTGCATATACAATTTAACAATTATTGTTTGCGCGGGTGGTGGTAACAATTCTTTAAATCAAGTTTGCGAGCTTGAAGTAAACACCAATCCCATTGTATTTAACCAGTCGTCGAACAACATAACAAAACTACCACCAGCCGCAAAATTGCATCCGGATTTATGCAAGCAGAAGAAGCATGTTCAAGTATTGAGCTTAAACTGGATGTGACGCACGCAATTGATTGGTTTCCGTTTTTTTCACACTCTCTCTATGTTCACATATTTCTATCTTGTTTTTCTTTCCAATTTATATATAAAGATATGTTCATTATCAAATACTTGAGAAGATAATGAGAAAGAAATGTTTTTTGTATCTGATAAAATTTCATTTTGTTTTTTGCACACAGGAAGGGTACAATGAATTTCATTAAAGCTCGCATTTCAAAAAAAATCTTTATATATATATATATCTTTACAAGTTTCACAATTCAAAAAAAAATCATATTTATCAAAATTGTGAAACATACAACGATAAATTAAATAAAGAAATATTCGACGAAACACTATTGATGCATATATATCTTATTCGTGTAAAAATGGTGAATATGTGGAAAGCGTAGTTTATTATAAAATTGACCTATGTGAGGAAACGATCTCAATATACGAGATTAAGCGTTGGAAATGATCCAATCAGCATAAATAAGAGAATATTCATCGCCGCATTTTAGAAAATGTCATTTAATAAAAAGTAAAAGCGGATAGCTGCAAAATGAAATGTCCATATATAGAGACGAAACTACGGATGAGGATTAAATTCGAATACATTTTTTAAAAGAGTTTGTCTGGATTATAGAAGGTGCGTGGAGAAGAGAAATAAAAAAAACAAGTGCGGACTAAAATTGATATATATATATATATATATATATATATATATATATATATATATATATATATATATATATATATATATATATATATATATATATATATATATATAGGTTTTATGGAAAGATTTTGGAGATATATAAGCCGTTGTAGACTGAGAATTACTTAAAGTAGCAAAAGAGATTCAAAAAGTATACCAGTTTTGTTCTTATTTGGAAACTCTTTAAGTTCCTGTCAGAAATTTCCGCGATCGTGGTTTCTATCAATGCTACTTTTTCGAAGTTTCCGCCTCGTACCACTGCACTGCCCCTTCCTTTGTAGTGGAGCATACTTAACATTTCTTTAGACATAAAGTTCTAACTAGCTACCCCTATCTGTCATTATAGTACAGAAACCATGCCACCCGGAGAATTGATATTTAATTGAAGTCTTATTGTATGATTTTCGTGATAAATAGCTGTATATATATTATATATATATATATATATATATATATATATATATATACATATATATATATGACTTTAATTTTACTACCTGACATTTGGGCATCATAACTAAACACATTTTTGTTGCGGAGAACTAGTATATATGGAATTGGGTATTAGTAAGAATTTAGTTCAAATATGACCAGTAGGAGCCAGTGCTTTGCCCTATACTCACTATATATTTTGGCGAGGAATGTGTACCATCAACATGTTCTGCATCATCACGTACTGTCTAGAATTTTTCCGCGGACAAGACTCGAACACAGGCAAATCTGTTTCGGAATCTACTGCTCTAACCACTGAGCCAACCAGCCGCAGACGCGCCGAGGTCAGAACCCTGTCCGCGACGAATTATAAACTGTACGTGATGAGTTTCGAATAAGGATGACACGGTCTTCTGGATGAATTGCCTTTTCTACATTACACAATTCTTAGTTCACTCTGACAAATTTATGTACACAATAGGACAGGTATTTATATCAAAATCGTTCAATAATTGTTAACTCCGCTTGGGAAACCAATGTTCATATGGATCGAGAATATTTTGTCTGCTGATGCTGGTGGAAACGACATGTATTATTACATATCACACAAACACCATTGCCGCCTATGGCATATATTTGTATATCACAGATTATATACATGTATCTTATTGCATATATATGTTCATACAGTCTAAAGCATTGAAGAAAACCAAAAAATTATTTTAGTCCAAAACTTTTGATCAATGATGTATTCTCTAAATCTCCGCAGTTTCCTTGATTTAATCACCTGTAAAGAGTTATTCAATTATTGCATTAGATTTGGGCTTTCATTGATAAGTGGGATATGTGAGCATGTAAATGATAATACTTTAATGGATAAAACAGGATCGCTTTGACACATTAATTTATTTAATTTGTACGTGCTCATGAGTAATTATATTAATGCAGCAGGAAAGCGTTGAATGTCTGCCTGAATCACTGAACAACTAGTTAGTTTTTATCTTGAAAATCGCATCAGTTTTATTGCAAAAACCCATTTTTTATCATTTGTCCAAATTGACTTTCGACTTTACTCAGATAATTGTATACTTTTTGATTGGATGGCTCAGAAATCGGGTGCCAATATTTAGACCATCGCGTTACAAGAATTATAAGAGATGTAAGTAGGAATTCCTATTTGGTGCAAATATATATATATATATATATATATATATCATCATCATAATCATCGTCATTATGGCCAGCCACACAAAAGTCGAAAGTGACTAATGTTTCACTGCCATATAACCATAAGGAATAAAAAAAGTATATAAGTGAATTCAGACAAATTATTTGTGAGATTTACGAGATGGAAAGAGAGAGAGAGAGAGGCAGAGGAAGAAGGAATACCTTGCTACTATGAGTAAATTTATCAGGATAACTCACAGAAATGAGGCAAACTAAACCTATCCACAACACCATTATGACCAAGTTAGCATTCGGGCAAGGCGACATCAGAAATACAGCTTCCTTGCGGCTTTCAATTTATCACGTCATAAACAAACCAAACCTTGCAGTTAACTTTGCCCTACCAAGAAAAGAAAGTTACGAAGATGATTCTACTAGGCATCTGCAACAAGATCGCCACTGAGCTCGATTCGATGCCATATCGCTAAGAGTTTCTATCCAAGAACTGTGATGCGCACGAGGACCCCACCCTGGCAGACGAGTGGGTCCTATACTACCCAATTTGGATGTAAGTGACTTCAATTGTTTCTGCCATGTCAGAATCTGTCCACCTTATTTCTTACGCCAATTTGGTGCTGAATGAGAGAACAGAGATCTACTGGGAAATCGAAATGAGGGCATACGCAAAACGTGACCGAGCCAACGAAGTTGATGGAGCCTTATATGTTTTTCTAATGATGAGTACTTATTGGCAGATCCAAAAATACTTCTACGGATGTCAACTTTAGATATTCGTTGTTCGTAACAAACATGTGCTATACTTCTCAAACAACGATGATCAATTTTCTTGGCCACCCGCATCAGTTCCGATTCCCGAAAGCATGTCTGCATCAACAGTGTGGAATGTTAGTCCCGAAGAACCATCCGAGTTAGAAGTACGCGATGCAATAGATAATGTTTTTACTTTAAGGCAAGTTCTCGAACAGAGATATTTATATCACCGTCCCACAATAGCCGTCTTTCTAGACTTCAAGTGTGCATTTCATTCGGTGGATCGCAATGTTTTATTCTATATTTTGTCGAAAAGCGGTGTGCCCACAAAATTTGTTAATATTATACGAGATCTCTACACAAATACTTCTGGTCGCGTTAAGGTCTACAACGAATTAACGCATAACTTTACAACCAGCAGTGGTGTTCGTCAAGGTTGTCCACTTTCCCCATTTTTGTTTAATTTTGTAATCGATGCTATTATGAACAACACTCTCTCACACATTCAGGACGCTGGAGTTGAAGTTCTCCTTGACGATAAACTAGTCGATCTTGACTATGCAGACGATATCGTACTATTATTCGACAATCAGGATGCTGCCCAGGCCACCTTAAATAGATTAGCAGACGTTGTTCCGTCTTTCGGTATGAAATTCGCACCCTCTAAATGTAAGATACTGTTACAGAATCACCCACCACTCACTCCAACGTTGCGACTACAGAATGAAGATCTAGACATAGTCGACAGGTTTACATATCTTGGGAGCTCTATCAATAATGTAGGCAATATGTCCGACGAGGTGAGAATACGGATCGCGAAAGCTAGAGTAGCTTTCTCGAACCTTCGTCATTTATGGAGAAACGCGAATATTTCACTTTGCCTTAAAGGTCGTGTTTACAATGCATCTGTACGCGTAGTCTCACTATACGCTAATATATATATATATATATATATATATATATATATATATATATATTCTATGTACGTTCATTGAAGTTAATCCTCCATTATTATTTCTCCAAGCCTGTCGTAGATAAAAATGATGCGTAGAAACTATATTTAATGTTCTTATATGTGAACGTTTGACATACACGCTCAAGTTTTAATTGTCTTTGTTTTTCTATCATGTATTTAATTAATTTGTGAAGACATAAAGCTGGCATCTCATGTATATATAACTAACGAGAACAGACAGAATTGTCTGACTCCATTCTATAAGGAGCCATTTAAAGTCATTCATATTACTGTTAAAAATGCATTTATAAAAGTAAAGGGCACAGTAGAGTGTGTGGCAATGGATCGCTGCATTCCACAGTTTTCCTGGACGGAAGAGGAGACTGAGAAACGGTATCCATCAAAGTATGAAGAAGCTGAGGCGAAATATGATTCGAAAATATGTGAGAAAAAGGAAGAGCCAGATAAATGTGAAAGAGAAGTAAAGACCAAGACGACTAAGGAAATTGATCGACGTAATAGGAAAGTGAAGCTTAGTGAAATACCAGCACTAAAATGTTGTAATTCGTTCTGGAAGAGTCATCAAGAAACCGAAGAATGAGGACTTTGTAATGTATGAGTAAACATTTTAAACATGAGCGTGAGTGTGGAGGTTAATTAATTTATTGGAAACCATATAAAATTAAATTAAATTTTATTTTTTGGACATTTGATGTTATAGCTGGTTTCATAAAACAATATTGTGTTTTTTTAAAAATATTGTAATTTTTTGGAACTTTCTTTTGTACATATTGTCAAAGTTTTTGACATGTCTTGGATAATGATTATAGTAGAGTGGGTTCTGAGATTTTCAGTTGCGTGGCACGCTTTGCTGCATGGTTCTGACGTGATATTCTTTGTTAATAAAGTATTGAAGCATTTCTCATCAGCGTTCTTAATACACATTATTGGGAAGGATCTCGAATTTGCTTTAGGTAATTGACGTGGATATCTGTTTTCTAGGTCACCATGTATCGTTCTGTCATCTGTGGATATCAGCGTATTTGGGTGAGCACACTTATTGTTATAATATATATATATATATATATATATATATATATATTTTCGATAAATATTATTTTAATATTATGGTCGGTTTCGAAAATACTGAGGATGCAGAGCAATTAGCAGTTTGAAAGAAAGTTATGAGGAATTTTATTGTGCCAAATTAGATGATTATATCTCATATCTGGATTATTCGAAGCTGGAATCTCAGAGGCTCTCTTATGGTAGTGGCCAAAGGGTCTCCACAAATTCTGGCCAGTATATGATGAGTTCCCAATAGGGACGAAACCGGTCTACCGGATGAATTGCCTTTTCTACACTATACAATTCTTAGTTTATACTGACCTATGTATGTAATTAATGGGGCATGTGCTTATAGCAAGATCGCAACCTTAATTGTAATTATTGTTATCACCGCCCGTGCAACCAGTGTGTGTTTAATTATAAATAAATTTTCATTTAAATATCACTTCCCCACGCAGTGTGGTTTCTGTTCAGTAATGACAGATTGGGGATCGTTAGTTGGGACTTTGGGTCTAAATTGATGCCATATGAGCTCCACCGAAAGGAAAAATAGACTAACCAAGTTAAAAAAGTTAGTATATAATTGAAAATTGTGTGTAGTGCGGTGTGCGACAGGGTGGCTCAATGGTAAGAGAACCAGATTTCGAAGCAGATTTGCCCAGGTTCGAGCCCTGTCCGCAGCAAATTCTGGCCAGTACATGATGAATACCCATTAAGGACAAAACGGGACTACTGGATGAATTGCCTTCTCTTCACTATACAGTTCTTAGTTTATACTGACATATGTAAGTAATTAATGGGTCAGTTGCTTATATCAAGATCGCAACCTTGATTATAATAATTGTTATTACCAGTGTTTGTTTAAGTAATAGATAATGCTGGAAAAACCTATAATGTTTTATAAATATTAGCCAAAGATAGCAAATAAAATTCGTCCATTAGACCGATTTCGTCCTTATTCGAATTTATTGAGGTAATATGCAGAATTTACCGCGGATGGAGCTTGTACTGGAGGTCATTTTCTTTGGAGCATGGGACTCTCACTGAGCTGCCGCTGCCACATACTACATGAACTTTTCATGTATGTACGAGCTTATATTTATGTCTAGCTTTTTTATGCATATACATTATCTTGGCATAAATAATTCTTTCCTTACTTGAGTTTGTCGTCTATTTAGATCAGTTTTACACAATTTTAGTTTCTATCTAACGTTCTGTGTATAGTCCGGCAGTCCAATCTATTACATTTCCGGCTGTGCTGTTTTAAACTTAAGCTTGGATTTATTTAATGATAAAGTTTGTGTCTACTCTTCAAGCAACCATTTCGCCGTATTGCTTCCAACGCAAACCGCTGAAAACTACTGAAAAAGTAAGAAACAGGTTAAAGGGGGGAGAGAAATTCAATTGACTCTTGGATCAGAAGCATAGTGTAATACAAAATTATAAAAAAATTTAAATAATGCTATCGTAAAAACAATTATCACAATGTTATAAGATAAAAAGCAGTGATAGCGATAATTTGTGGATCATGCTTTGACTTATAAGCATTTTTATTAACAGAAGCATTTTTAAAATTCGAAATATTTAAAACTCATCTTCGAGCATCGTCTTCAGTCAACAACTCAGCACAACAAATAGAGATATAGCTGTACACGGGCAGTTACACAAAGATCCGATTATACACAATTTACAATTTTGTTTTGTCTTTGATCGGGTTGACTTGTTTTTACTTCAACTGGAAATGCGGTTCTATCACATCTTTGTGTAACTGCCCGTGTACAGCTATTACCCGCGTACGCAAAACGCGGCATTGAGAACCTGAATGCTGACACACCGCAAAATATTAACTTCAAACAAATAGAGATAATTTATAAATCAAGTGAGAAAACTTTTTAAACTACATTCATTTACACTTATAACAGTTTGATTTAATAACAATTAACGCGGCTTCAAATGATAAGAACACGTCATATGTAAGCGCATATGTTTATACACGTTAATAAGCACAGGAAAAAATTATCAAATGATCCACAGTCATCGCATTTAGATTTTCCTGTGCCACAGCCAGTCGCATTGTATTATTTTATTTGAAACGCGGATTTCTGGCTTATTAAAAATGTCAACTATTAAAACGTTTCTTTATTCCACCGGGAGAAAAGTTGGATTATTTTATTTATGTAACGAACGTAAACAGTGTTAAAAATTGTAAATACAAATGGGAATTTCGTTAAATGTAAATTGGCTACAAACTGTCGATTTTATAAAAATGTGTCGGCTTTTGGGAAATAATTTGATATACTAGTTGGTGGATCCGCCAACTGTGGGTGTTTTTGACAGTGGGTGTGTTTGACAGTGGAGTTTGCTCTCCACATGATGAAGCCAAAAAATATGCACACCAGCTTTGAATATTACAAGAAAAATATCAATAACCGGCTGTTAACGACTAGTTTGCATAACAAATTTCTTGCTTAATGGTGAGCGCTATGGTTTGCATAGATCAGTTTATTTTTCAGTTATCCTTTCCGATTTTCTAAAATTCCAGGGTAATTTATCATGTTAAGCTTCTTATACAAGTCGAACTTGCCTAGAACGGCAAAATGCAGATTGGGGTCTGAAAAACAACGTATTGAAAAGTCGAACGCTGGCTATAAGCTAGGATGATGACCACTTGTGCTATTTTTCAAAATCATCAACGCAGGTGTGCCAAACGTTTCATCGATTATAAGCAAAATTTTGACAAGAACACCGAAATCTTAACAACTTTAAAATTCCATAGTTTAGTGTGAATATGCCAGCTTAATTTCAATCATTCAATACGATACGCATTATGGTTACATGCCATTTCATTTCTCTGATTTTTCACGTGACAATTTGTTTATCGGTAATTATAGACAGATAATCACAGACAGGCTGGCATACAGTCGCAGAGTAAAGTAAATGTAGCTGTATAAAACCAAACACTAATAATTTAAGTATGTAATAGTATAACATGCTACATGACATAAGTGCATGGAAAAATTTAAATAACCTTGTCACGCCTGTCTGACAAATACAGCTTTTAAATGAGAGGGAATAAATCCAATTTTTCTTACAGTAAATAAGAAAAATATTACTTAAATCAAGTTTACGAGCTTGATGCAAACTCCAGCGAAGATTAAATCGCAATGCATATATGAGGAAACCTCACATGTATTATACTGGGCTTGAACTGTAAATAAAATTAAGGAAGCTATCATGCTTGTACAAGTTTTATACTAACATAATAATGATGGCAATATCTGGACGGCTCTATAGAAGCAATTAAATAATTGGCATGTGAAAATTTGTTAACTTATAGAACTGGAAGAGAAGAGTGCCACAAAATCTCGCCGATGTGTAATTGGACGAGTTTATGCAAATAATATTGTCCAGCAATGAAATCGAGTATCTTCTGCATTTTTAATACGGAAAACATAACATTTCTTATTTATTTAACCAATGTAAACAAAGATAGAGACATAAAATAAAAGGACCATCAATATAAATTTAGATTTAACGTAGCTGGCAACAAGAAGAGAATTCACGTCTACCTCTCGACAATGTATTCAATGATCAACCTACGATGTTTCTTCCCTATTGCTAAACGCAATCTAGACATAAATATGTTCTTTTGTATAACTTTGAATTAAATTAATTTTGTGACTGTACAATTATTTGTCACTACTGTCTCTTCTCCGGCTTGATTATTTATTTTTTATGTTTCATTACACGGTTAAATAGCCAAAAATTGAAATCCGGCTGATATCTGGTGAACATTTTAAAATAAATAATCATTTATTATGCAGAAGGTGGTCCGTAGGCAGAAATTTTCTGTAAAACGTCTAGAGGGTACCAGAAAGTTATGCCAGCTACCTTGGAGAGGGCCTAGTCGATAATATCAGGATAGAGCTAGTGAGAAGCCTCCAGGTTCATTTCACAGTACAGTTAACACTTCATATTAATTGTGCAGTTACGGAATGAGAGCACGTGTGTTACACGCGAAGACCTATTTTCGGCTGCTGAAGTAAACATTTGACACTAATACTTTAGTTTGCAGGGTGTCTTAGAAAGTGATCCGCACGTAATAATGCATGACATAAATAGATGTGTGACAGCAAAGTATCAGGTTTAGATGCTGATGATTTCATGTTAATGAGGATGATGACGATAAGTGTTAGTGGTCCATTCAATACATTGCATGATATTGTTTTAATCAAGATTGTAAAATGGATATAGACACAAATCCCGCTTTATTATATGCGAGTCTCCTGGATTGACCAACTGACGGATGTTTTTCCGAAACTAAAATATGTATTGCGGTTCCATATTCGTTAGTCATTCGACAGTCGTGCTTTTATGAAAATCGTGGAAATTCTAAATATGGATCTGCGAATAAGCGCTCCTCGTTAGAGGAACAAATAAGGCTCCATCAACTTCGTTGGCTCGGTCACGTTTTGCGTATGCCCTCAATTCGATTGCCCAGTAGAGCTCTGTTCTCTCATCCAAAATCAGATTGGCGTAAGAAACAAGGTGGGCAGATTTTGACATGGCAGAAACAGTTGAAGTCGCTTCCATCCTATTTGAGTCGTATAGGACCCACTCCTCTGCCAGGAGGGGATCCACGTGCGCATCAAAGTTATTGGTTAGAAACCCTTAGTGATATGGCATCGAATCAAGCTCAGTGGCGATCTTGTTGCAGATGTCTAGTAGAATCATCTTAGTAACTCTTTTCTCAGTACGGAAAAAGTTAGCTGCGAGGTTTTGTTTGTTTATGATGTGATACAGTGAAAGCCGCAAGGAAGCTGTAGTGCTAATGTTGCCTTGCCCTCATACTGACTTGGCTATAATGGTATTTTATAGAAGTTTAGTTTGCCTCACTTCTATGAGTTATCTTGATAAATATATTAATAGTAACTAGGTATACTTTCTCTCTCTCTCATAAATCTCACTAATAATTTGTGTGTCTAAATCATTATTTTTGTCGTCATTTGTATATTTTTTTCTTCTTATGGTTATATGGCTGTGAAACATTAGTCACTTTTGGCTGTTGTATGTCTCTGCATGATGATGATGATGATGATGATGATGATGAAATTGATGATGATGATGATGAGTTTGGTGTCATGATCTGATTCTTAACAATATCAGTTGTTCTATGATGGGGTGGTAGTTGCGATGACGCTACTCTAGTCAAATTCGATAAATTTATTGTTTATTATCCAAGTTTTGTGTTCTTCAAAGTTTCGCTGATTAAAGTTAACAACTAAACACTAAGCAAAACAAAAATTAGTGTGAAACGGCTTTTCGGCATTTTTGGACTAGCAAGTTTATTAGAAGTTGACGCTTGGCGTTGATAATCAAACTATCAGGTGCTTAAATGAATTATTAAGACCGTCGGAAGTGTGCAATAATACGAAAAAGTCATTGATCTCAAATAAAATCGTTCAAGACCACTAATTCAAGACAATTATGTTTCTATAAATTCTGCCAGCAACCATCATTTAATTATTCTGACAGATTGTTGAATTTATAATAAATTATAAGAACATCCTTAAATATTTAGTTTGCCATCTTTATAAAACAGATTTTCATTTAAAGACATTAACATTAATAATAATAATACAAAATAATAATAATAATAATAATAATAATAATAATAGTAAACATAATAATACAATTAATTTTCCATCTATTGTAAAAGTAATTAGAGCACCAGATTCCGAAGCAGACGTGCCCAGGTTCGAGTCTTGTCCGCGGCAAATTCTGGCCAGTTCATGATGAGTTCCCAACAAGGAGGAAACCGGTCTACTGGATGAATTGCCTTTTATACACTTTACAATTCTTAGTTTACACTGAGAAAATGTAAGTAATTAATGGGTCAGGTGTTTATATCAAGACCGCAACCTTGATTATAATAATAGTAATTGTCTTCAGTTTGATAAAGCTCGTATACGTACATGCAAATCTACATTCATTTCACTGACGACTGACATTAATTACGTTAAAATATTTAGAAGGGTAATTGATTTAATATATTAACCGTTATTATATTTCATTATAGAATACAATAATTTAAAACACACACACACACATCATCATCATACATATATATATATATATATATATATATATATTTCTAATTAGGAAGTAAACCATTAATAACAAAGTGGATAAAGGCCATTTATTAATGTCTTATTTCTAATTAAAATATACTACGTAATACTCGAAGGCAATGAACATAATAGATAATATATCTATATATATAAATATATATATATATATATATATATATATATATATATATATATATATATATATACGTATTGTCAGTAAACATAAATACTAAATCAGGTAGCAAAGGAAATTCGTCTAGTTGATAATGGGCGTAGCAGAGAACGATAATATATGCAATCATGTATTAGATGTTGCGCATCTAGTAGCAAATTAGTTCAAATATGACCAGAAGGATAAATCAAAGGCAGTATGGTCGGAAAGTATAATCTCGTGCACATTCGTTTCGTGCTTACTGGCGACTGATCGTTAGGAACCACTATATATTTTGGCGAGGAACGCGAGAAAATAGGACGCTACAATCTCCTATACGAATGTGTAAACCTGCAGTAGTGAAGCGAACTTCATGTAAATTCTTTGACAATGCGACTTCAAAGCTAACTCACTTTATATGTAATATTTATATCGATCCTGCAGATCTAAAAGATTACCATATAGGCTCCACCTAAAGGAAAGGCTAACCAATACATTTGTTCAGTATAAAACTGAAAATTTTGTGAAGTGTGCGGTAAGATGGCTTAGTGGTTAGAGCTCCATTTTCCGAAGCAGAGGTGTCCAGATTCGAGCCCAGTCCGCGGCAAATACTGAACAGTACGTGATGATGTGGAACAGTTTGATGGTACACATTCCTCGCCAAAATATATAGTGAGTATAGGGCGAAGCACTGGCTCCTACTGGTTAATTGCCAGTAAGCATGAAACGAGTGTACATGAGATTAAATCTTAAGTTTATGCTGACTATGATATGATATTTTTTCCATTAGGAAAAACATCTAACAAATAAATTTTAAATTCTCTAACTTCATACATTTCTGTACTAAGTGATGTCACTCTATAATAAAACCTTATTGTATAGAAAGATAATTGTCAAGTTTTTTACAAATATTTGTCAAACATGTTTCAAATGACCAATACTACAGAATTATTGATTATTTCTCACCCGCGCCATTTATGTAGCGCTCATGTTATCAAGTTTTAACCGGTTGGATTTCCTTCCTTTCATCAGTTCAAACAAAAGCATCAATTATTCTTTTATTTCCAATTTATACATTTATTTCTCTTCAATTTTATATAATTCATTTTTCGCAAATAACAGATAAATGTATTAAAACTGTCTTTATTTAGCCATAAATCAATTTTCTACGCTATGTTAATTCATCGTTGTAAGGTTATTATACGAACCTCCAATGTAAACCATAACAAGCGGCTTGGGTTTGCAATAAACTATAAAATCAGTCTATCCATAGTTGTTATCTATGAAATTTAAATCAGGTCTAGTCTCCAAACAGATGGAAAAGGTAACTCCAGTGTTAAAAATCTGTGCCTATAAAAATCCTTGGTCAGTTTGCAAGCACTTCCGTGTGGATGATGCCAAACGACCGATTAATATAAGAGAAGAACATAAGCTGCCAAGTACTTGTATGCCAATAGTATAATGTCAGATCCGCACTTTTAGTCATTTGAAACCATCGAAAATATCGAAGAGAATGCAGTAGAATTTTAATTTTGCTTCCGGTACTGCAACTGCTTTGGATGTTAAACTTATTTTTCTTCTAATACTTTCAAAGCATCTTTGCGTTGTGCTGACGTTTCGATCGCGCACTCCCGCGGTCACCCCTAGTGCTCGTCAATAGTCTCACGACTGGTAACACAGAGAGCACAATGAAATAACATACAGACAATGGGTGCCAAATTGGCGCGCCACTCATGTGTTTATCAGATTCATTTCTGAGGTTGAAATATGTGAACGGCACGTGTACTTTTAACATTTCCAACATATTTCTTAATAACATACGGTTTCCATCTGGAACCTCGGGGTAGTCAGTTAGAAATCGCTTAAAGTATTCAAACACCACAGACAGAAACATTTGTGTAATTAGCACATAATTATGGATTATATTTATGAAATGTTAGTCGAGGACTGTTTAAATACAATGAGATTGGTGTCTACTTCAAGCTCGCAGACTCGATTTAAAGAATTGTTACGACCACACTCGCAATCAATTATTGTTTAATTGAAATGTTAGTCGGTTCTCTTCCTTAAATCAGAGTAAATTATTTAAATGTTCCACACCTACAAATTGAAGAAAGTGCAAATGAGTAGGAAATTCTCTCATATAGATTTTCTTCAAATATGCTTCAAATGGAATAGTATTCCAGATTTTTAAATGTTTAGATAACCTTTTATGTTAGATGGTGATGGCAAAGCCAGATTAGCATTTTTTTTTCTCTTAGGGTCAATGGAAAATTTACTTAAAAGCTATGATAAGCGTAAATAATTATTATTGAGAGAGGTGAATAAACTAGTGCATTGGTTGGTTTCAAATTTGCAGATGAATGATTTTAATTGCATAGTAGAGTTTAGCGATAGGGCGACTTTTATAGGCATGAGATTAGAATACCTGAACCTAGGGTTATCGATATTCCTTCATAAAGAATTACAAATTTATATTAGTTGCATTTTGATAAAGCAAAGACAGTCACTTACGGAGGCAGTAAAGAATGGCAATCATCTTCCAGAAAAAGAGAAAACGAAAATCTAATTGAAGATGACCCTTCTAGTGGATAAGCATAAGAAAGATAAGTTTAACCCCGATCAAAATTGCTACGCCTTAAGAAAGAATTGATAACTAATTATGTCAGTTAAATACTGTTTGTTGCGGAGAACTAATATATATCCAAGTATGTATTAGGTGTTGCGAACCTAGTAACAAATGAGTTCAGTTGTGACCAGAAGGATAAACCAAAGGCAGCATGAACGGAAAGTATAATCTCATGCACATTCGTTTCGTGCTTACTGGCGTCTCATCAGTAGGAGCTGATATAACGCTTTTTAACCACTATATATTTTGGTCAAGAATGTGGGATAATAGAACGGTACAATCTCCTAGACGAATGTGTAAACCTGCAATAGTGAAGCTAACATCATAGTCTACGAGAATGCGACTTATACGCTAACTCACACTATATGATATATATACCGAGCCTGCAAAGAATACTAACACTATGACTATTGTGTTAGTAACCTATACCAAAATTATTGTACCGAAAAGGTACATGGTACTAACACTATGGTTTCCGAGTAGGAAGATAAGTACAAAAGTTGACAAAAGTAGAGCAACGGCTTTAATGAACCAAAAAATCTCCGATGAAAAAAATATGTACAATTAAACACTGACGCGGTTTATAAAAATGTAAAGGGTGAGGTTTCGGCCTTGATAAATAAATAATTTGGCCTGAGTAATTATATATATATATATATATATATATATATATATATATATATATATATATATGAGGTATTTTGATGATATTTTATATTCACTAACTATTATTAAATGTTTTTAATAACTTGCTTCATTTCATGGAGTTTACTTGCGTTCGAATAAATCAACGTTCTGATTCTTGAAACATTTCTATTCAGACAGGAATGTAGTAGTATAAAAAGAGAACAAAATGAAGACGGAAAGGTACTGGACCGTGCGTCAGTTACCATATCGCTGTTTCAATTTTCCAAAAGACATATATGAAAATCAATTGCTACTAAAAAACTACGCAAATCTGTTTTTTAAAAGCTTTAATACTAATCACTAGTGTTGCTCAAACCAAATTTTATTATAAAACGGCTCTACTGAAATATTTGTTGAAGTAACCAAGAAGTATAAAAACTACGGGAAAGCAATGAAGCCGTAACCAACCACATGACAATATATTTTAGTAAACAATTTAAACGGGACGACTGTCTATTATAAGGCCAATACTTCATGAGTTCCCAATAATGTCAGTACGTGATAACTATCCAATAAGAAAGAAATCGGTCTACTGGATGAATTACCTTTTCTACAATATACAATACTTATTTTATACTGAAAATATTTGTACATAATGCCTCAGGTATTTATATCATGATCTAAACCTTTATTAAAAGTTATATTTGAGGTTAGATACTGTTTTGTGGCGGGAGATATATATATATATATATATATATATAAATATATATATTGTTGTAATTCTCAATTTCGGTGTACTATAGCATACATTGATATCCATCATGTTAGTACCATGTACCGACTTCGAAACCATAGTGTTAGCACCATGTACCTTTTCGGTACTATAATGTTGGTATCGGTTACTGACACAATAGCCATAGTGTTAGTATCCTTAACAGACTCATTATATATACTATATAGAGTGAGTTAGCGTTGAAGTCGCATTGTCGAGACTATACGATGTTAGCTAATCTACTGCAGGTTTACACATTCGTCTAGAAGATTGTATCGTCCTATTATCCCATAATACCTGCTCCAACTGATGAGTCGCCAGTAAGCACGAAGCTAATGTGCATATGAGACTTCACCTTCCGTTCATGCTGTCTTTGGTTTATCGTTCTGCTCACAACTGAACTAATTTGTTTCTATGTTCGCAACACCTAATACATACTTGCATATATATTAGTTCTCGGCAACAAACAATATTTGACTGTTATATATTGAATTTAATGATGTCATGCTTATCGCGAAATGTGATAACTGATATCCATCAAGTCCAGAATTTACCGCGGACTCGAACCTAGGCACGTCTGCTTCGAAATCTGGTGCTCTAACCACTGAGCCACCCTGCCGCACACTACGCTACACACAATTTTACCACACTACTTCGGGAAGTGGTATTGAAATGAACATTTATATAATGTAGCGTGGTGTCTGTTCAGTTATGACAGACTGGGGATGGTTAGTTGGAACTTTGGGTCTAAATGAATGTCATATGAGCTCCACCAAAAGAAAAATAGACTAACCAAGGTACATTAGTTAATATATAACTGAAAATTGTGTGTAGTATAGTGTGCGGCAGGGTGGCTCAGTGGTTAGAGCACCGGATTCCGTAGGGGACGTGCCTAGGTTCGAGCCCTGTCCGCGGCAAATTCTGGCCAGTACATGATGAGTTCCCAACAAGGACGAAACCGATCTACTGGACGAATTGCCTTTTCTACACTATAAAATTCTCAGTTTATACTGACCTATGTAAGTAATTAATGGGTCAGGTGCTTATATCAAGACCGCAACCTTGGTTAGAATAATTGCATGTCATTCATTTATTTTATAGCAACTGTGCACAAAAGATATTGTTGTCGTAAATGAAACTGGCACAAACAATTTGATCAACAATCAAGGGGTTGACCTTAGCTGATCTTTACACATTCAACACTGTGAATCTTATTTGTCTAAAAATAGGTCCAGTTACGTACACATTACTCTGAATACACCCATGGATTCAGTAGGGAGTGGGTAAGTTTTGGCTGTTATCAGGAACAGGCCACTAGATACTGACATATTTAAGTAATCAATGGGTCATGTGCTTAAATCAAGACCGCTACCTTAATTATAATAATTGTTATCACCGCCCGCGCAATCATTGTTCGTTTGAATGACATGCATGCATGAACTGAGATGAGAATGTTCCACTTGGTGGATCCAATGAGATTCTTGACCGAATGGTCAAAACCAAATCCAGGAGCCTTTATGCAGTGTAACTCGATAAACATCACAGGAATGAGACAATTCGCTATGCGTTTAATGGTGAGTTTGTGATAGATGCCGAAATGACCGAGACTATTTCACACGTTCAGAGTGGTAAATTAGTCTAAGCAGACGATATCTTACTATTATTCCATAAACGAGATTCCGTTTAGGCCACCATTAAAAGATTAGCAAACGTTGGTCCGTCTTCCATTAGGAAATTCGCATTCTCTAAATGTCAGATACTTTTAATGTATCATTCACTCCTCACTCCAACTCTCCGACAGCAAAGCGAAGATCTGTACGTAGTTGAAAGGTTTAGAAACCTTGGTATCTCTTTCAATAACTCCGGCAATATATCTAACGAAGTGGGTATGAGAATCGCAAAAACTAGAGATTGAGTACACAGTGCATCTGTGCGTGTAGGTTTATTATTTGCTAGAGGGACTTGGTACATTACAGTTGGTGATTTTAGACGCTTACAGACGTTCGATCCCTGGTGTTTGAGAAGCATAGCAAATATACCTTACCATCAACGAATAACCAACAGTGACATTCGTAGACGCATTTTTGAATCTGACAGGAACTGCTCCTCGTTAGAAAAACAATTAAGGTCCCATCAACTGCGTTGGCTCGGTCACGTTTTGTGTATGCCATCAATTCGATTGCCCAATAGAGTAATGTTCCCTCATTCAGCGCCAGATTGGCGTGAGAAAGGTGAACAGATTTTGACATGACAGAAATAACGAACGTCAACTTCATTCAAATTTTGTATTATAGAACTAGCTCGTCTGCCAGGATGGGGTCCACATGTGCATCATAGTTCTTCGTTGGAAATACTGCGCGTTATGGGATCAAATATAGCTCTTTTGCCGTCTGGTTGCAGATTTCCAGTAGAATCATCTTCATAACTTTTTAAGCTGGGCAGAGTAAGCTGCGAGATTTGGTTGTGTTCATGTCGTAATACATTGAAAACCTTATAGAAGCTGTATTGCCGATGTTGCGTATCCCTAAAGCTGACTTGACCATATTTTTGTTGTGTGGAGGTCTCTTCTGCCGAACTTATATGTCCCCGTCATAAATCACTCCTGTTAAAATTCTTGAAATATTTTTTTTCCTTTTTGATAATTAATATAGTGCTTTATCTTAATTAAATTTTCGTATTCTCATGCTTATATGGCAGTAAAGCTGGCCGTGATGATGATGATGATGATGACGCTAGCAAGGCAAAAGATGACAAATATCAGCATCATTATTAAAGTAGTGATTAGTATATTCATTAGGTAATAGCAAGAGTCAGGATTCCTCTGCCGCTTTCACTGAAAAAGGTATGTCGGGTATTCGGAAGGAAACTTCCACCCCCACGGACATAAATACTGTAATCCAAAATCAGTCAGATCACCCGTCTAGCAATATGTTCAAAACAAATGTTAAATTTACGTTTTATATTAGATTTATAAAAATTAGAAGGTATAGAAATTCCTATTAAAATGTTGTCATTACAAAGCAGTCATAGAAAATTTTAAAATTTTTAATTCATAGCACATTTTCAAAATAATCAGAAAAAGTCAAATTCACGGATAATATTACTACAGTTTCATTACATCGGAAATAAAAAAAACATTGGCATATACGCGTGTTTATTTTTGAAAAAGTGCACTTTTCCAAAAAAGGAAGCAAAAGTTGGCGAAAGACTGAGTAATAGTAAATTATGATCGTATTTATATATATAAATAAAGATAAAACACCATATAAGCATTCGAGTGATTTTGAATAAATTTAATCTATTTAAAGTTTATTGGACGTGTATAAGCTAAAACTGAAAAGAATTGCGTTTTTTACTGCAAAGCAGCGTAATAATACAGGAAATAATTATGCTAACTTGCAGCAAATTGCGGCATTTAACAAAAGCTATTAATTTCTTCAATAAATTAGAATGACTAACACTCGGGTTACAAAATTGTTAAATTCTTTCATCATGGGACTCTCAATAATACGAAATCTCGAAATGCACATCAAATAAACTTTAACAAATACTGGTTATTTTAGATTCTAGTTGCTTTTACTAATAACACGGATCTCGATATAGTCAACGACCTTCAATTATTATATGGAGTCCATGATGATTAGGGTATTCATAGTCAGATACAAAAACACATTCGAGTTAATAATAACAAACATAAATACGTGTGTATGCATATATATGCAATAAGTAGCAGCTGAAAAGAGAAATAAAAGTAGTCCGTAAAAATAAATATTGCTTCGCTCATAAATGGAAAAACTTAATACGAAAAAATGACAAACATAAACGAAAATAAAATATTATCGGCACCCCCACTCAAGTTTGCATATTATTTTTTAATCAAGGACGCGATCTTGATTTCAACACCTGACCCATTATGTACACACATTTGTCAGTATATACTAAGTATTGTATAGCGTAGAAAAATAAATTCATCTGGTAGATCAGTTTCGACCTTATTGGGAACTCATCACGTACTGGCAAGAATTTGCCACAGGCGTGATGAGCTCCCAACAAGGACAGAGCCAGTCTCTACTGGTTAGTGCCTTTCTACAATACAATATGGTTACTACTGACAAATGTTATGATGATCAGATGTTTAAGTCAAGATCACATTATATTAAAAATGTATATTCATCAAGTGTTTATATCAAGATAGCAACATTGATTAAAGTAATTGTTATCACCGCCCGCGCAACCAATGTTCGTTTAAGTTTTCACATTGTTCGATATGATTTTCCAGATGAGAACAAGTAGTTGGCATATCTTGTAAAACAAACGTGTTGTTGTACCCAACAAGGGGTTTGCATTCAGTGTCTTCAATTTTACTCCGTATATTTCAGCTTCCGGTTTCGGAATATCTTTTCAAAAATTAAAAAATAGAATTAGTGTACTCAAGGCGTAAGCTAAAGTGAAAGCGTAATTAATACAGACTAAAATTTTATAAAAGGCGCCAGTTCCCAGGCGTATATTATTAATACCTTTCCAGTTAACAGATAGGAATTATTGGTCTAAATTCATTCCGATATATATATATATATATATATATATATATATATATATATATGTATATGTGTGTGTGTGTGTGTACTTAAATGAATTGAAACAAAATCAATTTAGCCATGCTCCACAAGAAACAGACTTGCCTTAAAAACTAACATACATGTTGAATGCAATGTAAAATAACACAAATAAGCATAAAGCATTGACAGATGGTTTGCTTCGGTGAAAGAGAATGGGTATGCGCTCTCTCTTTCTGTCCACCTATCTCACTTTCTCTCTGTCTGCCTGCCTCTCTCTATCTCTCTAATGAGTTACTATTGTAAACTATTAAAGTAATGAATCTTATTGATCACGAAAAATAATCAAATGCTATTAGTAGTAGATACTTATAAAAACTATGTGTAAAAATTAAAATTAATTCCTCAAAAGACTGTTTTTGTTTAGCACATATATAGAACTACTCATTTAACCAAAATATCAGAGTGTGAAATAAGATATTAACAGATTAATTTCTACTACACAGGCTAAATTAGATTTAAAATAGAAATTGGAAAGCAATTTAATCTGAATACTCTTACAAGTTTTAAAGTGAATGGAGGAAGCACACATTCTTGATTAACTTAGATAAAATGCAAAATTTATCGTCCGTATAAAATAGCAGAACCAAATTACAAAAAATGAATAAAAAATATGCTCTGATATTGATTTTAAACGTCATCTGGTAATTCAAATGGTAACGATAACAGTTAAGCAATTCGAGTGGAAAGTAAGAAAATTCACAAGTCATTCCATGATAGCAAGTAACGAGTAGAACGCAACTTAAAACAAACAAACAATTTGCGCTGTTCTGCATTGTCATTTAATTATTTTCAACAATATTCGAGAAATAAATAGTTGGACACTTCGTCACCCTGAAAAAAATCAACGTGTAGATAACATAAATCTTAAAAAATTTAAATGAAGACACCAAATATATTTCGTAGTCAATAAGCTTTTTCTATTGACAAAAATTGTATATAACTGGCTATGACCATAAGACAGTAGAATTGAGAGGTGGTAGACGGACATATAGGTATGTCTTATTAGGAAGAAAATTCACATTAATAAAAATTCAAAAGTTTCATCAGCATGATATTCTAATCGACTGGCCACGAATCACAAAACCCAACAGCAATTAAGTAGCATCCAGGCAAGCCAAACACCCCCTCGACCAGACTCAACGAGCATTCGATCGGTATGGCAACAAACTGAAGGGGAAAAACAGATGCAGACAAGGCGATAGAAATTTTAAACACTATGAGCATTCAACACTGCACTCCGCACACACTGCACTGTACCCAAGTGGACAGAACAAAAGATTGAGTCACAAAGCGAAACCAAAAGACTATACTCGGGAAAATAGCATTCGTACACGTAACAACCAACAATGTGAAAAGTCAGTTAACTCTCAACCCAGCAATACAGGAATGACCAGATCTCAGTCATCACTATGCAATACATCGAGAACGACATTTACATACAAACAGACACACACACACATACAAACCCATCAATCAGCCAAAACAAGAAATATAAATAAAAGCGAGTCAGATTTGTTGCCACCCTCATAATTAAATAAAAACCCAAGATGTCTATAAATTAAAGGTGGTAAAATGAAGTTTAGTAGTCTCGAGATAAATGGCCATTATCCACATTGTTATATTTTTCTTCTTCCTAATAATAAATATACTGTGTAATATTCAAAGACAATGGAAACAATAAAGAATATATATATATATATATATATATATATATATATATATATATATATATATATATATATATATCCTAATTAGGAAAAAACACATTAACAAAATTGGATAAAGGCTATTTATATCGTGATACTAATCTTGCTCTACAATCATTCATTCCTTATACATTCTGGGTTTTCAATTGATTATACTAGTGGTAACAATCTATTCCTTTTACTATTTCTTGTTTTGGCCGGTTGGTAAGTGTGTATGCGTTTGTGTTTGTGTATGTTCCTGTTTGTATGTAAAAGTTGTTCTCGATGTATTGCAAAGTGATGTCTGAGATCTGGTCATTATTGTTTTGATGGCTTGAGAATTAACTATTTGTGCGCATTGTTCGCTGTTACATGTACGAGTGCTAATTTTCCCAGTGTAGTTTATCGTTTCACCTTGTTGCGCAAATTTTAGTTCTACACATGGTAACAGCGCCAGTGTGGATTGCAGTGTTGAACGCTCATATTGTTTGGAAACTTCTGTCACCATATGCGCCTCTGTTATTTCCACTTCAGTTTGTTGCCAATCCGATTGTATGTTTGTTGATTCTAGTCGAGGGCCTGTTTGGTCTAGACTGGATACTAGCAGATTGTTGTTGACTTTTGTTATTCTTGGCCAGTCGATTAGAATATCATGTTGATGAAATTTTAAATAGTAGGTCAGGTGCTTGTTTATATATATATATATATATATACATATATATATATATATATATATATATATAATTTAAAGATAAATACTTCAAAACGATAACCAGTGTTATAAGCAATGCGGGTTAAAAGTATCACAGAAAGATCAAAGTCACACGCGATTATCAAGACGGCTTGTCAGTTCTGAACAGCATACGCACTTTACCATGATAACTGAATTACAATAGCGAGCACCAATTAAAGAACCAAACGATATCAACTTCAAAGCTTAAAAATAGGCCAGACTAGCTACAATGCAAGTAATGCCTCAAAATCACCAACATTAGAACCGTAAAAAAATACATGTACGCCAGATAACATTTTAAACTTGTCACAAAAATCAATATCTTCATATAGAAATCATCCATAATAACAAAGCTCAATGCATAAGAGGCATAGCAACAAATGAATCGCAATAGTAGGGTCAAATGTTTTACGCAATCAGCATTAAAGTATAATAATTGCTCACATTTCCAATCAATAAACAAAGCTTGCCAAAATCACACTGGAACAATTTTATTAGCGCAGACTCATTAGAGTTAAACTCCAGGTAGACAAATTGGCAGGCCATCAAGGTTAGTGTATAACACAAATGAATGGATCAAATTGTGTCTAATTGCATAGATATACGCTTAATAAATCATAAACAAAAATATTAAAATGTATGTGATACTAAATCTGCGTTCAAATAAAGAGAAAAATAAGAATGTTAAAATAAAGTCGATGGTTTACATGCACTTTGCAATTTCTGTTCTGTCAACCGTAACATCTCAGTTACGCTTGGTGAATTAATGTTAAGCTTCGACAGTTAATGCCCGTTTGAAAACAAAGTCAATTTTCATCCTTCCTTAGGTCCACTTTCCATTCGAAAGGCCAAGCAGACGATTCTTTATCCTAATAAATCAGAAATAAAAACAATAATTAATGAATGTTAATGGCAATAGAAGGGTTACTATTTCTTTAGATAATAAAACATGGTATGAAGTGCATTTGCATCAAAATAAATTTATCTTCCGTCATTCTGAAATCGATTTCACTGATTATAGTTTTTTTAATAAAGCCGTTGAAGAGCCAATTTAACAATCAGTCTTTAGTAATACAAGTAAAAAGACAGCTGGCTATAAGTAATATAAAATACGCCTATAAAGGGTACCCAGGATGGGATATTTTAAATAGGATAAAGATCATTAAACTTGCGAAACTCAACCCATGTGAATGGTTAGATGCTATTTGTTGCGCAGAACTAATATATGCATGCAATTTTGTATTAGGTGTTGCGCATCTAGTAAGAAATACGTTCAAATAGGATCAGAAGAATAAACCAAAGTCAGCATAAACGGAAGGTAAAATCTCATATGCACACTAACTTCGTGCTTACTGGCGACTCATCAGTAGGAGCCGGTATTACACTTGCTACTCCATCCAATGCATACACACTGGCCTTGATCGATATCAGTTATCACTCTTCGCGTTATTCATGACATCGTATTTAGTACCTAAATAAGTTTTAAAAGAAACATGTTGCGCGACAGGGAATAGATTAATTACCTGATTTTCGGATTGCGTACCGAAATGTTTGAATCTTTTGTCATCATGATTTTTCCAAATATTTCGACCTCCGGGTATGGAGATCTTTTTCAGTGGATAACACATCACCCACTAAGTTGACAATCAATATGTCAAGTGGAAATATTAGTTTCATGACATCATTCAATTAAATGTGCACATGAGATTATATCTGCCCTTCATGTTAAATTTAGTGCATCATTCTGGTCCTGTTTGAACTAATTTTTCACTAGATGCACAGCACCTGATATACAATCCTTGTGTATCCCAGATACTGTAACTATGCCTTGAAGCACTAGTGGTCAACCACCGAAACGTGCTATTCGCGTCGGGTACGATTCCTGTCATTTTACCATTACTCGTTAAATAATAAATGCTAACTTCGCAAAAAAACCGAATTCAAGGCTTTACACGACAAAGAATGGCTATATCCAAGTAATAGCGGCAATATTCAAGATATTTTTGTCCTCACACATTACCACGGCCCACCGATCTTCAGTCCAGAGATCGCGATGCAATAAATAAATAGACATTCCTGTACAGAAAAGCAAAAGTTAATTGTGACAGGATTCATTACATGACTGTAACGTGCATAGTTATGATTTTTGCGACCAGCTAATCAACTTAATCGTGTGACTTGCTGGAATTGTATGATTGACGCTATTCCACACATTGAAAATCCTCAAATTTGTCTATAGTTTGGAAGAAACACTTTAACGCGTGGCGATGAATGACGTTAAAGTAATTTCGGGAAAAATTTCATTTACAGTCCAGCACCTAGAAAGCGGTTCTTCAATCAAAAATCTAAAATTATTTAGGAGAACAGGCTCACTCCTTCGTTACGCTAATAAAAACAATAATTAAAAGCGCTTGTTAATAGGCAACGCCTTTGGAACCACCAAGCATTTCTCCAACATTCTATAGCCACCCGATCCTCATAATCGATCTTCTATACTGCAAGGCCATTTCCGTCTGCCGATGGTACCGTTTAACCCAATCCAACTAGAATGACACCCAAGTTCTGATGAAGATACGAGAGCAATTAAGGGCTTCAATGCAGAAAATTTTTAAAACATTGTCGACTTATATAGCCTCACCATAGACTTATTCGCCAAAATAGTTCAATAAACGGTGCATTAGAATGCAATTACAATGTTTAGCAAGCAAGTAAAAGTTAGCAAACAATAACATTACGACCTAGTTTCCACGCGACTCGCTCTTGTGCTCTACGTCAATCTAGGTGACCTAACAAGCAAGGAGTGATTTAAATAAAAGTACACGCACTACATACCTATAGCAAACAAATTCGCATAGGAAAGCATAATTAACAGTTTATACCGCTTATAAAGTTCGAGAACAATAATAAGGCATACATCAACATTAACCCAGTAGTGCCCAGAAAAATATAATTGAATAAGCACACATAATACAGGCATACAGTAAAAGCTAGTAGACGTAAAATCGAACAATGAGCATTCTTAATATAACTAATAAAAAATAACATCATTATGATTAAAAAGTCTGTCATTCAATAAGCTAGGAATCTGAACTATTATACACTGATAAAGCCGAACTGTCAACTTTTTCTACCTGCGAAATAAACAGTTCGTGAATCTGATAAACTTTATTCTTATCTTTGCACAGTAAGCGTCAGCGTAGTGCTTTATCGTTTATCAGCTCTCAAATTAGAAGGCCAGAGAATGCTTTCCACGAATAGGAAACCCTCTTTCCACTTTTAACGCAACGGAGAATCTTATTGACGTTTAAAAACTCAGTAAGAGTCAGCGTAGTGCTTTATCGTTTATTAGCTCTCAAATTAGAAGAACTACGATTATCCAGTCTTTTAAATTCTTAAAGCAAGTTGGATCAATATTCCGAAAATATTCCTATTTATATATTCCTGTAAAAAATGAGAAACTTAGCTAAAGAAAATTAAATGAAAACTTTAAGATGGAACTAATGTTGGAGCAGTACTGTTGCAGCAGCTACCATAGATGCAAAAGACTCGCGAATGGCTTTTTGTTAAGCAGAAGCTCACCTGTACAGGTTGAGAGTCCGAAGCAGAGAACGGTTCAAAGGATTGCATAATACAGAAGTCAATCCTCAGGAAAAAATGATAAATAAAATATCTTATTTATATTTTTTTCCCTAAAGAGCAGACATTAGGCGGGCAAAGCTACTTTTCGTACGCAATTAACAAAGATTGTCTTAAGTTATCAAATAGACGCTGAATCAGCTGGTGTTCGCTGAGAAAATGACTATGTTAGCAGAGGAAATAAAAAGTAGTACAGATCAATAGAAAAACCTCATCCGTTAAGTACATACATCTGTAACCATAGACTAAGTATTAGATAGTGTACAAAATCGCAATTTACCCAGTTAACAGGTTTCGTCATTATTGAGAACTCTTCAATTACTGCCAGAATTTGTCGCGGACAGGACTCAAACCTGGGCACGTCTGTTTCTGAGCCACCTGCTGCACGCTTCACACAATATTCCGTTATAAACTAACTAATGCTTATTGGTTAGGCAGCATATAACTGAAAATTATGTGTAGTGTGCGGCAGGGTAGATCAGTGGTAAGAGCAACAGATTCTGAAGCAGACGAGCCCAGGTACGAGCCCTGTTCGCGGCAAGGACTGGCCAGTACGTGATGAGTTCCGAATAAGGACGAAACCGGTCTACTGGATGAATTGCCTTTTCTATACTATACAATTCTTAGTTTATACTGTCAAATGTATGTATATAATAGGCCAGGTGTTTATATCAAGATCGCAACCTTCAATTAAATAATGATAATCACCGCCCGCGCTACCAATTTTTGTTTAACTATTTCAGCTTGTCTAGACGGAGCCGTTATTGTGAGCACTGATGGAATTAGTGTAAGAGAGCCAATTCACTTTCACGTACATCAGAAGCTTCACCGACAAGACAATATTCAGATTATGTGGCGTACATAAGCTCCGATTGGCACACTGTTCAGTCCCAAAAAGTAGATCTATTTGAACCAGAAAGAGATATAGAGCTGGTAAAATACAAAAAAAGCGCCATGGAAGGACTTCAATACTAGAAAAGTACAAAATACCAAAGAGGAAAACTCATAAACTTGCAAGAATGTGGACAGAAATGAAGTAAAAAAATGTTGCAAATAAAAGAGACGGCAGAACGGAGATCATAATGGAAGTTGAAGAAATCAATAGGTGAAACTAGCAGCTAACATAGCGTAGTAAAACGCGTAGATGTGAAAATAAGGTAACATGAAAGTAATTTAAACTATGAAATAACATACCGAGGGCTGTCTGAATAGTTGTACGGCCTGCCAACTTTTACCACGGTAGATACGAATTGCCAGTGTGATCACGTGGGCACCAGAAACTCGTTTATCACCAATCATCGACACACGTTCCTGTTTTATGCCATCGTCCGCACTAGATGAAGTGCCAGAAACTCTAGCCAAAATGTGGCACAGTTCAGTCTCGCTAGGAGTCGCCGTATAGTCAGGCGAAAAGGCTTCACTGTTGTTACCGACCCTATGCTTTACTACGGTGCACATCGTCAAGTTAACACAACCATCAGCGGAAAATAGAGCGGTGTTGACGAAGAGACTCATCTGTGATTTAAGAAAAAGTATTTTAAATTTACGCGTTCAGATGTATATAAATACACACACACACACACACACATATATATATATAGAGGTATATATATATATATATATATATAACAAGAAATAGAAGTAGAACTGAGCCGATTTGTTGCCACCTTACATAATCAAATGAAAACTCAGAATGTATATAAATGATAGATTGTAGTGAAGCTGTGTGTTCTTTGGAAATAAATAGCCATTATCGACTTTTTTTATTAATGAGTTTTTTGACCTACTAGAAATATATACATACATATATATATATATGACTGGCCATAATTACTTACTCCGAATATTACAATATATATTCTAATTAGAAGAATAAAGGTGAAGCGAAAGACTAAACTCGGAAAAATAGCACTCGTACACGTAACAGCGAACAGCTCGAACAGATGGTTAATTCTCAAGCCATCAATACAATAATGACCAGATCTCAGATACTCTTTGCAATACAGTGAGAAGAACCTTTACATGCAAACAGGCACACACAGACACAAAGTCATACACTCCTATCAATCAACTAAAACAAGAAATAGAAAACCGAGTCATATTTGTTGCCACCCCCATATTCAAATGAGAGATGGTAGAGCGAAGTTTAGTCATCTCGAAATAAATGGCCTTTATCCACTTTGTTATTAATGTTTTTTCTTCCTAATTAGAAATATATATATATATATATATATATATATATATATATATATATATATATATATATATTATTGTATACATTAAATTCATTTTTGTTTTCCTGGATATTGATTCATATAGGCTATCGTTCGGAAGAGAACAAAATCTTTTTGTGTACAATTTATTTTGGTCTATTTTATATTGTGAAATCAGCAAAGTTTAATGGATTTCATCGAAAGCACATTAACAATCAATAGTGAATAATTGTTAAAACATTTTAGTGCATATTTAAGAGTTTAACCCATTTGAATGGAAAACCATTAGATCGAAGTCAACGCTGATCGATATTGCTCCAATGATCAGAGCCAGAAAACTGTAAAGGTGGTATAGAACTGAACAGAAACTCTTTAAAATGAAACATAAATTTTGAGTTTTGTATGGAACTTTGGCCATTTTTAATAACTTTTAGCACAGCTTTCATAAGTAGTAAGAGGTATTTAGGAAAGCAACGTATGATAGGTGAATAGAATGAATAAGAAGGCTAATTTAGGTTACGCTAACGTTATTTAATGATATAGTAAATCGCAAAATAATTTACAACACACAGTTTTAAAAGTGCCATTTATACCGAAACCGAACTAAATTATCTTCCTCTTTTACATAACAAGCCTAAATAAGAATAAAGAGAAAAATTGTTATAAACATTAACATTATGTACCAAAATAACAAATATGTACAAACACACATACGTGCGTACACATACGCGCGACCAATTTTCCAGATCACATTAAATTCGCATTCAAATTCCAATGATCTGTATAGCAACGGAGAAAGGATTTAACAACTGGTTGCTTCCGCAATACGCACCGTTATTTCATGCATTACTTTCAAATCCCCTCAAACTCCGCCTAGCCTGGAATGTGATTTTCGTAAACAGTATATTCGGCTATTACCATCTCTGCTTAGTCTAAAATGTTCTTGGATTCGTTTCTTTGCTAAATGGTTAGTTGTTGAGCAGCATTATCTTGCGTATAAATAAAAAATATTTAACTGTTTGATCAGAGAGGGAATTTATCCTTTTCATTTACGTTTGTTAAGCGTTTTTGAAAATAAAATGCACCGATCTTGTGTTGGGCATCCGATTGCCCACTGCTTATTAATTCATTAAGCAAATATTCTGTATAATGTAAACACTTTAAAAGATGAATTGACATACGTCAATCAATGATTGTATGGTATTGTTTATGCGTATTAACCAATTACAATCGTAGGTTTCTGTCGTTATTCTACCAACGAATAAACAAAAACAGGGAGAAAAGTATCTCACCACATCAGTATATCTTTACAATGTGGTAATTTATATATTTTCCCTTTTGAAAAACAAGATTTTGCATCTTCCTTTCCTATTCTTCAGGCAAAACCGCCATTCTGATATGTTACAATTAAAACAACCATTGACTACGCTGGTGGTGAAAATTTTTCAAATAAAATTTTCGAGTGTCAGTGCAACGCCAATCTTGATTGTATTTAACCAGTCGTTGAACAACAACGCAAAGCTACCGTCAGTCACACGTACTGACGCGTTTCGACCTGCCATGAACATCATCAGAGTTTGACGGCAAACTGACTAGCGAGGATCAAACCGCATTGTACATATATAGAAAGAAAAATTAGATATACGGCTCTCACCTCTATTAGTCTCGCACTTGACTAGAGATATCGGCTGCACAATATTCTTATGTGTTTTGTTGAAACTTTGAAGCAATGTTCGTGATTGCGACCTGTTCTTAAGTACAAGAAATATATCATCCACGTACCGTATATATTGAGCACATTTACTTATGTCACTCTTTAATGGTGTATTTTCTAGGTGCCCTAGAAAAATCTCTGCCAACACTGGAGATAAGGGGCTTCCCATTGCGACACCATCAGTCTGTTTGTAGATGCTTCCCATTAAAACGAAATCGTACGTCTTTCGTGCATAATAAGATAAGCTTGCGTAGAGTTTGACCTGGCACCGGCGATGGTAATATATCGTGTTCTACCGCTTTGATTATAATGTCAATGGTTTCATCAATTGGAACATTTGTAAACAAAGACGTAACATCAAAAAATACCATAATCTTGTTTTTAACATTTATATCTTGAATTTTGTTTACAAACTCAAACGAATCAGCAACCGAATGATTACCTAGTAGTTTACGTAATGGTTCGAGTAAACGAACTAGCCATTTAGCTAGTGCACGAATACACGTCTGCTATTGCGCATTACATCATCGAAACATCGCACGTATGTTCTCCAGACGTAGCATTCAAAGTAATTAATAAATGCCAAAAACAAAAGGGAGCTAGCCACATACGAAGCCTTATGGATAAACAAATTGCAGCCGGATTTATGTAAGCAGAAGAAGCACGCACAAGCATTGAGCTTGAACTGGATGTGACGCACGCAATTTTATTTGTTTCTAGTTTTTCACACTCTTTCTATGTTCACATATTTCTATCTTGTTTTGCTTTCCAATTTATATATAAAGATATGTTCATGAGTAGATATTTGAGAAGACCATGAGAAAGAAAATTTTCTTATATCTGATAAAATTTCTTTTTGTTTTTGCACACAAGAAGGGAACAATGAATTTTATTAAAGCTCGCATTTCAAAAGAATATATATATATATATATATATATATATATATATATATATATATATATATATATATATCTGTATCTCTTTCTCTAACTTTATCACCCAGTCACTATCTCTTAGTTTTAACAATATCAGCACTTGTTTCTTGTATCTGACAAAAGAATTCTGTATCTTTGCAACAATACTCAAAATTGTACTAAGAAATGTTTTATTTAAGTCTGTTTTTCAAGAAGCCAAACGTTTAACTTCGCAACTTAACAATTTTCCAGATTAATAACAATTGTCATTAAAATTTCCCAAAAACCCATTCCACATAATACAACAAGGGGCTTAAATTAAGATCTATTAAAATTATTTCCATTAAAAAATCATCGTAGATGGATCCCGAATGAGAATTACAACATGTCGACGACTGGCTTTAAAGAAATTAGACCTTATATACATGTACTGAGGATAGCAAAGTTTGTCATGACTCGTTAGAAATACAGCATAAATGCTTCGCAAAACCGTATAACAAATACAAATACAAACATAAACGGAGATTTAGATGGCACGAATAGCGAATTCAAGTGTCTATGTCAATAATTTCGATTATAACTTCGTTGCCAAAAGACCTACATATTTCACATATTTTAGTGTCTCTTGGTTAGTGATGATACATCGTGACTTGATCATTTGACTGATATCGCAAATAAGTATCCGTCGACCAAACTGTTGTTCTACCACTTTGCGGTTCCGGCTATCTTCCGGAAATACTTCGGTAGCCTGCCCAGCAGTATGTTTAAGTGGACGTTTTAAACAAGTTCTTAATTAATTTAACGTTATGGCTGGACTTGTTTCCTTAGTACGTGTAATACAATATAAGGAACCAATTAGATGTACATTCAATCGAACGAAAACAATAATTTGAAAAATCAGTATGAAAAACTGGTGAAAATAAATCATTAAAAAACTAATATAACTCACCTTGTCAGCGACATAGCCAGTACCAGTCAGATCCAATCGCCACTCGAGTACACCTGGTTCATTTGGATTAGAATCTTCTTCACGTGCTAAGTATACCATCTTCCAGTCATGTTCCACCTGGTTAGAAAATTTTGTAAAACATATTATGAGTTTAATTACACATACGCACAATCCCACAGGCACACAAGAAATTTATCACAATTATATACATTGATGCGTGTACATTCAGTTGCTTAAAAATAAAAATTGGCTGAAGAATAACTACTTGCATTTGAAAGTTCTGATGCATGGCTTTCAAATTCGAGTTTATGCGCTAACAAAAAGAGTCGAGCCGAAAATGCATTGGCTTGAAAGGCCTTAACAACGCTAATTATTGTGCCACAAGATTTCAAGCTATACCTTTATACTGACACGTGAATATATAATGGGATTGGTGTTTATATCAAGATCTCAACCTTGATTTAAATAATTGTTATCACCACCCGTGTAACAAATGATCGTTTAATTATATTACGTGGACGTTTGTGGGATCGTTTTACTCTTATGAATAAGGCCATTAGGAATTCCTCTTTCATTGAACAATGAATATTTTGTCCGCGAAGAATAACACTGGAGGGGTTTCAAAAGAGTAGAATTTATGATATTTATTAGTACTTTGTAATATGTCTCTGTAGCAGAATGTTAATTTTCCATCCATTATAAAAGACTGATTGACAGAGGTAGTGACTTCAACAGCCGAACTCCGCAAAAGACAGGACAGAGCAGAAACGTTACGAAAAGAGAAAATTGGTGCAAGTCGTCCTAATGAAGACGAGAACGAAACGTGCAGTTCAACTAGTCGTTGAGTGGTACAATGACGACCATGCCACAGAAGCGCCTGTCAATACTGCTATACCAACATGTAACTGTGTCCTCCCAATTACGGGATAACCTAAGCTTGTAAGCAACATGAAAGCGGTTGATGTTCTGATAGTACCAAAAAAACAACAGGCTAAAGAACAAGAACGTGCTCGAGAAACGCGGACCAATGAAAAATATATGGCCATAAAGCATAATTAAATTGCATCTGGATGTGTACTTCTTAAGGGGTTACTGTCTAGACAAATCACAGCTAGATTTAAAACAAGGAAACAAATACACCACAATTTATAGCAATCTAGTCTAAGTCCAAGAAAGAAATCGTCCGCAGAGGCTTGGAGTCTACGATTTTTCCGACAGAGAAAATAACCTCTCACACAAAAGGTACACTGAAACAAGACATCAGACGAACAATTTGTGTCAAAAGTATTACGATATTTAGTATCTGCCAGTAGTACAAAAAGAGACAGCTCATGGCCTGCGCGTGTCGTAAGTGCTTGCAACAGTAGGGGATAAGGCGCTTTTGAAACACCAGCTATACTGGACAGATGGTATCTGTTATCCTTGGCCAGCAAACAATCTAAGAGAAGTTGTGTATTAGATGTTGTGCACCTAGGAACAAATTAGTTCAAATATGACCAGAAGGATAAACCAAAGACAGTATCAACATAAAGTATAATCTCTTTGGTTTATCTTTATGATCAAACTTGAACTACTTTGTTACTAGCTGTGCGACACGAAATACACAATTGCATATATATTAGTTATCCGCCACTAAAGTATCCAATCTAAGAGAAGGAAACTCCAAAATTAATTCAAGAGCAGGTGGCGCTCGTAAGCTTCGAGAATGGGCGACCCGGTATTCTCTTATAGCTCTTGGGCAGATAGTGCTCATAAGCCTTGGTTGGCAGACAATCTAGGAGAAGGAAAACTCATAATATAAACCATCACTAGGAATGGGCTACCTAGTGTTCTTTTACAGTCCATATATATATATGTATATGTATGAAATATACAACTTACAATGATTACATACTGCATCGGCCGTCGCGCAGTATAAAAAGGGTCGCCTTATCTGCTGAGCCGCGCAGGGTGGATAAGCGAAATCGGGCTACTGCAGACAACTTTATCTCCGATTCTGCCTCCTTTCCTTCTCCTTCCTCTTCTCAATCTAACAATAACACTCTTTTAGATACTATGAATATGGTTGGTTTAGATCATAACACAGCCCAATATCAGGTTGCCAAATATCGAAAATGGTTCTAGTAGACGATCATTCATTAAACCTAAGTTAGGTTTTAACGTAGGCGCATTTAATGTGCGAACATTAAAACAAATTGGACAGCAAGAATCTCTTGCTCGTACGTTGGATAAATTAGAAATCGGCATATGTTGCGTATCTGAAACCAGAATACAGGATCCTACGTGTATTACAGAACTAGTTGCACTATCCCTATCTACGCGTTATTGGCTTCGAACATCTGGTTCCACAGAGTCCTCTCAAGCCGGTAAATGGGGTGTTGGTATTGCCCTTAGCGCGTGAGCTGAAGCTTGCTTAATTGAATGGATCCCTTTAAATAGTCGACTGTGTGCGGCACGTTTAAATACATCTACTAAAATCAAAGCAAAAAACCGTTATCATCGTTGCCTCTTCGTTGTATCTGCATATGCTCCTACCGATTGCAGCACAGAAGAAAGCAAGGACGCTTTTTACTCCGAATTAAGCCTCTTACTAAGTAGAGCACGAAGTTCAGATATAGTCCTGGTTATGGGTGACATGACTGACGATTTGGGCGCTTAAGTAACACAGAATTTAATTTAGATGGAAGATACAATTTAAGCTCGACACGCAACGATAATGGTGAACGGCTTTTGGATAACTGCGCTGAACACAGACTATATTTAAGTAGTACAAACTTCCGACGTAATGTTAGACGTTGCGCTACATGGCGCCCTCCAGCACCCGGACAACAGTGGACTCAAATAGATCATTTAGCAATTAGTTATAGATGGCGTGGTTGCATCCAGGATTGTCGTTCTTTTTGGAACACTTATGTCGACTCGGACCATGCACTTATCCGTTGTAGATTTGCTCTAAAATTTTCCGGGCAAATAATTAGGAATAAACCCCAAATTGATGTAGGCAAACTCGAACAACCGTCCATCCGACAAAACTATGAAAATATTCTTAGTGCTAATCTAACTGGTCTGAATAGCGAAAATCCGAATATACTTTGGTCCAAGATAAGTTCCACTATGCAAAATGCAGGTACTAATGTATGTGGCATAGCAGGCCCCCGTAGAAATAATCACTGGCTCTGTAAATCTATGGAGATACTCGAAATAAGGCGCCAAATTCCACCTGGCTCGACTCATAATAATACCCGTCGCAATATAAGACGCCAACTTAAGCGCAGTCTAAAAGTCGATCTCGAAAACTTTTGGACCAGAAAGGTTGAAGAAATGGAAGTAGCTTTCGCGTCAGGTAATAGTCGCTGTTTGTTCCAACTTATCTGCACAACAGGTCCGAGAAAGTTAAAAGTTAGCGAAACTATAAATGATAGTAACAACAAATTAATAACCGGTAAAATATGTCGTCTTGACAGGTGGGCTGAACACTTTAGAGATCAATTTTCTTGGCCACCCGCGTCAGTTCCGCTTCCAGAAAGCATGTCTGCATCAACAGTGTGGAATGTTAGTCCCGAAGAACCATCCGAGTTAGAAGTACGCGATGCAATCCTGTCTCTTTAGCGCCGCAAAGCCGCCGGTCCCGATGATCTGCTTCCAGGATTGTTTAAGGATGGTGGCGATATAATTTCAGGAGCGTTGACCAAACTTTTTCATACTATATGGAATGAGGAAATCGTACCACTTGACTGGAATGAGTCGACCATCATTCCAATCTTCAAAAAAGGCAATCGTAATTCGTGCGATAACCATCGTGGTATAAGTTTGACTCCGGTCGTATCTAGATTATTTGCTTCGATTATCCTACGTCGTCTTAGCGCTTCACGTGAATCACAAACAAGAGAAGAACAGGCCGGATTCCGCGCAGGACGAGGTTGTATAGATATCGTACTATTATTCGACAATCAACATGCTGCCCAGACCACCTTAAATAGATTAGCAAACGTTGTTCCGTCTTTCGGTATGAAATTCGCACCCTCTAAATGTAAGATACTGTTACAAGATCACCCACCACTCACTCCAACGTTGCGACTGCAGAATGAAGATCTTGACATAGTCGACAGGTTTTCATATCTTGGGAGCTCTATCAATAACGTAGGCAATATGTCCGACGAGGTGAGAATACGGATCGCGAAAGTTAGAGTAGCTTTCTCGAACCTTCGTCATTTATGGAGAAACGCGAATATTTCACTTTGCCTTAAAGGTCGTGTTTACAATGCATCTGTACGCGCAGTCTTACTATATGCTATTAAAACTTCGCCTCTTAGAGTTGATGATTTGAGACGCTTACAGGCATTCGATCATCGTTGTTTGAGAAGTATAGCACATGTTGGCTACCAACAACGAATAACTAACGTTGACATCCGTAGATGTATTTTTGGATCTGACAATAAGTGTTACCTGTTAGAAAAACAACATAGGCCCATCAACTTCGTTGGCTCTAGTCACGTTTTGCGTGGCGTTCTCATTTCGAGTTGACATGCCAGAAACAATTAAAGTCTCTTACATCCAATTTGGGTAGTATAGGATCCACTCGTCTGTCGGGATGGGGTCCTCGTGCGCTTCACAGTTCTTGGTTAGAAACCCTTAGCGATATGGCATCGAATCGAGGTCAGTGGCGATCTTGTTGCACATGTCTAGCAGAATCATCTTCGTAACTTTCTTTTCTTAGTAGGGCAAAATTAGCTGCGAGGTTTTTTTATGACGTGATACAGTGAAAGCCGCAAGGAAGCTGTATTGCTGATGTCGCCTTGCCCGAATGCTAACTTGGTAATAATGGTGTTGTGGGAGGTTTAGTTTTCCTCATTTCTATGATTTATCCTGATAAATTTTACTCATAGAAGCTAGGTATTCCCTCTCGCTCTCTCGCGTAAATCTCACTAATAATTTATCTAAAATATTATTTCTGCTTTCATTTATATACTTTTTTCACTCCTTATGGTTATATGATGATGATATAGCTCACAAATAAATATGATTAACACAACAAATAATGATTCCATTTGCATCGGTTGACGCGCAGGATAAAAAGGTCACTTTATATGCTTTCTTCTTGAGTGGTAAAGTAACAAATCTTATGAAAAAGGGTCTGAAATTAAGGCACCTATGATTGAAGGCTCTTAATTAGAATCTGGCAATGGACTAATACCGTTATGTACTCGTCAAAAAGTAAATAATTGTTGTGCTAGCTTTAAACCTCACATCAGAGGCCGGTTACTGCTAAATACACTTATCTGTTCTGACTGCATATGTCGTTAAAAGCCGGGTTCACTTACATGAGCTCCTATAATGGGTAGGAGGAACGGAACCGCAGACGCTTCCAACTTTGAACTGAAGCATACCACACGACACAATGCGCACAGTGGATTTCATGCAAACATAACTTGTATTCGTGTGTCACTTAGAACCAACGATATTTTACTCATTCGCACTCGAAATGCACAGGGCTTACCGCATGAACTAGTCAACCTTTTAGGGTTATTGAAATGCACAAACACGATATCCATATCGATGTCTCCAGGAGAATGACAAGGTTCTGAGCGCTTCATAGAATCTCTCATTCGCGCTTATTTTACTAGAAAAGGCGATACCTCTGCCATCCAAATGCGAATGTGATCCAGCGAGATATGGTATCGCCTTTCTGCTATTGAGCTATGAAGCGTCAGTCTTACTTGATTGGAGACTTATAAACTCATGGTTGGCTTATGCTAAGTTCCACGGGGCCCAGCTGGTTCTTAGAGTGCTAAATGGGTATGTGCCAAATCACAACCATTCTGCAAATGAAAAGAAGAATATCCATAAAAGTCTACCAGATATGACCTCTGGACATGAATGGCGTTCCAACTTCTTGGTAACTTCTAAGGAGTTGAATTCGGAAGGTGGCTAATAACTGAATATAGCTATGATAATGACATCAGGCTCTAAATTTTAGCCTTAGTACTAATCTGATTGTGATGTAACTCGATTTTTCATCAACACGAGCGACATCTTGTCACAAGGCGCAGTGATAGAGCCATGCAAACGGGACGGTAGAATGTCATCGTACTAAGGTCAAAAATATACTGATAAAGAGACGTTGGTTGTCTTCTGTCCAGTACATGAGAACGTACCACGGGTGTTTTACTGGTTAGTCTTCGAGCTGACAGAACCAAATTGAAATTTCGCTCCATGCGACAACCCATATAGTGCTAGTATAAAGGTGCAATGAAAACGGATACAATTGTGCTTATTGCTTCCGCATAACCGCCTGTGGCTACAGCCATCTGGAGAGGTATAGAGGAAAAGGTTAAACAAGACTCGGCCTGATATTCTATGATAAAGCCTGCAAACTCATATTCTATCTCTATAAGAACAAAAGCTATTGAAAACGTGTCATCAACTGCGAAACTAAGAGATCACACTCTGGCTCACAAGCGTCACAAGGAGTTTACTGGAAGCCCCACAGTAGATGAGGAACAACACTGGCTTAATATCGATTATGAACTGAAAACAAAAACGAATCGTGGCAACCTGTTTGAATTATACGCTCAGATACAATATATTGACAGTGAGCAATCTGCTAAGGCAGTTAGGCGCTTCAGTTTTCGAATCGCGGCTTGTCAATAATTCTCAAAATTTCTTAAATTCGCCGGATAATGCAAACGAAGTGGTTGGCGTTGAACTAACTCCTCGAAAATATTACAAGATAAACATGGAAACTTGCACTTTTAATGAAGAGTGACACACTTGCGATCTAACGAGGGACCGCAAAGCCACCTGAGTTGATGAACTCCTTTCTGAATCTATCGAGTTCGGTGGAACAGAGGTTTAAAATCATCTTTAATAGTTTATTACGAATCCTTCCCAAACGAATGGAAGAGTAGCGTTATGGTTCCCACCAACAAAAAAGGTGATACTAGCCCTCCAGCCAATTACTGCGGTAGCAATTTACTCTACTCTGAATCAAAGGTAGTAACAACTTTTTATATTCAGAAGGATTTGCGAAGAACGAGTGAAGCAAACTATGCCAAGCCATACAAATTTGGATGCGTGGATAAAATTTGTACAATCCACCGCACAATTGAGTTGCGCCAGTGGCTCAATATTATTGTTTTCCAAGACTACTCAGCCGCTACCGAGTTTGCCTCTTGTGCACATCAATGGCGATCTATGCTAAATGATGGTGTCCGGGCTAAAATAGTTTTATAGTTCTAAACCTGGCTCCGGAATTCACCAATATATCATTATTCAAACTCGATTAATTATATTTCCGATGCAGTCTTTGATGAGGTCATCAGAATACTCTAAAGAGTGGAGATTGGTCGTGGCGGATCAATTTTCGACCTAAAGCGAATTGAACCTACAGATCTGATAACGAAAAAAGAAGACGAGCTATAAAGAGTCATTACTTGTGCGCAATACGGTTTGCGGTTAACCGCTCAAAAGGCGGCCGATATAGAGAATTTTGATCTTGGGCATAAGCTCGTGCTAAACGGCGCGTCATCTCGTTTATCTAGGAGCTCTGGTGACGCAAGACGGACCAGCCTTTGTTGAGATATCTAGATGTACTAGATTTGCAAACAATTGGAATAGCCCGTCAATGTCATTAAATATTAAGTCCAAGATCGTCGAGTCAATTATACTATCGGTTCTATTTTAATGCTGCGAGGACTTGTGAGATGATACATTACAGCTGTCTGAACCTGAACAGCAATGTTAATTGGTGTATTTTTTCAATGTGGTTTGTGCCATTGACAACTGGGCTTCAGAAGGCATTAATCAAGAGCAGTCCAAGAGCCGACCAGTTCTATATGATTGTTATATGACGTACTATAACCATCGAACCTTGTAATGGAAAGTCGATTGTGGTTTTTGGGACACAGTTTGAGAAATCCAATTTCATATCCTGCTCGCCAGGCCACCAGACCAACTCCAGTTCTTGGCTAGAATCGCAGAAGGGGTAAGAATCCATCTCTTGACTGGATCCTATTAGTAGCGGAAAGCAGTGTTCAGTAAAAGAGGCCTGATAAAATATGCCCCATACTCATTGGGTCTTCTGGCTGCCACTGGGCTGGAGATCTATTTTTCCGCTTATTCCATTGTAGCACAGTAGTAAAATAAAATATTTTCAAAAAAAGATGGCTACTAAATTTCGAAGCAAAGGCGTAAGCCATCTACTAGGTCTAGCAGCACGCGATCGTGTTTTAGCCTCTTCTACTCAAGAAGAAAGTGCAACAGTGCAGTTGGATGACGCGTGTATTAACTCGATTAAGAAGTCCTAAGTAATAGAACGCTTATAATTAATTTATTGTTTACAGAAGTCACTAACAAAAAATATTACGCGTAAGTTTTGTGCTAATTAGATAGCTTCCAAAAACAGCATTATATGAATGTTCATTGGATCATTTTGCCTTTATAAAATAGACCAGTAGGAATTCAGCTTTCGTTATCCAATGGCTCTTTAAAATTTGAAGATCGGTATTAAAAGAATAGTTAAGCAATCGCGGTTTCTCTATATTTACTTCTATTCCAAAATAAAACGCTTTAACTTAAAGTCGACTTGTCTTCCATTACGAATGATTAGTTTGCAGAAGCAATGACTCGAATAGTCGAATTCAACACAGGGTGAGGAACGGAAAGGTCTAGGGAACAAGCAAACTGGAATTATTTAAATCAAGTTTGCCAACTTGCAGTAAACATCGATCCCATTGTATTTAACCAGTCGTCGAACAACATAACAAAACTACCGCCAGCCGCAACGCCCTAAAACGTTTCGACCTTCCATGATCATCATCAGAGTACGACGGCAAACTGACTAGCGAGGATTAAACCGCATTGAATATATATGGAAATCAAATTTAGATATGCGGCTCTCACATCTAGCAGTCTCGCATACATTGAACTTGACTGGAAATGTCGGCCGCACAATTTCTATGCAGTCACGAACATTAACTGTTTGCAGCTTTCGCCACATGTACATATATATAGTCAATACAATTTAACAATAATTGATTGCGCGGGTGGTGGTAACAATTCTTTAAATCAAGTTTGCGTGCTTGAAGTAAACACCAATCCCATTGTATTTAACCAGTCATCGTACAACATAACAAAACTAGCGCCAGCTGCAACGCACTGACGGGTTTCGAACTTCCATGTTCATCATCAGAGTACGACGGCAAACTGACTATCGAGGATCAAACCGCATTGAATATATATTGAAATCAAATTTAGATATGCGGCTCTCACCTCTAGCAGTCTTGCATACATTGAACTTGACTGATATCGGCTGCACAATTTCTATGCAATTTGAACATTAACTGTTTGCAGCTTCGCCACCTTATACATATATAGGCAATACAATTTAAACAATAATTGATTGCGCGGGTGGTGGTAACAATTCTTTAAATCAAGTTTGCGTGCTTGAGTAAACACCAATCCCATTGCAACATTTTACCAGCCGTCGAACAACATAACAAAAATAACGCCAGCGGCAACGCACTGACGCGTTTAAACCTTCCATGATCATCATCAAGTACGACGGCAAACTGACTATCGAGGATCAAACCGCATTGAATATATATGGAAATCAAATTTAGATATGCGGCTCTCACCTCTAGCAGTCTCGCATACATTGAACTTGACTGGAAATGTCGGCTGCACAATTTCTATGCAGTCACGAACATTAACTGTTTGCAGCTTTCGCCACATATACATATATAGGCAATACAATTTAAACAATAATTGATTGCGCGGGTGGTGGTAACAATTCTTTAAAACAAGTTTGCGTGCTTGAATTAAACACCAATCCCATTGTATTTAACCAGTCATCGAACAACATAACAAAACTACCGCCAGCTGCAACGCACTGACGCGTTTCCACCTTCCATGATCATCATCAGAGTACGACGGCATTTCCAGTCAAGTTCAATGTATGCAAGACTGCTAGAGGTGAGAGCCGCATATCTAAATTTGATTTCCATATATATTCAATGCGGTTTTGATCCTCGATAGTCAGTTTGCCGTCGTACTCTGATGATGATCATGGAAGGTCGAAACGCGTCAGTGCGTTGCAGCTGGCGGTAGTTTTGTCATGTTGTTCGATGACTGGTTAAATACAATGGGATTGGTGTTTACTTCAAGCACGCAAACTTGATTTAAAGAATTGTTACCACCACCCGCGCAATCAATTATTGTTTAAATTGTATTGCCTGTGATGATTATTTGTTGAGAAGTAATAAGCAATGCCATCATGGTAGTTGGTATTGTTATTTATGCTCGCAGCGGTGAAACAAATATCCGTCCGCTCACAAATGACGTAATGAATCATCGTTGATAAGACACCAGCAACACTACCGCTTTTGTCATTATTTGAACTATTTTGCGTAGAAAAAAATCGTACATGAATAACAAATTTGGTGCGGATGCCGGAAATTGCAAAGTGCATTTAGCAGCACGTTTATCAATGCTGCTATATACTATGTCAATAATAAATGACAACGGCTAAGCAGGATGATCAAGCGGAAGTCTGCCGCGGTTTTTTAACTGGCTGCACATTACGGCGTATCAGCGTTCTTTTCTTAGTAAGAGAAATGTTTAGGAGTTAAGCTAGACAGAACTGAATGCTTGGATAAATCAACATTTATTAATGACCATACATATTGGCCTGCATGCCTAGTATATCATCATCATGTTCAGGTTTGTAGTAATATTCTCTGAGCCACTGAGCTTAATGTGAATAATTTTGTGTGCCTGTATTTTATTGATTTAAACCACCCAGATTATCATTGGTGTTAGAATCAATTTAGTTAAATTTCTCTTGAACTAAAGAGCTAATATGTGTCGTCACCATCATCATCATGGGTAGAAACACAGATTTCGTTAGTAACCGATGGTTCATTAGCATATATTTATGAGCAAAATTTTTTTTATTAACATAATATAAACTTTAAAAAAACAGATAAGGAAAACTTAAAAAAGGAAATTAAATATTTACAGCACAAGTCATAATTTAAACAATAAAATATTAAACGATTGTGATTTATGAAGGGTAGGATCCAGTAAGAATGAAATATTTACATCAATGGCATACTGAAAAGTGGCAATATAGACCTCTACAAAACATCGTTATGGCCAAGTAAACTTTAAACCAAGACGACATCAACAATACAGCTTCCCTGTAGTTTTCACTGTATCCCATCATAAACACAACAAAACCCCGCAGCTGAATCTGCTCAGGTAAGAAAAGAAAATCACAAATATGATTCAACTAAAAATCTGCAAAAGACTCGCCACTGAGCTCGACTCAAATCGCATTGATGCCATACGTAAAACGTGCTCGAGACAAAAATATGTTTGAACCTTATTTGTCTTTATGACTAGGAACACTTGTTGGCTTTTATAAAAATAGGTCTACGGATGTCAGCATTTCTTAATCTAAATTAGTAACCTATATCTACCATGCTTCACAAACAGCGGTGGTCAAATGCCTGGAAGCGTCTAATATCAGGAACTTTAAAGGACCTAGGCGCACTAGCATATAAAAGAATTGCACGTGCGGATGCATTGCATACACAACCTTGAAAGCAGAGTGATATACTTGCGTTTCTCCATAAAAGGCGAGTTTGAATAAAATTCCTCAGGCTTTTGCAGTTTTCATATTCACCTTTTTAGTCGTATTGCCTGAGTTATTGACAGAGCTGCCAAGATATATTAACCTGTCAACGATGTCCAGATCCTCAATTTGCAGTCGCACACTTTATGTGAGATTTGGCTAGTCCTCTTATAGAATCTAGCATATTGATCGTGCGAATGCGATACTGAAAAACGGAACATCGACTTTATATATATATATATATATATATATATATATATATATATATATATATATAATTGTTGATTTTAGAAGCGATTATACATACAACATATATTATTTTACCCAGTAGTAATTTTAAATGATTTTTTTTAAATTTTACCTAGGTAATTCAGCTTATCAGCCAACGAGTCTTACTTCTTTAAATCAAGATTGCGAGCTTGAAGTAAACACCAATCCCATTGTTTTTAACCAGTCGTCGAACAACGTAATGAGGTCCGACTCCAGTTCAAGCTCCGTACATGACAAATTCTGGACAGTGCTTGAAAAGTTCCTTAAAGAAACAATGGGTCAACTGGATGAATTTCCTCTGTGACCTAATACAATCTTTATTTCAAACTGAAAAAATACAAACATTTTAAATCCTGCCAAAAATTTCAACACCAAATGACTTCACATGTGGCATGGTGTCCGTGTTTAATAATGATAGATCAGAGGTGGCTAGATATAACTTCAGGTATTAAGAACCTCAAAATAGGTTCCATCTGAAGGAATGGTTAACCATAAACTTGAGTTGGTATATGACTTCAAATTGATTGTAGCATGGAGAACGTATGGTACACTGGTAAGAAAGCGAGACTCCGATTAGTATATTCTCCTGTTCGTGTCCCATACGAATTAACTTCTGGACAGTATTTGAATAGTTTATGATAATGGCGGGATCGGTCTATTAGATAAATTACCTTCGCCACCTGATGCAGTGTTCAGTGTAAACTTAACATACGCATATATATATATATATATATATATATATATATATATATATATATATATATATGTGTGTGTGTGTGTGTGTGTGCATTCAAGTGCGTTTATATTCGTGTTTGATAAAAAAGGATTGAAAAAGGAATTTGAAAATAACAATATGCAAATTAGAAAAACGATTTTCCTACTGTGAATTATAATCACTTATCTTTATTTAACCTAGGCTAAATCACGGATAATTATCGTGTCAAAAAACAATTTCGCTGTTGCACACTTTCTATGCAGATGCATACAAATCATTCGGAATACATTTCCGCGCTTAAAAATGTGTGAACAATTAAGAAATCATTCATTGCACCTGTGGCGATCATTATATGAATCAATTTTGCGGACTCGATATAGAAGCCGATCTCATTTTATTTAACCATTCGCGTATATATATAGATAGAGTATATATATATATATATATATATATATATATATATGTGTGTGTGTGTGTGTGTGGGTGTAGAAAGTAAGATATGCAGATCTCGCTCCAATTGTTTTCGCATACATTGTATTTGGTCTAGAAATGCCGACTCTCCAATTTCTATGGAGTCAGAACACACGCTTCGACCTGTCCTCACAATCCTCAAAAAGCGACGGCAAACTGGCTAGCGAGGATCAAACCGCATTGCATATATATATGGAAAACAATATTAGATATGCGGCTCTCACCTCTTGTAGTCTCGCATACATTGATTAGAATGGCGTCTGCACTATTTCTATGCAGTATATACGGCTTTTGTTATAGTTATTAAATTTATACAATTAAACAACCTTTCTTTGTGCGTGCGATGACAAATTTTGTTTAAATTCTCCCTGTGGACTTGAGATAAGAATTAATTCCACTATATTTAACCAGCCATACTTTATTGTTAATAAGCGTCACTTACACAAACTGATACGTGTAGACTTTCTATGGTCAGCATTAGAGAACGATGGCAAACAGACTATCGAGGATTAGGCTAAGATTTGTAAATAAGACATGGATGCGGCCCTCAATCACACCAGACTAGTTAGTCAGTTTACAGTCTTACTTTGATGATGGCCTTAAAAGAAGCACGCAGTAAATTAGAAAATGTTTGTTGCGGAGAGTTAATATAAATGCAAGTATGTATTAAGTGTTGCGAACCTAGTAACAAATTATTTCAATTATGTCCGGAAGGATAAACGAAAGAGGGCATGAACGAAAATTATAATCTCGTGCACATTCATTTCGTGTTTACTGCCGACTTATCCGTAGGAGCCGGTATTACGCCCTTTACCCACTAAATATTTGAGTGTGAAATGTGGGCAAAGGGCGTAATACAAGCTCCTACTGATGAGTCGCTAGTAAGCTCGAAACGAATGTGCACGAGATTATACTTTCCCTTCATGCTGTCTTTGGTTTATCCTTCTGGTCATAATTGAACTAATTTTTTACTAGGTTCGCAACACCTAATGCATACACAGTAAGTTTGTTGGACTGTGGTTTACCTACGTTTTATGACTGGTTAAACAAAATGGGATTGGTTAGTGTAGTTGATTTCATATAATTTATTAGATTAAGCGTAGGCTGCAATATAAGTATTATCTTCACTGCATCGAAACAGTTCAGCCGACATTTGATTTGGATGAAACTTACGAGAGGCCACTACAGGTGAAATCAACATTTCTTAAAAGTCACAACAATATATATATATATATATATATACATATATATATATACATATATATATATATATATATATATATATATTGCGAATTGATCTTTGTTAGTCCGATCATGACCTTGGAAGGCCGAAATGCTTCTGTGCGTGGGATAAGCTGCAATTTTGTTTAGTTCTCGAATGGGTCAATAAATGGGACTCGTGATTATTTCAGTTCCGCAAAATTGTTTTCTGTATATTGTACTGCCGCCCGTGAAATCAATGTTTGCAAAATTGAATAGCTTATATGAACTTGGCGATATCAGCAGTACAATTATGATCGTGTTTGCATTTAAATAGTTCAGGTAATATTCCAGTTAGCTAAAATTCGTACGAGACCAATAAAAAATTAATCTAATTGGAACTGTGTAGAGTTTCATTAGAGATTCTTTGCAAATGGTCAGGTGTTTTCTTATCAATTATTTGATAATTCAGTAGCTAACATCAACGTGTAAATGAACATTTGTTTTTTGTTTATTTTAGCATAAAAATTATTAAGTTTAATTTTTCATATATTTCCTCATTATAATTGGCACAATTCACCAACATCGTTGTTCCTAATTTGTCTCCTCGTAAAACAGTGGACCAAGGGATAAAATTTGTTTTCTACATGTTTAATTTCAAAATTAGGATTACATTTTGCATGTTCCTGAATAATTGCAATTCTATCTTTATCTACTATGTATGCAATCATTAATTTTACAATCCACTATAGTACAATCTTAACATTCTCCGTAATTATTACATTCTTAGGTGAGATATTGATTGGAATCGCAATGTTAAGGCTTCGATCCAGTATTTCTACTTGATTTACGCTAAGGTTTATTGTAGATTGAAAAAACGTACGCTTCAATGGAGATCGCTTATTTTGAACTTATAACGCATGTGGATGCCTAGAGAAGCTAACATTTTATCATAACTAAATCTAGCTTTCGCAATGTCAAGATCGCTTAATTTAGCAAGAAATTGATTTACGTATTTAAAGTCATTTACGCGCCAATTTGGAATTGACAATGCTCCTCGTTTCATAATCACTAAAATTAATACAAATTCATACTTTTCCAACATTTTGACTGTGTTGCAGTATTTTTATTAAATCCAGTTATAAGGATCACCAATGCTGAAATTGACTGTCATCTAAATCCATTAGACTATCAGCTAATCTTGTTTTAAATTAGTTGAGTAAATGTGATTTAAAAGAGATAAAAGAAACAAAATCAAAATTCGCTAATAAAAACGAAAAAAATCTAAACAGTCACAAATAAAGCAATAAAAATAATAATTTTAAATAAAGAAGCGTGCCTACAGTACATTGCCTCAAGCATTGCAGGTATGTGCACAAAACAGGAAAAAATAAAGTTTATTACGATGAAATAAATGAATAATAAAAGTAAATGCAGGCCACATTCAATTACAGTCTAGCAATTTACTAAGAAAATAATCGTGGTGATCATCAGATCATTTTGAAGTCAACGAATCATGCTAAATTTCTTCATCTTTTCCTATTTAGAAAACTTCTATTTCCTATCATGTCATAAATAATTGTTTAACATTTGGCCTCAATATTTTTCAATGTTCTTTTATGTAGCGGTGCGGCTAGACGCAGCATTGATTATCATGTGTATTAAATGTTGAACAATAGATTGATTCATCTTTTATTTATTAATAAAATAATTACAAAATAAAGAAAATATAAGCGTACTTATAATATCGTTGACCTAATTTTATATTGTTACTTTTATTATGACATCATGTTGGCAGAGATTTTGGAAAGATTTAGTGCATCATCGGCGACGTTTCGGAAAATATTATTTTAAAGCGATGCGCTACACTCACACGCAGCAACAAATATTGGTTTTCTTAGCAACTGATCAGTAATTTTTTTGTGCATTCATTGAACATGATAACACAACAGACATGTCCAGGTTCGAGCCTTGTCCGCGGCAAATTCTGGCCAGTACACGATGAGTTCCGAATAAGGACGAAACCGGTCTACTGGATGAATTGCCTTTTCTACACTAAACAATTCTTAGTTTACACTCACAAATGTATGTATTTAATGTGTCAGGTGTTTATATCAAGTTCGCAACCTTGATTATAGTAAAAGTGAAACAAAAGTTTAACGGATATTAGCTTCATACAGAGAAGAAAAGATAAATGCGAAGTAGTTAAATAAGATTTTTACTATTATATATTTTAGAGCAGTGAAAGGAAATAACTTTTTAGCAAATTGCAGACTACTTGTTTTCTTAAATCGAGTTTGAGAGCTTGAAGAAAACACCAATCCCATTGTATTTAACCAATCGTCGAACAACATAACAAAACAAGTATATATTATGTGTTGCGAACCTAGTAAAAAATTAGTTCAGTTTGGACCAGAAGGGAACGGAAAGTATAATCTCATGCACATTCGTTTCGTGCTTACTAGCGACTCATTAGTAAGAGTCAGTATTACACCCATTAACCACTATATATTTGGGTGAGGAATGTGGGATAATAGGATGTTACAATCTCCTAGACGAATGTGTAAACCTCCAGTAGTGAAGCTAACATTATATAAGGTCTCGACAATGCGATTTCAATGCTAACTCACACTATATAATATATATAAACAGTCTGTAAAGAATACTAACGCTATGGCCATTGTGTTAGTAACCGATACCAACATTACAGTACCGAAAAGGTACATGGTACTAACACCATGGTTTCCGAGTCGGAATATGGTACCAACATGATGGATATCAATGCATGCTATAGTTCACCGAAATTGAGAATTCCAACTATTTCTGAACACCTGTTTCTCCATTAAATCCATACACTCTGGCCATGATCGATATATGTTATCACATTTCGCGGTAAGCAGGACAGTTAAATACTGTTTGTTGTGGAGAGCTAATATATATGCAAGTATGTTTTAGGTGTTGCGAACCTAGAAGGATAAACCAAAGACAGAATGAACGGAAAGTAATCTCATGCCGCAAGCTACACACGCTTTTCAGTTATATTTTAACTAATATTTATTGTTTAGTCTTTCTTTTAGATAAGGCTTATGTGGCATTTCTTTATACCTAAAGTCCTAATTAACCATCCCCAATCTGTCATTATAGAGAAGGGTTATTTAATTTACCATTCATATATATACATATATATATACATATTAAGAATCATATAGTATATAAAAGGAAACTCACCCAGTAGTCAGGTATCATCCTTCCTGTACCACCCAGAATTTGCCGCGGATAGGGCTCGAACCTAGATATGTCCGCTTCGGTATCTGACTCTAACTACTAAGTCACCCTGTAGTATATCACACACAATTTTCAATCATATACTAACCCATGTTTTCAATGATATTTTTCTTTTTAATCGCCTTTTAGCAACAGTCGATTTCTATTTTTTCTGCTGATATTTTTATCCACACTGTCATTCGTCGTCCTCTAAACCACGCTACTTAGAGTCACACAACACCCAAATCACCAACATATCATGACATAGGGTATAACTAAGATTTTTCCAGCAATTGATTTACATCTAGATATATGTCTATCAATGAAAAGTATAAAAAACATGTTGTGCGACAGGTAATAGATTATTTACTTGATTCATGGGTTTCGTTCCGAATTGTTTGAATCATGAAGACAGTGGATTCAGACAAATCGGAAAGCAAACCGTGAATCAGGTAAATGTAAAGTACAGTTGCTCCGTGGAGTGGTCATTGAATACATTTGCAGCGAAATTTCCAGGCATTCTGATCCTTTAGCCGACTTGGTCTTATATTTTTACATCGATTCTGTATTTTAATTTCCTCCAGCTATCTGTAAAAAAGAATAAAATCGAATTGGTAACATGTACCGACTCGGCAACCATAGTGTTAGTATTATGTACATTTTCGGTACTATAATGTTGGTATCGGGAACTGACACAATAGCCATAGTGTTAGTATCATTTACAGACTCGATATATATGTTAAATAGAGTGAGTTAGCGTCGAAGGTTTACACATTCGTCTTTGAGATTGTACCGTCCTATTATTCCACATATCTAACCCAAATATATAGTGGGTAAAGGGCCTAATACCGGCTCCTACTGATGAGTCGCCAGTAAGCACGAAACGAATGTGCACGAGGTTATACTTTTCGTTCATGCTGTCTTTGGTTTATCCTTCTGGTCATAATTGAACCAATTTGTTACTAGGTGCCCAACACCTAATACATAATTGAATATAATTAACTGATCGGAATTATGTATTAAAATTAACTTGAGGCTAAAACTATTTTTGTCTCAGTTACTTTATTTGGCGGAAATATTTCGGTCACTCATTTAGTACCAAAATAAGCTTTAAAAGAAACATGTTGCGCGACAGGGAAAAGATCATTTACCTGATTTTCGGATTGTGTACCTTGGTCACTATCCTTCATCAGTCAATAATGCATTATAAGCTACTAAACAGAGTGTGTTATTTCCTTTAGCCATATCATTTATACCTCTGCCTGTTTAGTCTGATAAAGACTAATTGACGCTTCATTTGATAGATGCGCGTCACTTATATGTGTGTTTGTCTGTTCTGGTGTATACAACCAAATAAGTGCAATTAGAGTGGCTGAGTTCTAATTTACCTTGTGCATGCGCTCGACTCACCATGTTAAATGACGTAATTAATGTTGCCCTCACATCTTATCATGAATAGGCCAATAAGTCAAACACACCCTTAATAGCCTCATGTCAAAGTAAATTATATAAATTAACAACACACGAAACATACACGTGTGCAATTTCACTCAAACAACTCAAGCTATTCTTTGGACTGGCTTGTTTAATACCAGTTGCTGTCATTTTATAAGATAGGCGCTCGTCACGTGTGTGCATGTGTGTGAGTTCATATATGAAAATCATAACTATTCAGTTAAATATAATTAATACACATGTACGTCAATCTATGTAAAAAGCAGTCAATAGATGTTAATTTGCCCTTTGCACGCGTCGGACTAGTTGTTTTAGTCTTAACCTTTAAAATACTGCCATACTAGGATGTTCTCTATAGGCAGAATAGGGTTATATAAAAAATCACAGTTGCACAGTGGCTAGAGGAACAGATTCCAAAGCAGACGTGTCCAAGTTCGAGCTCTTTCCGTGGCAAACTCTGGATAGTGCGTGATGAGTTCCCAACATGAAGGAAACCGGTCTACTGGATAAATCGTCTTTTCAACACTATATAATTCTCAGTTAATACTGACAAATTTATGTAAATAAATCGTCAGGTATTCAGGTCAAGATCGCAACCTCGACTATGGTAATCAGTATAAAAAAATCATGTCCGAGTAAATACCAAAAATTGAGTAAAATAAGAAGCTTAATTAAGATAAGAAATAAATGTGATGGTACGACAAGAAAATTTTAAATTACTGAAAGATATAATAAGTAAGACAAGGCAAAAATATCACATTCCTTTAGAAAGTGTTAAACTCATTAAGAGTCCTAAGTTAGATATAAAAATATAAGTGTAAACGGTGAAATTTGGAAAAATGTTACTATCAATAATCGATTTACCAGTATTAGTATAATAAGCCCACTAATAAGCCAATCTTAATCCAATATTCCTAACATTTTCCTTGAGCCAGATACAGATTCTGTTTCATGCAACCGTATTTACCTATTATTAGCTAATGCTCTATATCAAATCAAACATAGCTATTTTTCCACCGCTGCTTCATTCATATTATCATCTCTTGATTTCATTTCGATAGATGATAACCTAATCAATCAATCATTATCGGCAAAACCATAGATTTCCTCGCCGTGTAATGGCGAGTCATACTTCCGCACCATCGGAACATGAACCGCTTTTGTCTAGCTTGCATGCTTCTCTGATAGTTAAATTTCAGTTTCAAAATCACACGATGTCGGACCGGAATACGACAGCGCGTCCCCGACATGGTCTCTATTGTAGTTATTCACCTCTCCTTTTAACAAAAATCTTTTTCTCTAAGTCTGAGTAAAGCCTTATTTATTTATTTAAATTACGGTTGCAATCTTGATGTAAACACCAGTCCTATTTTTTGCCTACAATTATACATAGAAACTAAGAATGGCATAATGTAGAAAAGGCAAGTGATTAAGTAGACCGATTTCGTCCTTATTGGGAACTCTTTACGTACTGTCCAGAAATTGCCGAGTAAATTTTATCATTATTAATCCCATAATTGAATAATAATTACACTAACCTTTTTATCTTCGATTCTGAGTCCGTTTTTATTTCAGTTTATACCTCCGTAATGTTTACCTGTTCAAAAATCGTTGCACTATAATCAGACTTAATCATCCGAACCGTTGCTCTTTCTTTATCTGCTTACAAGCATATAACATTGTTTCATATTAACCCATTTTCGAGTCTTATTTCTTAATCATTTTTTTTTATCGTTTTCGAGTGTGGTTATGTCTAATTCCAATTCAATCTTCTAACTCACAGAAAGAAGATGCACTGTTTTAATAATCCCCGTATTAATTTCACTTTCTTTGTTATCCCATAATTAATGGCAGTGCTTAAATTTCGGTTAATAAAATCTTGCCCTTTCAATTGAATATTTATAGTAGAAAGATTCGCTACAAGCTTAGTCACGGTTAAACTAATATTATTACAGCCTTGTTTGCGGCAATTTATGGAGAGTACGTGCAGACTTTCCAAAAATGACGAAAGTGATGTACTGCATCAATTACCTTTTCTAGACTATACAATGCTTGGTTTATATTGTTAAATTTATGTAGATAATTGGACTGGTGTTTATATCAAGATCGCACCCTTTAATTAAATAAATAAACTATAATTATCTACGGATGGCTTATAAATGAACAAATCGTCCAATGTTCTTTTTTGTGTGTTCATTATTATTCTAATCGCCCTGTTGCGAGCACAATAAATAAAATTCTACATACTTTTGCATTAATCAGTGTACAAAAATAAAATTAGCATAGATCGTTCATTCGATTTCTACTTAATTAATTCAAATTTTTGTTTTTATTAATTATAGACCAGCGTTTCAATTTTGCTACAAAAAGATCATATCTAATACGTATAACATAAGCATTCAAATCAACTAGAACTTTAGACCTAAAAAAATTATGAATCACGCAATGCTTTTAAAATAATTTCTTAAAAGATAAGTTTTTCACTTGTCCTACAAATTTTTGTTTATCTGAAAATCGTTTAAAATATAAGTTCTGGCGCATAACCGGATGTTTCATAATTACCTAGTTTTGTTCAACAAATCAAGGTCAACTTTGTTAATGCCCACATTTTCTTGATTCGATATAATTTGATGGTAAAAGAAAAGAAGTACTGAAACGTAGACGATGGAATAAACCAGATGAGTAATCGCATGATTGCGATTGAATAGAATAGTTGACAATATCAATAGTCCATATTAAATAATAAAAACAAGTAATATTCTGAAGCTAGCAGCTGCAGATAATTTTAAATACCGTCGGCATATTTATTCATAAAGATGCGTTTGAACTTGCCGAAGAATTAAAAAATTCAGTTTAGTTTAAGAAATAGTTATAGCACTTAACATAATTTATCAGCTGCCTATTTCATCTTTAGTTAAAAATTCACATTGATCTTATGCCTGCGGCGCAAATAACCTCATTCAATTCAAAATACATCATTATTCTCAAAGTATTAGCCATAGCAGATGTATAATTATTCTTAGAAAGACACTATGCATACCAATTTGACCACCTTGCATTGTGACGGTGCATTGCACTACTTCTAGTTCACCGAACTAGTAAAAACTAGATACAAGAGGTTCGCAGTTAACTTTCTGAAGGTTAACATTTATCGAATGATGTTAAGTATGTATAAGTTGTTTTGCACCTAGTAACAAATTATTTCAGATGTGACAAGAAGAATAAACCAAAGACAGAATGAACGGAAAGTATAATCCCATGCACATTCGTTTCGTGCTTTCTGACGACTCATCAGTAGGAGCTGGTATTACGCCCTTTAACCACTATATATTTTGGTGAGGAATGGAGGATAATAAGACGATACAATATCCCAAACGAATGTGTAAACCTGCAGTAGTGAAGCTAACAACATATAAAATATCGACAATGCGACTTCAACGCTAACTCACTCTATATAATATATATACCGAGTCTATAAAGCATACCAACACTATGGCTATTGTGTCAGTACCCGATATCAACATTATAGTACCAAAAGGGTACATGGTACGAACACTATGGTTGCCGAGTCGGTACATGGTACCAACAAGATAGATTTTTATGTATGCTATATTTCACCAAAATTGAGAATTACAACTATTTCTGAACACCTGTTACTCCAGTAAACCTATACACTCTGGCCTAATTAATTCAAATATGACCAGAAGAATAAACTAAAGTCAACATGATCATAAATTATTATCTCATGTGCATTTTCGTTTCGTGCTTACTGGCGACTTATAAGTAGGAGCCGGTATTACGCCCTATTCCATTATATATTTGATTGATGAATATGAGACAATTAGAAGGTATAATTTGCTATATGAATGTGTGAACCTGCGAATTCAAAGACAACTCACTATATATAATATACATACCGAGCCAATAAATGGTAGAAACACTATGGTTGATGTGTCAGTACCTGGTGCCAACACTATGTTAGCCGATTCGATACAATGGAATTAAAGTTATGCTAACGTTTAAAAAAATCAAAAATTACAACTTCTTCTGAACACCTGTTACTTTAGCAAAAACATACACTCTGGCCCAGATCGATATCATTTACCAACTCGGCAACTATAGTGTTGTTATCATGTATTGTTTCGGCTACCTAGTTTTCGTGATAAAACAGCCACAATGTTGGTACCATTTACAGACTCGGTATATATATATATATATATATATGTATATATATATATATATATATATATATATAGTGAGTTGGCTTCTTAGACTTCGAGACTATTCGAAGACTTTATATGAAGTTAGCACTACTACCGCAGATTTACGCATTTGTATAGGAGGTTAAACCGACCAATTATCCCACATTCCTCACCCAAACATATAGTGGGTAATGGGCTTAATACCGACCTCTACTGATGAATCGCCAGTAAGCACGAAAAGAATGTCCACGACATTATAGTTTCCGTTCATACTGACTTTTTTATCCTTCTGGTCATATTTGAAATAATTTGTTACCAGGTGCGAAATAACTATTACTTAAATGCATATATATTAGCTCCCCGCAATATACAGCATCTAACTGTTATATAACCAAGAATATTACAGTTAAATACTGTTTGTTGCGAAGAACTAATATATATGCAAGTATGTATTAGGTTTTGCGAACCTAGTAACAAATTAGTTCAGTTGTGACCAGAAGGATAAACCAAAGGCAGCATGAACGGAAAGTATAATCTCATGCACATTCGTTTCGTGCTTACTGGCGACTCATCAGTAGGAGCCGGTATTACGCCCTTTAACCACTATATATTCGGTAGAAGAATGTGGAATAATAGGACGGTACAATCTCCTAGACGAATGTGTAAACCTGTAATAGTGAAGCTAACATAATCTAAAGTCAACGACAATACGACTTCAATGCTAACTCACACTATATAATATATATACCGAGTCTGTAAAGGATACTAACACTATGGCTATTGTGTTAGTAACTGATACCTTTTTGAAATCGATGAGTACCGGATACTAACACTATGGTTTCCGAGTCGGTACATGATACCAACCTGATGGATATAAATTTATGCTAAAGTTCACCCAAATTGAGAATTACAACAATTTCCGAACACCTGTTACTCCAGTTAAACCATACACTCTGGCCTTCATCGATATCAGTTATCACATTTCGCGGTAAGCATGACATCATTCAATTCAATATATTACAGTTAAATACTGTTTGTTGCGAAGAACTAATATATATGCAAGTATGTATTAGGTTTTGCGAACCTAGTAACAAATTAGTTCAGTTGTGACCAGAAGGATAAACCAAAGGCAGCATGAACGGAAAGTATAATCTCATGCACATTCGTTTCGTGCTTACTGGCGACTCATCAGTAGGAGCCGGTATTACGCCCTTTAACCACTATATATTCGGTAGAAGAATGTGGAATAATAGGACGGTACAATCTCCTAGACGAATGTGTAAACCTGTAATAGTGAAGCTAACATAATCTGAAGTCAACGACAATACGACTTCAATGCTAACTCACACTATATAATATATATACCGAGTCTGTAAAGGATACTAACACTATGGCCATTGTGTTAGTAACTGATACCTTTTTTGAAATCGATGAGTACCGGATACTAACACTATGGTTTCCGAGTCGGCTCCTACTGATGAGTAGCCAGTAAGCACGAAACGAATGTGCATGAGATTATACTTTCCGTTCATGCTGCCTTTGGTTTATCCTTCTGGTCACAACTGAACTAATTTGTTACTAGGTTCGCAAAACCTAATACATACTTGCATATATATTAGTTCTTCGCAACAAACAGTATTTAACTGTAATATATTGAATTGAATGATGTCATGCTTACCGCGAAATGTGATAACTGATATCGATGAAGGCCGGAGTGTATGGTTTAACTGGAGTAACAGGTGTTCGGAAATTGTTGTAATTCTCAATTTGGGTGAACTTTAGCATAAATTTATATCCATCAGGTTGGTATCATGTACCGACTCGGAAACCATAGTGTTAGTATCCGGTACCCATCGATTTCAAAAAAGGTATCAGTTACTAACACAATGGCCATAGTGTTAGTATCCTTTACAGACTCCGTATTTATATTATATAGTGTGAGTTAGCATTGAAGTCGTATTGTCGTTGACTTCAGATTATGTTAGTTTCACTATTACAGGTTTACACATTCGTCTAGGAGATTGTACCGTCCTATTATTCCACATTCTTCTACCAAATATATAGTGGTTAAAGAGGGTAATACCGGCTCCTACTGATGAGTCGCCAGTAAGCACGAAACGAATGTGCATGAGATTATACTTTCCGTTCATGCTGCCTTTGGTTTATCCTTCTGGTCACAACTGAACTAATTTGTTACTAGGTTCGCAAAACCTAATACATACTTGCATATATATTTAATTGAATGTTGTCATGGTTTCCGCGAAATTTGATAACTAATATAATCAAGGGCAGAATGCATGGATTTGCTGGAGTAACAGGTGTTCGGAAATTGTTGTAATTCTCAATTTGGGTGAACTTTAGCATAAATTTATATCCATCAGGTTGGTATCATGTACCGACTCGGAAACCATAGTGTTAGCATCCGGTACTCATCGATTTCAAAAAAGGTATCAGTTACTAACACAATAGCCATAGTGTTAGTATCCTTTGCAGATTCGGTATATATATTATATAGTGTGAGTTAGCGTTGAAGTCGCATTGTCGTTGACTTTAGATGATGTTAGCTTCACTATTGCAGGTTTACACATTCGTCTAGGAGATTGTACTGTCCTATTATTCCACATTCTTTGACCAAATATATAGTGGTTAAAGGGCGTAATACCGGCTCCTACTGATGAGTCGCCAGTAAGCACGAAACGAATGTGCATGAGATTATACTTTCCGTTCATGCTGCCTTTGGTTTATCCTTCTGGTCACAACTGAACTAATTTGTTACTAGGTTCGCAAAACCTAATACATACTTGCAACCAAGAATATGTTTGTAATCAGCTCCGATTTCTTTCAATCATTACTTATTAACCTAAAGTATTGGGAGAAATGTTGATGAAGACAACAAAATATTTAACATTACTTAACCCAATAAATCGTTGGCTTCGGAAGTAGTAGCAACCCGAAATGATGAGTCGCCAGTATTCTTGAAATGCATGTTCCATTAGGAATAAATATTTTGATCGTGTTAACCTTGTAATTTAATCTTCGTCCTGTATTAATTAAATGGTTATCACTTACACCATTATTGAAGCGGCTACAATCGAGACCGAGAACTCAAAAATGGCGCTCTATTTATGCTTGATTTGAATGCCAGATAATTAGTTCGCAGACGTGAATGTCTTGAGCTGTGAAACACTCAAGAGAATGCTAAAGACTACAGTTGATCTTCATAAAATTATATATATATATATATATATATATATATATATATAATTTAAATATTCCTCATTAAATGGTGAGCTTTATTTGAGATAACCCTTATATATTTGCACAGAAAAATAAATTGATTTTTGCAAGCAAAAATATGAATTGCCAATCTTCGCTAGAAGAGTAGGCACAAATATCAACGGGCCAATTTAATAGCTTTGTCGACCTATTAGTGAATATTAAGGCTTATCAAGGTCGAACGGTTATTATAAACACTGAGGGAATATGCAAAATCGACCCAACTAACTTGGGCGAATATAATAGCCGTGCATAATACAAAAATGCACGAATGGTAATGATTCGCAATCAAGAAGATACAAACCTGTGTATTTCGTCATTTGAAGTGCTATCGCAGCGTAAACAAATATTTGTGTCTCTTATTTCCTTTGTTTACATCACTTCAATGCGATTGTTTAGATGCTATTGCATTTTAAATTTCCACCTCATTAATTATGTATCGTTTTATTAAACGTATCTAGAATAACTGGATTCTTGACACATACCATACTACAATACACAATGTTACACTGAATGAGTAGTTTTGTTTACGATTTTACGCTTAGTTGCAAGTCAGTCGAACTCTACGAGAGCAGCATTTTTTATTATTTTCATTTACAAAATGTGTTTCGAGTAATTTTAATGTAGCCATGTGATGTCTTTGGTCACGTTCATATTGCACACAAACACACACACATATATATAATTATATATATATATATATATATATATATACTCCATACAAAAATGGCAATAACATAACAGTGTTTCGAAGATTTGCTAGGAATTGTATGTTCGAGTTAAAACTGGTAGAATGTTTCGAACGCCAAATGTGTCCATCACTCCGATGCAATATTAATAATGAATTTTACTCATAGTCGTGTGGACGTTGGTTCAAGTCTCACAGACAGTTCTGGAGTATCATGAAAATCAGCACAATAATAATGAAACTAGAGTCTAGTAGACGCGTTAGCTATCACACACAGATTATTGGAAATCTAAGTTCAAAGATCACATTGTAAGGGACCCGCAAGAAACAAGAGACACCTTAATATTAAAACATCTGTGCAAGACTACCACTAACCACGGTCTAATGAAGTATCCTAATTAATTATGCAAAAATGTCATAGGCTCCACTGGGACCCACCAGGCGTGACTTCTAGTCCGCGGTAGATTTATGTCCTATAAACAACGATATTATGCATTATGTTTATTTGGTCAGCAAATTACCTTATAAACGCATACACGTAGTCAAATACTTTTATTCTTTTGGTACTAAGCACACGCTCAACTATAAATAAACTGCACGTGGCATGACGTCTGGTTTTCAGCATCCTCTTGAAAGTTCATATTCAGGCTAAAATTGGTAAAGTGCTTGAAATAACACCAGTGGCCATTATTCCGGGGGTGTCGTTTGCAAAAAAATCTTCTGTGCTAGCTAATTTATTCCAATTGTGTGTTGGGAAACCGTTTTTTAAACAAAAAATGCATAAAATACATTTCAGTATATACCAAGATTCAGGGGACTCTTGGCTGAGATGGGAAATCTATTTTAGGAACAGAAGCATGGAGCCATTTGTTTTAATGCACACTTTCGCTGAAACATAACTTGGCGCATAAATAAAATCCAAAGCGGAAGAATAGTTGAAGATTATGACGCCTTTTTCCATAGAGGAAATGGAATACTGTTATAACGACCATAATCCAAGCATCTTCCTTATTTATAACGACAGTTTTCAATTGTGAGTTACATTCTAGTCGATTGGGGATTTTTTCTACAAGGCAGTTATTCCGAGGTACAGATTAAAAATATTCCATTAAACAGTAGTTGAATCGCATTCACTCCATCTTTGCAAAATTCGCTAAATAAATAAAACTTCTGAATTTCTATTGTTAAAATATTCAAAAACAATTCACGGAACAAATAATTCTAGAACATTTGAAGGGAAGAAAGTTAACTAAACATATAACATATTCTTTGTTGTGTGGACCAAGTATATGTGAATTTGCATTAAGTTTCGCGTACCTACTGACAAATTAGTTCAAATAGGATAACGAAAATTTGAAAAGTCTGCATGAAATAACATGTATTATATTATTAATTGAATGAAGGCATTATTATCACGGAATGTGATAACTAATGTCATGCGAAGCCATATTATAAGACTTTGACAGAATTGCAAGTGTTCAGAATTAGTTGTCCTCAGTTTTGGTGAAATTTCGTGAAATATCGTAAACATTTGTTTTGGTGCAAGTATGTATTAGGTGTTGTGAACCTAGTAAAAAATAGTTCAGTTGTGACCAGAAGGATAAACCAAAGACGACATGAACGGAAAGTATAATCTCATGCACATTCGTTTCGTGCTTACTGACGTCTCATCAGTAGGAGCCCGTATTACGAATATTTGAAATGTTTGCATGAAATAACATATAAACACATGTATTCCTATTACATTTTTATTGAATAAAGGCATTATTATCAAGGAATGTGATAACTAATGTCATACGAAGCCATATTATAAGACTTTGATAGAATTGCAAGTGTTCAGAATTAGTTGTCCTTCTCAGTTTTGGTGAAATTTCGTGAAATGTCGTAAACATTTGTTTTAGTGCATTTTACAGGTATGGTACGTATTGTATGTTGTGCGTTTGACTTTTAAGTGGCATTGCTGATAACTTTATATTAATTTCACTCTGCTACACATATTTATAAGTCCATATGTCCAACATTTCTTGACAAAAATGTAGCGGGTTTTTGGCAAAGTACCAGCTACTACTGATGAGTGTCCAGTAAGCACGAAATTCGTGCGTTCACGAGATGATATCTTTTGTTCATGCTGACTTCGCTAAATAATTCTGAGCCTGTGTGAACTAATTTGATACTAGACACGTAATACTTAGTACGCCATAATCATGCATAATTTGGCGCGAGATTATAAAAGCCAAAATAGAAGTTATTTCACGAACATTCCGGTTTTTGTCTGAAATGTTCTAAATAACACCATTTTAAAAGTAAGAATCTCTATATGTATGACTATACTCGTACACCTTGCCTGTATTCGTGTGTTATACGGCACATGTGGTGCAGTGAATTTAGCAGATATGCCCCGGTTTGTATCCTATTCGTGGAAAATTCTGGTTTGTGTATTAAGAATTCTCAATAAGGATAAAACCGGCCAAATGGATGATTTCCTTTCTCTGCCTGTTACGATGTTTAGTTCCTACTGAAAACACGCATATATATATATATATATATATATATATATATATTCGTCTTAAATAATTGCACGATCATATTACCGAAGTTTACTAGATTTCTTTCCTTTTCCAGAAAATCGGAAAAAATCACAGAGTTCAGCTTATCTAAGTCCTATATGACAGGATTACATCCATATTTTATATAACCACGCCTTATATAGATATATTTAAATTCATGTAAATATTCATTTCCAAACAATACATCTCCGTGTACACATAAATAAACATATAAGAAAGAATGTAGTCTCCCTTAACGTTAAACGTATACTATTCACAATGAGTACAGTCGAGTTAATCGCAACTATTACCAATTCGATAACCATAAAACGCTCAAGGAAGGTTATAAGCAATTTCTGGTTTACCTACTACATACAAGGTGCAATCGTTTATGGAGAGAAAGGAGATGTTTAATGAAAACTATCAAAATAATACCATTTAATTCAGTATTAAGATAATATTATTTCAAATTAAAATGAAAAAATTAATACTCGCACGCAGATTAAAATGATGCCGATTGAATACAAATAAAGATTTGCGAAGAAAGAGAGAGCAAATGAGAGAGTTATAGTTTGTTAAAGCAAGTATTATTAAACTAATAATGAACTATAGATAAAAGTTCGTTAGGATCACCTTCCGCTGCAAATTCAGGAGAGCATTTAAAGAGTTCCAAACAAGGACGAAACCGGTCTACTGGATGAATTGCATTTAATATTATTTTATGCAATGTTAAATTTATACTGACTACATATATATAATCAAAAATCCTGCCAACAATCTTTATTTCTATATTATATATATACATATATAGATATATATGTATATATATGCTATAGATATATAGGAGTGTTCGTGTACATATGCGAAATTATAATATTTTTTCATAAACGGTAAAATGTTTCAAAGTTTATAAAAACTAATAGCTTAGCAAGTATACGATTAATCAAATTAGCCCGGTGTATGGGTTTTGAAACAGATGTTTTGTAATTTTTGAAATTTGATACCGGAGTGCCAGCTTCATATTCTCCAATGCCGCGTTTTGCGTACGCGAGACAAATTCTATGTTTAAAACCAGTGGTGAGTCAAAACAATAAAATGTAAATAGATCGGTTTCAGAACGAGGTTACCACATTTGCTTAAATCTGCTATTGTGAGTATTGTGCTGTGTATGTATGTGACAAATTGGCCCGAAGATGGAACAGGAATTTCCGTTCCGAAACGTAGCCAGTAAACAAAGATGTGATAGAACCGCATTTCCATTGAAGCGAATACAAACTCTGCCCGATCGAAAACAAAACGAAATTGGAAATTGTGATCAATCGGACCTTTGTGAGACTGTCCGTGCAAAGCTATATCCCGCGTACGCAAAACGCGGCATTGGAGAAGATGTTTGGTTATTATTTTCTACAAATAAATGATATTTGCATTATAAATGTTAGAATTAAAAGCAATTACTCGGCTTTTTTCGATATTGAATACAGCTTTCAAGAATGTTCATCGATATTACGATATAATTATGAATCATGGCGGTGTCAGCTAGTAAAACCAGTAGCATTAAAATATATTATTCGAACGGTTTTATAAAAAATCCCATAATCTGGCCTATAAACCTCTTATCCAAAAAAGAAATAATTGAACTATTAGACACATCAAACAAGGACTTCATGTTAAATACTGTTTGTTGCGAAGAGCTAATATATATGCAAGTATGTATTAGGTGTTGCGAACCTAGTAACAAATTAGTTCAGTTCTGACCAGAAGGATAAACCAAAGGCAGCATGAACGGAAAGTATAATCTCATGCACATTCGTTTCATGTAACTGTGTGAGCTAATGCATAAGTTACGAATGGAGGAGTATTAAACTGAAAATTCGCATTGAGTGATTGCGTGAAGGGTGATAACAATTATTAAAAGCTAGATTGTAAGCTTGCTATAAACTGGTCGGACAACAGCAACAACTATAGCCAATCGCACGTACTGACGTGAATCGATATTCCATGATCGTAGTCAGAGCACGACAGCCAAATGAATAACGAGGATTAATCCACAAATCAGAAATAACACAAGCAAATTTAGATATGCTCCTGTCACTCGTGTTAGTACAATGTACCTTTTCGGTACAATAATGTTGCAATCGGTTACTGACACAATAGCCATAGTGTTGGTACCATTTAGAGACTTGTTATGTATTATATATAGTGAGTTGGCTTTGAAGTCGTATTGTCAAAGACTTTGTATGAAGTTAGCCTCACTACTGCATGTTTACACATTCGTATAGGAGATTGTACCATCCTATTTTCCCACATTCCTTACCCAAATATATAGTGGGTAAAGGGCGTATTTCCTGCTTCTACTGATAAGTCTCCAGTAAGCACGAAACGAATATGCATGAGATTATACTTTCCATTCATGCTGTCTTTGGTTTACCCTTCTGTTCATAATTGAACTAATTTGTTACTAGGTTCGCAACACCTAATACATACTTGCATATATATTAGGTCTCCGCAACAAACAGTATTTAACGGTTTATACATTTTATATACCTTCAAGAACGAGCAGGTTTTGTGTCCTTTAACGATTGTAATGTAATTATGTATTTCTTCCAAAATGATGTAAATTCCGAACCTCAATTTTCCCCATAAGCTATTGCATTAATGATCATATTTCCAAAACCCTAATTGAGTTTTACGCACATTTAGCGTTTTAGTTGACTGTACAATATTTGAGCACTCTGATAGTAATTAGACAATTACGGTAACACGAACAGGCTTTTAGTTGTAAACGAAAGAGTTTGCACGACAGTGAATAGACTGATTACCTGGCCTTTTTTGTGTTCAAAACGTGTTTGACACAATCGTTTTCATTTTGACTCAAGATATTTCGGCTTCCTGTTTCGGAAGCCTTTCTCAACGAAAAGTTCATTTTACAGAAAATTTGACAATTATTAGATAAATTAGTCAATTTATTTTTGACTGTTTCATTTATAATTACTGGTAGATCTCTTAAGCATAACCGTTTTCTCACTAGATAAAAGTTTTTCATGTATGTATGGGTTTATGTATTTGTTTGTGTGTCAGAATGGGTACACATATCTAAGTGAAATTACCTTGACCTAATAACACATCCTGCCGATTAGCTAGATAAGCGTACGCCGAGCCTCTGTGTGTTTTTGCGTCTGTTTTGGACTGAGAATTAATCAGTTACATATAATTAATTCACTCATCCATGTGAAACTAAAGTGATAAATGTCAATTCCGATTTCGCACACGTCAGACCTATTTTTGCACATAATTTATTATATGAATTAGTTACGAATGGCATCCGGATAAGGAAGGTGGCAATATACTGTGAATACACCAGTCGGAAAATTTTAACGGTAAATAACGAAGAGTTTGTAAATATAAACCAGATAAGTTAAAAGAATCTTAAAAATAGATAAAAAGTTAAACTAAAAAGGGGGTCATATTATATATTCAAAAATTGCCTTCTGAAATAAGAAATAATTTAATAGTGCAAAGAAGATTTCTATTTAAAAATCGTAAAGGTTTATTGAAAAGTGTTACACTCCATAATAAATAAAATGAGATAACAAGTAATCAAGGATCAAATTAGAAGATATTCCTAAAGTTAGTTAGGAAATACTTAATTAATTATTACCAAACATCTGTAAGTTAATGGTAATCCAATGTTGTTATTCTTTTACACGAGCGAATTTCTGATTCTGATTTATGCAGCTTGGTGTATTCTAGATCGAGCATATCGATTCTTCTACGTGTTCTTCCTTCATTATGTCAACTTTCGATTTCATTTTGTTTAATTCTCTAATGAATCTTGTCGATCTATTTCAACCATAATTGTAAACAAGTCGACAACCTTCCCAGTTAATTTTATGTCCTGTCTCTACTATATGACGTGCAAGATCTGATATACTGCCATGATCATATTGGCATGCGGTTTCATGTTCTCCTTTTCGTTTAATTGGACGCATGGTTTCACTCGCATACATGAAGTGTTAGTCGTTGCATGGAATTTAATACACTCCATATGTTTCTATTGATTCAATTTTTTCCTTTTGATTCGGAAGTTTAGCACCTAGGTTAAGGGTCTATTTTAAAATAGTACTTAGTTTGGAGCCAGGTACAAGCATGACCTTACAATCCTCGTTTGCCCTATCTGACTTCATGTATTTCCATTTCTGATTAAATTTACTTATGATACTCATAATAGAAGATTCTATTAAATTTCGAGGATACCCATTAACACTGAATATATGTGGAATTACAATTTAACAATAATTGATTGCGCGGGTGGTGGTAACAGTTATTTAAATCAAGTTTGCGAGCTTGAAGTAAACACCAATCCCATTGTATTTAACCAGTCGTCGAACAATATAACAAAACTACCGCCAGCCGCAACGCACTGACGCGTTTCGACCTTCCATGATCATCATCAGAGTACCACGGCAAACTGACTATCGAGGATCAAACCGCATTGAATATATATGGAAATCAAATATAGATATGCGGCTCACACATCTAGAGGTCTCGCATACATTGAACTTGACTGGAAATGTCGGCTGCACAATTTCTATGCAGTCAGGAACATTAACTGATTGCAGCTTTGAATTGTACTTAAATTCAATTTCATAAGTTTTAATCTGTTAGCTCCTGTGACTTTATGTCATCGATTTTAAGATAAAACTATATATATATATATATATATATATATATATATATATATATATATATATATATATATATATATATATAGAGAGAGAGAGAGAGAGAGAGAGTTCGGCGTGTCTGATCTTCATGAACTAAACGCCATGCAAGTGACTTGTTGTGTGTTCGGTAAAAGCAATTAAAGAACTTCGTCAATAGGATCATGCATTTATATATATATATATATATATATATATATATATATATGTTTGTGTGTATTTGCGTGTTTGTTAAGGCAGACGGAAAACCTTATAGTTGGTTTTATCCTAACCTTCCACTTGCGCGCGCTTTAACTTCTTATCTATCTACTCTCTCTCCCTCTAGTTCTCAATCTCTCGCTCTCACTCGCTCGCTCTCTCTGAGTGAAATACTTTTTCACCCATTTGACAAAAATGTTCTCAATGAGCAATTTTATTTAGTCCTTATTTCAATTATTATTGTAATTGCTTTAAATTTACCACGCCATCGTAAGATCAGTGACTCATTCGCACTCCCTACATAAAATTTAGCATTCCTATTGTGATTATGAAACTTGTAGTTGAATTTAACACATATTTTGCGTTTCCCTGTAATTAAATTGAAAAGACTGTCCTGGGCTCTACCCCATACATTACTTATCTTCGTGCTTGAAAAGCGATTAAAGGAACTCGTCAGAATTAACACACATATAACTTAACGCACCCTTATATATATATATATATATATATATATATATATATATATATTGGTTGTAATAAATAAATACAGATATATATTTATATGTTTTCTTAGGGTTATATAGATATATATATAAATTCGTGTGTGTATGGTGCATATGTGTGTTGGTAACTAGTTATTGGAAACCTTTGATTAAGTCTTGCCAATATGTTCAAATGTTATTGTTAATAGTTCTGAGTTATAATGTTTTCAATAAATAAAAATAACTCCGTTTCGAATAAGGCAAACACCTTTGTCATAATATGTGCGACAGGGTAACTCAGTCCTGGCCGCGGCAATTTCTTGTCAGTACATGATGAGCTCCCATTAAGGACAAAACTGATCTACTGGATGAATTGCCCTTAATACACCTGAAGCCTGTTTTTAGTAATTCGAATTAAATAGGTAACTATTTGATATTAACCTTGACTTTGCCGAGCATTTAACCTATTATCTAAATAATTATCAATGAAAGCCTTCAATTTTAAATAGAAAATGTTTTTATGTGGAAGGTCATACAGAAATAGATCAAAATTTCAGTTTCAAAATAAACACCATTAGTAAAGAATAATTGTAAGCTCCAAATTTTAGCGAAACAAATGCTACTTCCACATCCTGGAGCCTTTAAGCCTACCCCAGTCGGTTTTAAATTGTGACGAATGACAGGTGGATGGAATTGTACAAAGACTTCTTAGTAAATTGTATATATATATGCTGAATTTTGAAATACACTGTCATGTTCCTATGAATGTCATGCAAATTGTAAACGCGTTTACACACGCCTAGTCGTAGTTTTGCTATTTTGTTTGACTGGTTAAGGTTTTCAATCGTCATTCAAAGAATCCAACTAAAATCCCGATAAAAAATTTCGATGCAGTCAAAAGCATTAATTTTCGTACACTGCGCTGTATGTATAAAAGCAATTAAAATAACTGATTCTATATAACGTGAATTATAGTATTTTTTACATGAATTTTTCTAATTCGGTAACGAAATCAAACTAATATTTAGTTTTATCAATCATCACGTAAAGCTTAAAGTAGGCCTACTTTATCAAAAAATTCTAAAAATACAATAGAGTTTTTTATCTTTTTATCCGGAAAAACTTGTTGCAGACAACAATATTAACGGCTTTGAGTGCGAATTTTACGACCGATATGTTTAGCCATTGCGCGTTAGTCACTTTTCCAGCTGGGTTAAGTTTAAAATTAGCTTGAATTCGTTTTTAGTATTCGGTTAGTCCGACAAATGTAACGCACTGGTCAGTTATTGCATGTGTATAATAAAACAATTTTGGACTGTTAGATGTACAGAGGTGACGTTTATCATGCGTTGCGATCTTGACATAAACAGCTGACCCATTAAGTACATACATTTGTCAAAATAAACTAAGAAATGTATAGTGTAGAAAAAGCAATTCATCCAGTAGATCGGTTTCGTCCTCATTGGGAATTTATCACGTACTGGCCAGAATTTTCCACATACAGTACGTGATGAGTTCCAAACAAGGACGAAACCGGTCTACTGGATTAATTGCCTTTTCCACACTGTACAAATCTTAATTTATACTGGCAAATGTATTTACTTAATGGGTCAGGTGTTTATATCAGGATTGTACTTTTGATTATAGTCATTTTTATCACCACCCGCGCAACCTGTGTTTGTTTGCTTAACAGGCGCGTATTTATATAAGCTAATTTCCTTCGAAAACAATTATTGATTGCTGAAGATAAGTTTTCTATGCTATGCGATGAGTTTGACACAATGAAATTTGTGTTTATGTCAAGCTATCAAAGTTGATTTAAAGAAAATTAATATCGGTTTTTTATCTTGCATCCGAGTTTACGCTGCTTTACTAATTCTCCGGGCAACCATTTAGTACGGTGTGCCTCCATAAAATGTAAAATTACATATAACGTCCATTGATTGGGTGCAACATAGCGAAACTACCATTAGTCACACGTACTGACGCGTTTCGACCTTCCATGATCATCAACAGAGCACGACGAAAAACTGACTAGCGAGGATCGAACCGCAATACATATAAAAGGAAAGCCAAATTAAGTATGCGGATCTCACTTAAAATAGTCTCTTATTCATTGTACTTTAATGTAAAGGTAAACTGCTTAATTTGTAGGCAGTCACCAACATTATTTAATCATTTAGCCTTCCGTACCAGTGTCACAATAGCCACTACACTCATTTAAAATATTTTATCTAATTGGGACTCGAAGCTAAACGCCGAAGTACCAAATTTACACATTTTTGTTTATAAAGTAAATTGCACTGTTTAATCTAATTAATAATCACTGAAATCCAGTCAAGCTTGATAAGAATGCTTTGCACACCAATTACATAAATTAGTGTCAGAATTTTTTCCAAAATGTCATGCCATAACGGCTGAAAATTCATTGCACACGTTTGAAAGAAATTTAACAATTAGAGCGCAATATTTATTGCAACACAAATTGAATGTAAACCTTGACCAAAAAATGTGCACAGCATAAATAAGCATCTTGCAACGCAGAATGCTTAAATGTGAAGTTTATTAGTGTCATATTTAGTGTTTTAAAGTGTTCAGTGTTTTATTTCGGCTACAGCTTAATTGCTTCACACCCTTGCGCTTTAATAATCACCACAAAATCAATAAATTAGAACTTTAATATGTACGGTTCACTGCATACAATCATAAATTAGTGTTTATGTCTAATCGAATGCTGAAAAAAACGCGTTCTAGATTATGGTCGCAAGTGTATAATTAGATAATTCTGTCTCTTAGGTGGTCGGCCAACCAAGGTTGGCGAGAACCATTTGCCTATTGCACCTGATTTCAATGCTTCTCGAGTGCATTCACCCGTTTAATAGTTAATAAGTACAGATCAGCACATGTTGACTGCAAGTCGAAGTGCGAATATTAGAGGCTAAATACTGTTTGTTGCGGAGAACCAATATATATTCAAGTATGTATTAGGTGTTGCGAAACTGGTAGAAAATAAGTTCAACTGTGATCAGAAGGATAAGCTAAGGTCAGGATGAACGGAAAGTATAATCTCATGCACATTCGTTTCTTGCTTACTGGCGACTCATCAGTAGGAGTTGGTATTACGCCCTTTAACCACCATATATTTGGTCGAAGAATGTGGGATAATAGGACGGTACAATCTCCTAGACGAATGTGTAAACCTGCAATAATGAAGCTAACATCATATAAAGTCTACGACAATGCGACTTCAACGCTAACTCACACTATATAATATATATATACCGAGTCTGTAATGGATACTAACACTATGGCTATTGTATTAGTAACCGATACCAACAATATTGGACCGAAAAGGTACATGGTACTAACACTATGGTTTCCGAGTCGGTACATGGTATCAACATGATGAATATCAATTTATGCTATAGTTCACCGAAATAGAGAATTACAACAATTTCTGAACACCTTTTACTCCTGTTAATCCATACACCCTGGCCTTGATCGATATCAATTATCACATTTCGCGGTAAGCATGACATCATTCAGTACAATATATAACAGTTAAATACTGTTTGTTGCAGAGAACCAATTTAACCACCTTGCATTGTGACGGTGCATTGCACTACTTCTAGTTCACTGAACTAGTAAAAACTAAATACAAGAGGTTCGCAGTTAACTTTCTGAAGGTGAACATTTAACGAATGATGTTAATTATGTATTAGGTGTTGCGAACCTAGTAACAAATTAGTTCAGTTGTGATCAGAAGGATAAACTAAAGGCAGCATGAATGGAAAGTATAATCTCATGCACATTCGTTTCGTGCTTACTGGCGACTCATCAGTAGGAGCCGGTGTTACGCCCTTTAACCACTTCCTATTTGGGTGAAGAATGTGGGATAATAGGACGGTACAATCTCCTAGACGAATGTGTAAATCTGCGGTAGTAGTGCTAACCTCCTATAAATATTAGAATTAAGTTTAAAGATTACCATACGCACAAATCTTATTTTGTAATAAGTCAAACAACAACAAAACTATCGTCAGAAACACAAGCATCGTGTGTCATCAGAGAACTTTAGATAACTGACCGCCGCAGATAATACCACAAGAATTTTAAAAAAATTAAAATATAGCTCTTACTCCTATTTGCTTAACATACATTAGGTTTAAATCTAATTTCATTTGCTCAATTTATATGCAGCCAAAATTCGATAATGAAGAGCCAAACCTAAGAATCAATCTACTCTAAGTAGAACTATGCAATGTGCCAATAGCATTGCAATTTGCAAAATGAACGCAATGCATGTAAGCAAGGATATTGTCTAAGATAGAAATTTGCAGATACAGCTCTACAACCTCCCGAGAAAAGTCCGATGAATGATGGGAACCAAAGAACATGTACACATGTAGACCACGCTTTTATGTCCAGGCAATTTACGTCGAAATATCGCTCAATTGATCACCAATGAAGTCTTGCATAGTCTAGTAGCTGCCGAATATTAGAGAACAAGAGGGTCCAATAAAGAGGTCGTGTTATTTCTATATTATATTCATAAGCTCTACCGAAATGGACATCACAGGCGACCTAAACCCTGATTAATGCTTCTATTTAAACATAATAAATGGAAAACTAATTATAATTAAGCTAATGATAATATCAATTTTTGGAAGCCCTACCTAAATCCAACGCATTGAAAAAAATTGGATTTATTCAACCTAAACACAAAATAAAAATAAAATCATGGAGGCCACTTATAAAATAGTATGTATTAATAAATATTTACACGGTGTGCATAATTTTACGTACTACAGCGTTTAATCTCGTACTAATCGTAGTTATAATTAGTAGCATAATTATTGGTTTAATTGTGAAAAATACGAAAGTAAAGACGTAAATAGTCGGAAATACTTTACACGGTTTATAAGTTAACATAGTTAAAAACACGCAACCGTATCGAAGTTTACTATCAAAAAAAAGAAAGGCTTCGTAGTTCTAAATGCCATACACACATAAAAGCATTTATATATATATATATATATATATATATATATATATATAAAAGAGAGAGAGAGAGTGCGAGAAAGCAAAAGGGAATGAGAGAGAGGTTTACGATTCATTTAAGATATAGGACTGCATTCAGTAATATCTAGCATGTCTACAGGTGTGTCCAAGCGCACGAGTCCAATTTCAAAAGAAAATTGCATTAAAATAGAGGTATAGCTGTGCAGTCATGTTTATTGCAATAAAGTAAAATTGAAAGATTTCATTGTATAAATTTTGTCAGATGAAACCAAAAATAGCATAACGTAGTAAATACAATTCATCAAGTAGACCGGTATTTTATAACTGCTTGGGCCAGGGATCAAAATGTGGCTCATTTGAATCTGAAACTCACGGCTCATCCCTTTCGTCGCCCAAGCTGTACACTGTATGGAATTTTCAGGTATATACCAATTTGTATATATATATATATGCAAATTGATACAAAGTTACTCGAAAAATAAACGATTTTTTCTTCGAACAAGAGCATTTGAAAATATAATTACACGTTTTTCTTTCAATTGGGCTTCATGTCACTTAGTTAGAGCAAAATGAACATGGAAAATTGATTTGGTATCAGCACAGGCAATTGGTCTGCAACGTCACATCAACGAAGAGGGCAGCTAATAACGTATTGGAATACATTGTAATGGATTTCATACGCAGCCAGCAACAACTTTACGCACCATTATACAAGTAATGAATTGGTTGTTAATGTGAATAGACAACTACATTATGTGACTCATGTTATTGTCAGGCGAGAGATGAAGCTAATGTCTGCAAGCCAAATCCTGCCAACATGGCTTATGAGGAAGTAAATTTGTAATAGATGTTGATATTTAATAAGCATATGGTAAATGACTGTTCTAGATTTAAAATTTCTCAATTTAATCGAAGAAAAAAGAAAGTTAACTCAGTTTATTTAAACTAATTTATCTGGTTGAAATAAATAAAATTCCCACAGATAATCTTATTGCGAAACACAAAAAGCCACCAGTTTTGTAGAGTACAATTGGTTTAAAATTTGATCGGTCTTTATTTGAAGTCAGAAATCTAGTTAAACAATTTTGCATTACCGCGTTTTACGTACGCGGGTGGTAGCTTTACACTAAAAATTTTACAGAGATCCGATTGATCACAATTTCCACGTAGGAATCTGTTTTGTCTTCGATCAGGCTGGGTGCGTATTCGTTCCTTTCTTCCGAAGGCTTCTACGTCGTTCATACTAACCATTGGAAATGCGATTCTATGCAACACCGTATTTCCAATGGTTAGTATGAACGACGTAATTGACGCATGTAGGTCGACAAATTCTTCATTGATATATATTTCCATGTTCATGGCGTGACTCAATACAAATTTTGTAACCCAGTTTCTAAATTTTGACACGTTGTTTTCTCATTCTAGCGAATTTTATCTTTATTTATTTCATATTTAATCAAGTTGTATGCTCAAATATCCGGTCTTCAATAACTGCTCACCTATACGCACCGGTATAAGTGTATCCCGGATCTTTAAGTAGATAAACACTTTAAAAAATCTAAAATAAATATAAATAAAACTGGCTAGAGTGAGGTTGCGATATTTACCCCAATTAGGTTTCTTTGTGTTGTAATATTTGTATGAAACCACCGTTAACCGGAAGAGAAGGGACCACTCGAAACGTCAGTGAAAACAGGAAAATTGAGACTAGAGAAATTTCAATGGACAGTACACGTGTGGAAGGCTACAGAGTGACGAGACGAGTAATAAATTATCAATCACAGAGACTGACAGGCTGCGCTATGGGAAAAGACATTGAATCAAGATTTCATTAAGATTGTTTGTTCAATAGGAAAATTTTCAACGATAAACGTAAAAACTTACTGGTTACATCACCTGAACTTTTTACTGCGTAACATTTTCCTTCTCCTATTCCATAGATATTAACCAGTATATTTTGTCAATTTCATCTCTCTTTATTAGATAACCACTTGGCAGTGTGGCTCGATGGTTAGAGCAACAAATTCCTAAGCATAAGTGTCCAGCTTCCGGCGCTGTCCGCGACAAATTCTGGACAGTACGTGAAGAGTTTCCATTAAGGACGAAACCGTCTACTGGACGAATTGCCTTTTCTATATTGTACAATGCTTAGTTTATACTGATAAATGCATGTATATAATGGGAGTAGTCTTAACTTCAAGATCGCAACTATGATTTAAATAATGACTACTATCTTTTTTCATATTAAGATGGAAATATAATTTATCCTGGTTTTTGTTAATGGTGTATGCACATTGTAAATAGAACATTAACCAATTTCTACTAGGTAATATTAACGAATTTGCACGTGTATAGGTTACATACACCTTCCCAAATCGAAAATTTGTATCGGGACGTGCACAGAAAAATTGAAATTCAGTGACTTCGTTTCAGTCTTAATGAAGTAAGCTTGTACAAAAATACAGTATAGAATATGTTAAAATTGAAGCACCTATTTAAATAAGTGGACGTGCATAAGTGAAATAGACATATTCCAACATTTCATGGGGAAAAAAGTCAGTCTAAATGCAAGGTGAACTTAATATAAAAAGATAGAAAGGAAAACCAAATTCACATGTCGGCGAGAAAATTAGCTATATTTGGCAGGTTCGCCTTCAGGTATTAGTAGATAATTATGCAAAAAGCAAACAAATATTGAATGACTTAATATCACATGAGAACTACAACATTTCGCAAGTTAAATGGAAAAAGTGTGCAATCGATCGAACACTATCAGTGACTCCAAATGACACGTTTGAATCACACTTTGTAAATGCAGTATTTTTTTTAAATCCGTGAATAATGAAGATATGAACACACAAATATATTAACATCTGTGTGATCAGCTTCATCATTACCGTTAGTACTAGCACTTACAACACAATGGGTTTGAAACAGATGAAGAAAAACAATTCATAAAAAATGCGCGTATGCCAAAACTGAACTGACGATAACAAATAGCAAAAAGATAAAGCAATGCAGCGCTAGAAACGTAATAGAAAATAGTGATATCAATGAAGGCTAAAATATTTTCATGAATCTTCAAAAAGATAGGCTGCAGTATCGACCGATTGGCTGACTTATTTTCGTCGTAAAAAGCAGCAATGGCGCCATGGATTTTTCTCACCATTCAAAATAAATTTATTACTCAGGTCAATAGTTGTAAATTTAAATGCATGAGCAAGTGGTTAATAGTGTGTAATCAACTTCATAGCGTTACGAGGCTCGTCAGCAAAAAACCCGTGTACACGCCCCTTTCAATTTTTACCCTACAAAGATGTCGCCACTGACTACGCAACATCAGAAAATCTATAGATACTGTCATGCAACTATATTAATAAAGAGAAAATCGGATACCAGAAAGTGGTACGTATAAATGTCATAATGATATTTTTTAATTAGAAAGAAAAAAAATACATAAAATTTTCCTTTTACCATCTAAAATTAGTCACGAATTTAACTGATAATATTTTAAGTCCTGCCCCGTTCCTCGGCTGTCGCTTAAAAACTCACTCAACTTTGCTACTATTTTGTCAGTAAGTAGATAAATGAGTGAAAAACGTAAACGTATAGCACACGGGCCTGTTCTCTCTAGAAACGCACAACAACATTATATAATAGAATTAAATTCCTTACTGAGTTGGAAGAATGATCTTAAAATCCCTCAACGCTTATGGTAGATTTTGGAAAGCTAAATATAAATGGAGTGCATATTCGGAAGTACTTCACGAATAAGATTTGAATAATCATGACGAAGAAACGGCAACTAACAGTAAGTTGGCAACAGTTAACAAATCGCAGGAAAATATGTCGACTTATATCCTTTTTTAGAGGGTATTAAAAACTTTCAGCAAACGATTACTGATCATGCATTGGAAAAAGATTCAACGTAGGGGAAACGTACACTGAATTTAAATTACTCGTATTGTTACTCGCAACAAAAATAATGTCTTAAACAAACCCGCAGATCAACATAAATAAAAATATGAATACAAAAACACATTCAAGAATACATACGCACGTATATTCATTTATAAATGTATACATAAATACATACATACACACCTATAGACATATGCATATATCAACATATTCAAACATACATTTGTGCATACATTCATATATATATATATATATATATATATATATATATATATATATATATATATATATATATATATACATATACGCATACATACATCAACGACATATGTATACCGGCATAAAGTCGTATAAAGCACACAACACAAACTCCAATGACGTATTTACCCATTTACTGAACGAAAACATCTTTATATGATTTTTTAAATACACAAATATTGATTTTTAATAATTGTTTTTTGTAAAAGATAAGGGTAGTATCGGCCTGGTCTTCGAGTATAATTGCAACGACTCCGGGAACCAAGAAGAATATTCACAGTTCGTAGTTCTAATTTGGATACTACTACGGATAACTTGGGTTGTATTCGTTGTTAACAACTTAAGTTATAGGCATTGAGAAATATCTTGAATTAAATAGACAAATAATGTTTTTGACGACTGGCAATGGGATTGGTGTTTACTTCAATCGCGCAAACTTAATTTAAATGATTGTTATCACCACCCGCGCAAGTGTTTATTGTTTAAATAACATGGTTTATTGCGAAAAGAGTATGTCTGCATATCGAAATTAATGAATAAGATGCTAGTGTGCGGAATACTGTAGCTAATTACGTACATGTAATGAGGGGCTAACCCGAAGAAAATGGTACCTCAATAGAACCGGAGGCCACAAGGCCGTCCGAAGTTAATCAATTACAGCTAAATAAAATGCCAGGAATTATACTCCGTAACTAAGCAACCGGCGTCGCTCCGCGCATTTCTCCTCACTTTACAAGTAGCTTTTGCATGTTAGACCAACAAAGAGTGATATGAATCGGCACATTGCTGGAACGATAGGCCAGGACCAGCCACGTCAAGATGTAAATCTCTATGGCTAATAAAACAGGCAGAATATTGAAAATCGCGTTAAAGTGTTCCATTACTCAATGAAGTACACTAATTTAACGGGTTGAATTACTAATAGCTTAAAAGTCAATAAGCGACTTCTTTTTGTTATTCGCATCATATAAGCCAACTTTAGAAAACATGTCGCTTGATGACACGAACACGTCAAATTGTTCCGCAGCAATAAGCAATTTATGAAATAAGAACATCGATTACTACTAGTATTAATAACTATCGCAAATTCATAGCACGATGATCGATTTCATTCTGTCAATGGTAGAGCAAGCAATTCACACTAGAAAAAAATCTAATTTGCACCGCCAAAATCAACCGATTACTATTTGTAGCCGACGTAATTTTTTGTGTCCTCATTGCATGCGGTATCTAGACCAGCGTTAATTTTGTCTACCAGTCATCCACACACAAACAACGCTATAAGCTATAGTGTACAACCTTAATATTTTGCGCTTACACTCAGTTTATTCACTTTCTCATTATTATGGAATGGCTTATAGTAACTAATTAGCAACACTAGCTAATGGAGAAAGATAAAGCATGAAGAAGTTCAAATAGGCGTTAAGCAAAGTTTCATTATGTATGCACTAATAGTGAGTATTTTATTTTTAGATGCAATAACTTGTGATTAAGCTTGTGCCGACTATTCACGTCACAAATTATTTCGTAGATAACCAGAGAAAGTTTTCTGTATTATCACAAGAAGAAACAACACAAACATAAATCAAGAATTGCAGTCTTATGTACAATTAGCTATTGTGCATTCTCTATTATAAGGAATAAATCGCGCAGAATGCGAGCTCCTTATGTGGCATATATATATATATATATATATAGCAGTAGAGTATATATATATATATATATATATATATATATATTCACGGTTGGTCTCGATGTCGCTTGCTGCCGTACTCTGATGATGATCATGGAGTCGAAACGCGTCAGTGCGTCGCGGCTGGTGGCTCTTGTTATGCTTGTTTCTCGTCGTCCATTCTCCTCAACGTGGTATGACGGTGTCAACCATGTCTCGATGGCCGATCGTACATGGGCTAACGCGGCTATGGCGGTGGTGTCACCAGGGCGTGGTGGATTTCCGACCGGCAATCGGATCTCCTATAAAATACCACATGAGCCGGACGACGGCACCATGACTCGGCGTGTGTTCCCCGCCACAAAAGGGTTTAACAGCCACAGGATTACATGGACTCCTGGACAGTACCCCGTACTTCCGAATGGCGAATGAGCTCTCAACAGCCACCGGCAACCATGCAACTTACTGCTGCCTTGCAGACTGCGCTTGGATGTGCAAAGGCTAGAGGTGCGTCCTCGATCAAAAAGCCGAGTGTGAGGGGACACCACTTGTACCAAATTCCCAAGAAACTCCATGAAATGTCATGGAGCCGGCTTATCCTCCAAAAGGGGTCAGCCGCAGTAAAGTAAAGTAAAAAGTAAGTTGTTCGACGACTGGTTAAATACAATGGGATTTGTGTTTACTTCAAGCTTGTAAACTTGATTTATAGATGATCATGGATGTTCGTCAGGATATGCTATTTGCATGTTTTCTTCGTTGTATGACGGGTAACAAGAAGGACTTGGTGGTTATTCCAAGTCACAAACTTGACTTTAAAAACTGTTGTCGCCACTCGAACAAGCAATGATTGCTTAATTGCGCAAAATAAACACTCGGCGGTTTAAAATGCGAATAGATGTGAAGCAGGAATATTTTCGTCTATTTTGAATTGACATAGAATTTTTCTTAAATCGCTCTATCGTGCACAGTATTGTTCTCTAGTGAATTGGTCAACTGATGGGACTCAGTAAAGAACAAATTTCATGCACAAAATTCACAATTTCATGTGGCTACAAGATGCATTTCTTATTCCTAATTATATATCGCCATTAAGCGGTAAACACACATAAAATCAGATAATAGCCGCTGTTTGTAACAATTTACCCGTAACGTCACCATGAAAGCTCTAAAAAGAGATGAGGATTGTTCAAGAACGCCTGCCACTATCACCTCTTGTGTTACCAGAGTCGCTGCTGTTAGTTTATTTGGTGGAGCACCATAAACTTTTGGTGATTCGAAACCGCCATTTAATTCTAGCCATAGTTTAAAACCATCGCCAGTTGGCTCTGGATATTCGCTGCAATGAGGAAGTTGTAATATAATGTTGTATCGACTTTAAAATTCTTTTCAACACCTGGGTAGACAACTGGTCTCCTCCTGCACCTTAGGGATGCATATCGATCTTATGGAATTCGTGCTTTTCGGCCTCGGGAGGCATATACGTTTATTTTGTCAATAGATCGTTTTAACCCATTTTATAATGAAATAAGTTCACAAAATGGGCGTTTGAGTATTCGATAAAATATACATATGGTAGATTTCTTCATTTATTTATGATATAGTGTCCCAATCGCCCACAACCATCATTGATGCGCCCGATTCCTGACACAATTTTGCTCTTGTAAGTTTTACGTTGTTTAATGGCCAAGTCATTTTTAATACCCATACATCATCTCTCGTATCCAATTTTATTATTCCTGGCAGTCCGTTGAAGAGATACAGAAATCCTTACGTCTGGTAACGTTTCCCATACTTCTTTTTTGAAGGCCATCCGATTCTGAAAAAAGTTTTAGGGTGCACAGCTGGTCTTATTCTCTTGATCTACAAATCTGAGCGTCAAAATGGTTTATATTTTGGGCATGATCGCGACTATGGTGGATCCTATATTGCAATTGAACTGGCCGTTCTTTAGGAGAATTATACAAAATTTTCTGCCCCTTAGATGATGCATTTGTCGCTGCTGGCTGATTATTCCCCGAGGAATTCAAATAAGATATGTCGCTCCTGCCGAATTTTGTATCGAGACCAATGCGTGGTGTCGCAGAAGCCAATATGTTGGTCATAATAGCCGAAAATTGAAGAGCCACAGTTCTTCCTTCCAGACTTCTCCGTGCATTCGAAATGGCGCCATATCTGATAGGATCCAGCAGCATAAACATGATGGCCTCATGTGGTTGCAACTCAATTAGCTTGGATAACCACCGCTGGATACGTGCCATAGCATCAAGTAGAATCTCACCCGGTAGTTGTTTGAGTCTGTACAATTCTGAAAACACCTCCACAGGCCTGGCTTGGAAGTGATTCAACTCTCGTCTTTTATATTACCTATACGTCAGGTCGACAACTCTAATTGGACTGCATCCGTCCTGTCAACTAATTCCGGGACAGCCATGCGCACAATAGGCGATTCTAATGAAAATACTTGAACACATGCTTCAAATTTTTGGAACCAAAGCGGTGGTCTTTCCACATCGACGGATGCAAGAATATGTTTAAATTCTGATAATGGTCGGAAAAAACTCGTCGATTGGATGAAAACACCGGCCTCTTGGGCGCGGTCGCCTTTGTTGATTTCACCTAATTTTGTTTATGCGGATTCCCGCAGAATTTATTATAAGTGTGTCGTCCAGCCGAGACTTAATAATCCCTAACTCCCTGGTCAGTGTTAATTTATGCAGACAACACTGTTACTTTAATCTGATCTGCGTTTTGACTAACGAAGGTAATCTTTTTCCAGTAGTTTTCTTTCCTTAACAAAATATTTCGGCTGCCTTTATCGGTCACCTAGTTCAGTTGGTCCATCTTCACCAGTTTAAAATACCCAAACTAATGAAACAAGCGCGGTATTTCCTCTGGCTTATACTTCAGACTGATCTTTTGTTAGATATTTGCGTGTCACATGTGTTTACATGCATTTCCGTAACTCTTATGTTCATCTAAGTGAGACTAGAGTGCTTGAATAAGATTTTATGAGTTGCGTGCGTTAGACTATTTGTTTTATACACTCCCTGTAAAATTATGTAACTGAAATTGCCCTCACATTTTCTTGTGGGAGGAGACCAATAATTCAGAAACACTCGTCATAAAGACATACTACTATGAGTGATAAAATTAGAAATCCTATAACCAATGCATGTGTTAAATTTAAATTCAAATCACTGAGGTTGTACTAAGGATAGACTTGTTAATAACAGTTATTGGCATAACATTAAATAGGTGCAAAAGCCTGGTAATCCATTACGTATTGTTATAAATCTCCAACACTCTCCAACATATAAAATTTCTAAGTCTTTGTGCCAATAAATAAGAAAATTTTCCTACATCTTAGAACATATCCTGTTAAGAAATAACTGATTGCGCGGGTGGTCGTAACAATTCTTTAAACAAAGTTTGCGAGCTTGAAGTAAATACCAATTCCATTGCATTTAAAACAAAACTACCGCCAGTCTCAAGCACCCTGGTAAATTGTTGATTAATGTATACTAGATGAAAAGAATAGATTAGTAAGCGCCAAAAAAGGACAAGGTAACAGATAATTTAGATGCAAGTTTGTATTAGGTGTTGCGAACCTAGTAACAAATTAGTTCAGTTGTGACCAGAAGGATAACCCAAAGGCAGCGTGAACGGAAAGTATAATCTCATGCACATTCGTTTCGTGCTTACTGGCGATTCATCAGTAGGAGCCGGTATTATGCCCTTTAACCACTATATATTTTGGTCAAGCATGTGAAATAATAGGACGGTACAATCTCCTAGACGAGTGTGTAAACCTGCAATAGTGAAGCTAACATCATCTAAAGTCAACGACAATGCGACTTCAATCGCTAACTCACACTATATATATATATATATATATATATATATATATATATATATATATATATATATATATATTCATTGTACCCTTTTTATGTGCAAAAACAAAAGAAATTTTATCAGATATAAGGAAAATTTTCTTTCGCATGGTCTTCTCAAATATCTACTCATGAACAGCATATCTTTATATATAAATTGGAAAGCAAAACAAGATAAAAATACGTGAACAAAGCGAGTGTAGAAAGATTGGTTTCTATTTTTCACACTCGCTTTTTGTTCACGTATTTCTATCTTGTTTTGCTTTCCAATTTATATATAAAGATATGTTCATGAGTAGATATTTGAAAGAAGACCATGCGAAAAAGTTTTCTTATATCTGATAAAATTTCTTTTTCTTTTTGCACATAAAAAGGGTTTTAATTAATTTTATTAAAGACTCGCATTTTCAAAAGATATATATATATATATATATATATATATATATATATATATATATATATATATATATACCGCGTCTGTGAAGGATACTAACACTATGGCTATTGTGTTAGTAACCGATACCAACATTATTTTACCGAAAAGGTACATGGTACTAACACTATGGTTACCGAGTCGGTACATGATACCAACCTGATGGATATCAATTTATGCTATAGTTCACCGAAACTGAGAATTACAATTTCTGAACACCTGTTACTCCAGTAAATCCATACACTCTGGCCTTGATCGATATCAGTTATCACATTTCGCGGTAAGCATGACATCATTCAATTCAATATATTACAGTTAAATACTGTTTGTTGCGAAGAACTAATATATATGCAAGTATGTATTAGGTGTTGCGAACCTAGTAACAAATTAGTTCAGTTGTGACCAGAAGGATAAACCAAAGGCAGCATGAACGGAAAGTATAATCTCATGCACATTCGTTTCGTGCTTACTGGCGACTCATCAGTAGGAGCCGGTATTACGCCCTTTAACCACTATATATTTGGTCGAAGAATGTGGAATAATAGGACGGTACAATCTCCTAGACGAATGTGTAAACCTGCAATAGTGAAGCTAACATCATCTAAAGTCAACGACAATGCGACTTCAACGCTAACTCACACTATATAATATATATACCGAGTCTGTAAAGGATACTAACACTATGGCTATTGTGTTAGTAACCGATACCAACATTATTTTACCGAAAAGGTACATGGTACTAACACTATGGTTACCGAGTCGGTACATGATACCAACCTGATGGATATCAATTTATGCTATAGTTCACCGAAATTGAGAATTACAAAATTTCTGAACACCTGTTACTCCAGTAAATCCATACACTCTGGCCTTGATCGATATCAGTTATCACATTTCGCGGTAAGCATGACATCATTCAATTCAATATATTACAGTTAAATACTGTTTGTTGCGAAGAGCTAATATATATGCAAGTATGTATTAGGTGTTGCGAACCTAGTAACAAATTAGTTCAGTTGTGACCAGAAGGATAAACCAAAGGCAGCATGAACGGAAAGTATAATCTCATGCACATTCGTTTCGTGCTTACTGGCGAGGATCAAATTGCATTTCATATATATATATATATATATATATATATATATATATATATATATATATATATATATATATATATATATATATGGAAAGCAAAATTAGATATGCGGCTCTCACCACCACCCACGCAATCAATTATTATTTAATTGTATTTTCAATATAATTGTGTGGCGAAAGCTACAAAAAGCTAATGTTCGTGACTGAATAGAAATTGTGCAGCCGACATTTCCAGTCAAGTACAATGTATGCGAGACTACTAGAGGTGAGAGTCGCATATCTAATTTTGCTTTCCATATATATGCAATGCGGTTTGATCCTCGCTAGTCAGTTTGCCGTCCTACTCTGATGATGATCATGGAAGGTCGAAACGCGTCAGTGCGTGCGACTGGCGGTAGTTTTGCTATGTTGTTCGACGACTGGTTAAATACAATGAGATTGGTGTTTACTTCAAGCTCGCAAACTTGATTCGTTAGTTTGGTTTATTTTTTTTAACTGTTGAAGATGGACCAACTGAAGAAGATGGCCAATAAAGGCAGCCGAAATATTTTGGTAAAGAACGAAAACTACTGGAAAAAGTTTAGCCGCGTTTGTCAAAACGCAGATCAGATAAAAGTAAGTATATTGTCTGACTACGGAGTTAGGGATTATTAAGTCTCGGCTGGACGAAGCACTTATAATAAAATCTGCGCGAATCCTCATAAAACAAAATAGGTGAAGTCAAGAAAGCCGATTAATCCAAATTCGCAAAAAAATTTTAGCTTAATACTCTTACTATTTTTTCCAATCCGTCAAAAGCCTTTGTTCAATACAAAAAATACTTTATTTTAAATCCATTATTTATAGGAGATTGATCGTATAAAGCGCTTCCATTTTGTAAACCAAAAAATAGATATTTACTTTATATTCATTTCTGCGGCTCCATCATTTTACTGATTGCCTCATCTTAATTCTTGCCTCTCTGCGAGGAAATTCTTTTATATTCACGTCAACCTAAAATAAGATACTTGGAGCGTTCTCGGTCTCAAAGGTGGCCATTTCCACACCCACAAAATTGGTAAATAATATACGCGCTCTCTACACAAATATTTTTTGTCTACAACGAATTTAAGCACAACTTTACTAGCAGCGTTTTTGTTCTTCAAGGCTTTCCACTTTCCCCCTTTCGTTTATTTTTATAATATTAGGAAAAGCACTCTTCCGCGCGTTCAATATGCAGGTGTTGAAGTTCCCTTAGACGGCACATCAGGCGATCTTAACTATGCAGACGATATGGAGATTCTGCCTAAGCCCAAATAGGAACCCTATAAATTGAAAATACTTTTACAGGATTACCTACCGCTGCGACTACAGACTGAAGATCAGGACATAACTTACATATCCTGGTAGCTCTCTCTCTCACACACACACGCACACTCGGTTTTAATGGTCGCTTTAAAGTAAGCGCAGTTTTATTATACGCCAGTGAGAATTGCCCCTTAGAAGCTCACAGGAATTCGAACGTCGCTGTTTGAGATGAATAGCACATGTAGGTTAACAACAAAGAATAACCAATGCTGACATCCGTAGACGTAATTTTGTATTGGGTAGTGCGCACCTAAAAACTAATTAGTTCAAATATAACCAGAAGGATAAACCATAGACAGCATGAACGGACCGTTTAATCTTGTTCGCATTCGTTTCGCGCTTACTGGCGGCATATAAGTCGTTCGAAAATGACAGTATCTATTCCGTAGATGGAATTTTTGATTGCTCAACAGATAAACAAACAAGGATCCTTCAACTACGTTGGCTCCGTCAAGTTTTGAGGATGCCCTCAATTCGAATGCACAGTAGAGCACTATTCTTTTACCCAGCGCTAGATTGGCGTGAGAAACGAGGTGGGCAGATTTTTACATAGCAGAAATAGTTAACGGCAACCACATCAATATTGGGTAGTATTGGACCTATTCGTCTGCACACAATGGTTCTTGGTTGGAAACTACGCGATATTTTATCGAGTCGAGCTCCGTGGCGATCCTGATGCAGATTTCTAGAAGAATAATCTTTGTAACTTTCTTTTTTCAGTAGGAAAGAGTTAGCCGCGAGATTTTGTATTGTTTACGACGTGATACAGTGCTGATATTGCCCCGCCTTAATTCTGACTTGACCATAATGGTGTTTTGTAAAGGTTTAGTTTGCCTCACTTTTATGATATATAGAAAAATTTATTCATGATTTTGTTATATACTTCGGGTGCAATTTTAGCTGTGTTACTAGGTACGCAATACCTAATATATGAGAATTTGAGGCACACTTAGTATCTCGAATTCCAGCAATGTTTTATCCTTATCTCATGGTGCACGACATCCTCTGCCCAATGATATTTGAGGTGCACTTGAAACTGTACATCTTTAGGCTACAACACGTGCAATATAAACAAGCTAATCCAACAATAGTGAATGACGAACACTTGGTATTCTTGATCTGAATGTTCTCAAAGATACTTAAAATATGGGAACACTACGACCTCTACCCATTGAATATCTTGATTAGACTATATATTACCTATCTTTATCGTCGATAACACCGGATGGACCCCAGACATCAATGTGCAAATGATACCGTGCTCCAATATTCGAGAAATATATTACAACTGGAAGATCAATAATTCCAAGTAGGCATCATTTAGGCACATTTTGAAGCCTAAAATATACCGTATGAAGTAAAACACAGATATGCAGTATAGTACAACGAACCCTCGGAAAAAAAATTTCTCATAGTTAAAATTAAAACAAAGTTAACTTTTGAAGATCAATTTTACATAAAAATCGATATCCAATTGAGACTTTTTTGATACGAAATCCCTGTTTGCAAAATCAAGGCTTCGATTTTGTCACGGCGGAATATAAACCTGGTCTCTCGTATAACATTAATATAAATTTCATTACTCACGCAAATAATGGACGCAATCAGAAAAAAGTCAGAATTTCAAAATTCAAAAATCTTTCGGCATAGAACCAATTCTCATTTAATTACCTCCTCTCTTATATTAATACAATGTTTGCCATTGATACAAATTGGAAGAATGAAATGTAAGGAAAAACTTATAAACAACTCAGTTTTGATAAAGTTCCAGCTTATAAAGAAAATATGAAAAGCGCAATAAAGCCAAAATAAGCTAGTTAAAATATAAATCAGCGAACCACAGAATTTAAATAACAGTCACAAGATGCAATTAAACTTATTTAATAAAAAAAACCGGATATACATTTGATAGACATAAAGCTTAAAGACGATTAAAGAGGAAAAAGCGAGAAATAAAAAAACTATACACGGTCAAAAACATCCAAGAGAATTTCTGATTTAAACTTAGTTTTAAAATTCTAAATTCGTCGTAGCAGTTAATGCATTCAGACAACAATTATTACAACACCAGAGGACAGCTGGTTAAATCTGTACAAATGTAATCCATTATAGTCTTTTGTAATCAGTCAATAGATTCACGCTCGCCAAAGTTGTTGAGTTATATTGAAACAACTCTAGTTTTTCAGTTAAACAGAACACATTTAAGCAGTGCACTGGAAATGATTATACACACTCGAATACACTAGAGTTATACAACAATTCTGTTAATGTCAAAAGACAAACGGTCTGTATTAAAAGCAATGACACATGTCTATAAGACAGTGTATAACAGAAATAATTTCGTTCTAAGCAGTGGGCTAAATAGCTCGCAATAAACAAAAATAGTACATCGCGTGTATTTGAATGGCAATAACAGTGATAAAATGATGAATACAACTGAATTAGGCTTGCCGAGCATCGAGACTAGAAACTTCAACAGCTTTATATACATAAATCAATATATATATATATATATATATATATATATATATATATATATATATATCAATAAATGTAAAACGTGATTTTCACAGTTTCACTGAGATATAGCCGAAGTATATCTTGAAATTTAGTAGAAAACAATTACTATATATGTATATAGAAATATATATATATGCATATACTTTTAGGTGCACGGCATTAAATATCAAATAAAATTATACACCTTTGCTAGAATAACCAATAATAAATAAAAGAACACATCAGCAGACCAAATCTATATATTTTAAATACACGCTAAAACCATCACTCATCGTTAATTTGTTGCGATCTTTACAAAACTTGTAACAAAATAGGTGATGGTCAAAATTACAGTAAAATCAACAACTTGACTACCAATAAAGTTCGACAAACGTGAATAAAAAATCTATAGATAGAAAGATATAAAAGGGGTAGGCAGATAAATAGAAAAAAGATAAGCAGACAAATAGAGCGATTGATAGACAGACACAAGCTAACTGTAGCATTTTAACTTATAACATGCTACCAACAAAAAGTATCAATAAAATTGAGGTCACAACTCGCTTAGATTTAATTTTATTATAAAATTAAAGTTGGTTTACCGCAGTTAGGTAGTATTTAATTACACTGTCACGCATACACATATATACACATACGTAATTAATAACGCAATGTCAATATAAAAAATATGATAATAGAATTTTGATGAACGTTTACCACATTGATAGAAGGATGTGATCAGCCGTCACTGGCGAATTTGGCTAACAATATATTTCAAACACGGCGTATAAACTCGAAGAGTAGGCTAGACTGTGGATTTCCGAGGCTGTGTGAATGCGATTTAAGGTTCAAAAATTGTTAAAACAATTAATTCAATAAAATAAATATCAGAGCAGGTAAGATTTTTCATGTATCCGAGAGTTAACGAAAGAGTGTACTACGCCGTCCGGCCGTCAAACCAACCAAGTAAACCCAGCCGAAATAAACATTCCAATGTTTTAGCATTTCATCAAAATCACATGAACGCACCACATTTGTATTAGAAAAATAAACTTCTCGTTCAAAAAGCCAGACTCCGGGTCCGTCTTCTTATATCCAAATTCAAGTAATAATAGATCGACTACACTGGGACAATAAGGACGATGTTATAGTTCACCGTACAAGTTTCTATGACACAACGAAAAGAAGTCATTAAAACAAACCAAGTATAAAACTAAAGCGGGTCTAGCATAAATTTTAAAAAGAAATTCTAAGACTTCTACTCTAAAGGGAGTGAAAAAGAGCATTGTATTAAAAAACAATAAACGTCACAAAAAAAATTATATTCATGCCCTATCTTTACCTTTTCCTCTGTATATGCATATTTCGGTGATGGAGTTGGTTGATGTGCGGGACAAAAATCACTAATCACCTAAACATTTATAAAAAATGCAGTAACTGTCTTTTGACTATGCTTATAACATGTGGATTGAGCAGATTAGTGAATTTATCGCCTTTTCAGTCTAGCCATACCTTCACGAATGTAAATGGAAAAAACTTGTAGAATTCGCAAGCCAATTGGAAATAACAAGAAACAGTTAATTACCATACCTTGACACGTCCTCAAATAATTTTCACGCACACAAATTGACGTAAGGAAGCTTTTTTTAAATATTTGCTAATAAAGTTAATACTCTGGTTTAAATTAACGTTCAATATAATATTAAAACAAACGTCAGTTAGATCAACTATATGCGTTTATTCCTTAAGAAACATTCTTAACATCTAATGCATCACAATAAACATCGTGTCTAGTCTAGTTAATAAAAATCAGTCAAATAAACTCCAAATACTAAATTCAATTGTAACCACGGCCTAAACTATATAGGAATTTACCTCTCGGTAACAAAAAATCAATTACACAACTCAAACGGTTCGTAGCAAAGCCAAATAACGGAATGAATCATCATTTAAAAGCAAAACGAAGTTGAAGCAAAACTACTTCTTCGCATATATCGTTTCACACAGTTTAAATCTCAGGTGCACTTGATTTAAACTACAATTAAAAAGTATATATATATATATATATATATATATATATATATATATATATATATATATATACTTTTATTACAATGCATTTTATTGAGGGTCGGTGCACATAGGAACGCAGACAACATGGTTGGACTCAAATAAACATGAAGGTAATTCTATCCTAAATAACCACAAGAACTCGATGGATTTAACATTCCCATGTTAAAATTTATAAACTTACGTAATTGAGTAAGCAAGTTAATAGTTTACTCTAGAAAAACTAGATATTAGATACATCAATGTATCAATAGTGACGCACATATCTGTACTAGGAGCCATTACGTAGTAGAAAAACTTTTGTTAATTAAAAATGCAACAGCATGGCCGAGGTCGACTTCGAAACACACGAAACACATGTCTGTGAGATTATACTGTTAAACTACTGATTTGATATTATCATTGTTACGAAGTAATATCATATGCATCTAAGCAAAATATGCCTAATATATAAATAATTGGACCAGAATTTGATTCCATTTTCCGAAGACAAATCAACTACAATTAGACTTGGTTTGTTTCATGTTAGTCTTTTAATTAATAACAGCAGTAACATACCTTTAGGAGATATACCAAAATTCGATTAGACACAGTAGATATCACAAAATAGATTATCCAATAAAAGATTAGTAAGCTATTTCATGTACAAAAGCCACAGAAGTATAATTTAAACTGTAAATGAATGTATTTATTAGATCACACACAACTAAGAAATAATACAATTTATTCCGTCTATAAAATAAGTTATTGGTTTTATCTAGTAAGAATAATAGAAAAAAGAAAGTCTAATCAAACACAAACATCAACCACTCGTTGCAAGCATTAACAAAAATATTACATATCGCTTGATATTGAAGGGCCGGGCGTGCAAATTTGATTTCTTTTATAACATTTTGAGGAAAAAGTCAATTTTATCTCGATAATCACGATAATCACGAGACGTTGATTGGATGTGCATGAAATTGCAGTGTGTGGGTGAGGTATGCAAATTTTGGATGACTCTTGCTGGACGGCAGCAAATTATGGCTCATATAGAGATGTGTCAGTTTGACAAAATCTTTCTAAGTATTAAGATTCATCACCAGTTGGTAAAACTGTCGTTCCAAACAGCACAAAAAAGAGAAAGCACTCTGGTCGAAGGGGGTAATGAAGTAGGGTTGAATTTCCAATCCATCAATGTGTAGAAAAAACTGACAGAACAGTGCATCAAAATTGCAATAAGTATAGTGTCCATTCATGTTTTGGAACAGACAAATAAAATGTGATACATTAATGCTACCAAGCTACACAGGTTAAAGAGGGGTAAATCCTATTTCGATATGCAGAACTCGAATTAGAATTGGAAAGCATGAGTAATGAAGATTAAGCGAAATGTTGTTCGAATAAAAAAATCACAAAATCAATAGTGTGTAAATAGATAGATAGATAGATAGATAGATAGATGTAAAATTGAGAAAAATAATCAGTAAACAAGATGAGCAAATGGCTAGAAAACGATATGCAAGGTCAATAAAAAGAAATAAAGATAAGCGAAAAAGTTTGTTTATATGTAGATAGGCGTATATATATATATATATATAAAGATAACCGATTAATAGAGACAAATCACAGAAGGATGATTAACCAAACGAATCGACAGACACAAAAAATAGAAACCTAAATATAAATGACAGAGTAAAGTCAGATAATCGAATGAATAACCAAGTGAAAAATGAAAAGATGAAACTAAACATCAGGTAATATAAAAATAGGCTGATCGATAAACAATCAAACTAACAGATATTTATATAAATATTGTTATTTAGATAGGTCAATCGAAAGAGATAGCATCAAGGTAGCATTAAATAATAAAAAATAAAAATGTATTTTTGACGACGCAAGATAGTATAAGAGCTTTTTTTGTAATAATAAAATATAAGAAATAAGCCTTAAAAATAATATCAATGCACATATGGCGTTAATATTGTCCATGTCTGAATACTCATCCATAAAATACACAATAGGTCTAGCTCGTGCTTTGTGGACCTAAGAAACACCAGTAAACGACCATGCAATTTACCCAACTTCACTAAGGATAAACACGTGAATTAATATATATATATATATATATATATATATATATATATATATATATATATATATATATATATATAATTTTGCAATAGTCATTTGCGAATTTTAACTATACACAACAAACGAACCATACATAATTTTTTCCTGTGAGCACAGCGAATTTGCATCGATACGGATATCTGCATATATATCCACTATGTTGCTCGACTCATACTCACGAAAAACAGGACAGCGCAGACATACTATGCATGCCGAATTCGGTTCCAAACATGGAACCAAATTTTTTGCTCAAATAAATGACGCTAATGCAGAAGCTCACAAGCGAAAGAAAATATACAACAATGTTAAAGTTCATCGATATTTGAGTATAGAAATATACATAGCCTCCGCTCAATTATCTTGCGCATTGCATAATCGATAGTCACCTAAGCATGTTGTTCTATCAACACCACCACCAACAACAACAACAACAACAATTGGAATGGGAGTCCTAGCGGAAAGGAATTAATCTGCTATATTTTTAAGCACGATTCAAACTTGATGAACTAAGAAATGTGTTTAGTTTCGTCTACAATAATGTGTGCGTGGACCAACTAAAAGAGACCGACAGCAAATGACATGATTACGAATAAGTAAACTACTAAGGTCGAGAAAAGAATTGGGAATGGAAGAAGAAACAAAGTTGAGTTCTACATAAATCACATCATTGCCCAATGGCTTCAATTGATAACTATACAATGTGGTTCGCAAAAGCGGAATAGGAAGGACAGTAAAGAGGATGGAATTTCAAAGTTATACTAGCTGGCGTATAAAAAACATGTGAATTTTACTCGTAGAAGAGTAGTAAACACAGTAAAAAAATTGAAAAGATGTCACACTGAAAACCTGACTGACTTTACAACTTCTGTAAGATATCGTCTTGCAACTCCGCGCGATGCCGCACATTGTGAAGTACTAATTCTTGTACCGCTGCAGAGCACAAGTCTGTTTGCAAAAAAATAAATCGCACAAAAGTAAGCATGAACTAAAACTGTAAAAAAATAAATAATATATACACATATATAAAGCTCATACCAAAAATTCTTTTCCATATATTAATATATATTGGACCGTAGCTATTAAAAGTTCTGGCCTGATGACTGATGGGACCTGTTCAGTCGTGTGGGCAGCTATAAATAAGGATGTAATTGTGGAGAGCATTTTCCAAGCAAAAAGTGTACTTGCTCCAGGGAAAGTAAGACGGCCAGTGTCGACCGTCTCTCCTTAGCCACGAAACCCCATTTTCACCATCATAACAAGTGGACGGCTTCACGTGGTATTAGTCTTCAATTGATCTCGAGGAGAAATTTGAGGAAATTTTCTACAACATATCTTTAAGGTTCTATTCGTAGCTAATGTGTGAAGAAGACATCTTTATCTTTCACTATATATATATATAAGCACTGTGCGCGTTGAGTGGCCTGTTTTATTCGAACATATAGCTATAGGAATTTTCGAAACTCTCCTACGGCAGACTAGCATGTCTGTTGATGTGTGTATTTAGTGCGATAACTCACACGCATCAGTGATAAGACTGAATAAAGTTTCATGTAAAAGAATAAATAGTAACTTATTTGGCTTTAAATCGGTTTAACTGAAGCGAGTGTTCTAGATATAAATTGTATATATCAACAGAGGCTAAAATGGATGCAATTAAAATCCTACGAGCCGCGTTACTATGTCATTAATATTTTGCTAAAATTTTATAAATCCTGTATCATGGTGCAAATTTATGTTAACAATGTCTCTTAATTAGGAAAACAATCAATCAACAACAATGTTGAATCGTTGGCTCCATTAATACATTATGACGGTTTTAAGTATGAAAAAATATTTATTGTTGATCCTAAATAAATGTCACTGTTGAACGTATAGGCAACGAAAATGAAAGAGACAAGCTTAAATTGATTATTAGGCCTCTTTACGGTTTATCTTCGTTCAAATGTTAATAGATTATAGAAACTACATACATAAATAGACATCCAGGTGTTTACATATTCGTTAAGGATGTGCCTTTTTAAGCAAGGATTAGAAAATCTTGTTATTATCAGCAGTAACTCAAGTCATAAAATAAAAAAAACCTTAAAAGAAACTCAAATGAAGTCAGGAATAAATTTGTTAGCTTAGCGACTTTTTAAGCACTTATATTTAGCAATATTAAATTTATAGGATGTGTATCCACAATAATGAAATTTTGTAGGATTTATAGTGCGCTATAAGGACCGGGAAATAACTATTTTCACAAAAACATAAACAAAAATCGATTTTATTTCGGCATACCACAGAAGTGCCTGGAGCCGCACTGCAGAAAAAAATCGGACCAAAAAATGAACTGAACTTAACTAAGATCATTACTGTGCCTTAATCTCTACTTTATTCACAAAAAGAGAGTTATGCGCATAACGCCTAATCACATGTATAATACATAACGATATATTTATTTCTAAAAATCAATAATGGATAAGAATATAGTAGCACGTGACAGCTTTTTAAAATACAACCGTTTAGTAAATTGTAAATTAATTCACGCAAAATTTACCATGTATGTCAGCGATATAACTAATTGTCATTCTTTTTTGGACAGTATTAATCACAGTGGATGTTGATAAGTTAGGTCGTTAGGAAGAAGGATGTGTAACAGAGCTAGAGGATCTTGATACATGATAGGCACCACTTGTAATTGCAGTCAGATTTGTGGTCGAACTGGAAATGGAATGTAGCGTCGACTGATTATTGCATATCTGATGCGAATGAGCTTGATGAGTAGTAGCAGGAGAAACAGTGTTTTGGGAATGTTGTTGACCAGATGTTAAGATTAAGCCGGACCTTCCTAGTCCGGACATCAATGTCACAGTTGGTGTAGATCCACTGGCATATTCTGATGAGGCAAATGAGGAGAGGGTTGAAGATGACCCAGCAACCGAATTCCCGCTATTAAAAGTAATATGTTTCATACTTCTACCATTGTTACCACCAGGAGAAGTAGTTGCGGTTGTAGCAGGAACAGGTGACTTCGTCGATACAGATTTGAACGTTGTTTGATGGCAGTTCCCCGCAGCTGTTGAAGAAGCGGCTGTTGTTTTTGCCGATAGCCCGCCGCTACTGATGCTACCAGAATTACTAGACTGATGCTGTTTTTCATAGTGTTGATAATGCTGAGGATGATTCGAATTAAGAGAGTGGTGTTGATTGGTTAGAACAGATGATGCAGACAATGGTCTTTGCTGATCCATACTAGACTGCTGCTGAAAATTGCGAGGGTTCAGTTGATGCTGAGGCTGTTTCGATTGTTGTTGTTGATGATGATGGTGGTGATTATTGTTATTATTACTGCTGTTACTGGTGTTAGAATTATTGTGATTTGAATGATTCGAGTGTGACATTCCACCCGAACTATGTCTTTGTCGACTATGGCCGTGATCACTATTGTGATGATTGTGGCCATGGTGTGTATACTGTTGACTATTACCATGATGGTAATTATGATGGCCATGTGAAAATTGATTCGAAACGTAATGTTGTTGATTATGATGGTGATGCTGATGTTAAAAAAAGGGAAAAAAATAGAACTTAATATAAATCTGAGCTGCTTGGAATAACACAATTAAGGACCTCAGATAACAATCTTGTTCAAAAGTTATTCAGTAGTGAAACCTTAATTTTGCATTTTTAATTAATTGCTGTTTATGATGACGATGCTAACAAACACATTGGATCGAAAATACGCAAACCTACGTTAATACAACAATGCGTATCATAAATTTATCGTTCAATATTAAGACAACCGTTTTTTGTGGTCGCTTTGACACTACTATTGATAGGAAAGATAATATTTTATAGAAAATTAGAACATTTTTTCGTTACACAATGCCATTATAAACAATTTGAGCATCAATAGTTTTTTCTATGAGAAAATTTCTGATAATAATAATGATGATGGTGGTGGTGGTGATGGTTGTAGTGATGATGGTAATTTTGGTTATGGTGTTATCGCACACATGATCATATAACTTCTAAAATAAACTATTATAACTATAGTTATTTATTAATAATTGGAGAAGTATTTGACATTTAATAAAATAGCTTTTAAAAATTTTATTATCATTTACATTTCGCTGGAAAAGTTTATTAGGCTCCGAGTAGGTAATTTCTGTTAAGATATTTCGATATTCAGAGAATCTTTAAAAATCGACTGCTCATCACTTAGAGTACAGACAATTGTTATATAAAAATAACAAAAAATTAGATAAGAAAAGAAGAAAAGGAATAAGAATAAGAATTTTAAAATAATAATAATAATAATAATAATAATAATAATAATAATAATAATAATATGATGATGATGATGATGATGATGATGATGATGATGATGAAGTTCAATGAAGTGTTAAATAAAAATACTTTTTACATAACAATAACAACAACAACAGCAACAACAACAACAAAAATCAACAACAACAACAATAAAAAACAACAACAATAATAATAATAATAATAATAATAATAATAATAATAATATGGTAAATTATTGAAAAAAATTTAATATTTTTACATAACAATAATATAATAATAATAATAATAATAATAATAATAATAATAATAATAAAAGAATAATAATAATAATAATAATAATAATAATAATAATAATAATAATAAGAAGAAGAAGAAGAAGAAGAAGAAAAAGAAGAAGAAGAAGAAGATGAAGTACAAGAAAATATTAAAAAAGAATTTTTACATAACAACAAAAACAACAACAACAATTATAATAATTATAATATGATGATGATGATGGTTATGATGATAATAATACTGATGATGATAATAATAATAATACTAAATTCTTTCGCAAATTTTGAACGAATTATTTATGACATTTAATAAAATAGCTTTAAAAAATTGTATTATCATTTACATTTCGCTCGAAAAGTTTATTACACTCCGAGTAGGTAATTTTTGTCGACTGCTCCTCACTTGTTATACAAAAATAACAAAAAATTAGATAAGAAAATGGATAAGAATATGAATTTTAAAATAATACTACTACTACTACTAATAATAATAATAATAATAATAATATGATGATTATGATGATGATGATGATAATGATGATGATGATGATGATAATGATGATGATGTACAATGAATTTTTAAATTAAAATACTTTTTACATAACAACAGCAACAGCAAAAACGACAAAAACGACAACAACAACAAAATAATAATAATAATAATAATAATAATAATAATAATAATAATAATAATAATAATAATAATATCGTAAAGTATAAAAAATTTAACTTTTTTTACATAACAATAATAATAATTATTATTATTATTATTATTATAATAATAATAATAATAATTATAATTATAATAATAATAATTATAATAATAATAAGAAGAAGAATAAGCAGAAGAAGAAATAGAAGAAGAAGAAGAAGAAGATGAAGTACAAGAAAATTTTAAAAAAAGAATTTTTACATAACAACAAAAACAACAACAACAATAATAATAATAATAATAATAATAATAATAATAATAATAATAATAATAATAATAATAATAATATGATGATGATGATGATGATGATGATGATGATGATGATGATGATGATGATGATGATGATGATGATGATGATGATGATGATGATGATGATGATGATGATGATGATGATGATGATGATGATGATGATGATGATGATGATGATGATGATGATGATGCTTATAATACTATATTCTTTCTCAAATTTTGAACGAATGATTTATGACATAATCTACAGTGATGTACCTATCAAGACAGCACACAGATACGACTTCACTCATACCTCTACCCGACACAATCTAGGTAATGTAAACATCGGCAATACAGCATTCTTGCAGTTTTCGCCGCATCACGTCATAAACAAAGACAAACCTCACAACTATCTATATCAACCTGAGAAGCAACCCTTAAGCAGATTACTAACAGAAATGTGCATCCAACTCGCCACTGAACAGAATTCGATGCAACATCTGACAGTGTATCCCACAAATAACTGTGGTTAGCAAGTTGGCCGCATGTATCATCATCATTCATCATGCACAGCAATATACCGTCATATACCCATGAGAAGGGAGGGAGGGAGGGAGGAAGGGAGGGTACTTAGTTAATACGAGTATATTTTTTCTTTATAACACAAAGAAGTGAGGCAAACTAAATATCAAAACAAAATTATTGCCAAGCAACATCGGCAATACCGCATCTTTGCAGTTTATATGTATCACGTCATAAACATGCTGGCAGAAGAACTGATTCTAAACTATCCAATTTGATTGCGGTTGATCACATCTGCTTTTGATATGCCGAAATCTATCGATCATGTGCTTCACGACAATTTGGCGCTGGCTGAAATAATAGTCCACATTTGAGTAACTGAACTGAAGGTATACATAAAACGTGATCGAGTCTACACAATTGATTTAGTCACAGATTCTTGTCCAACCAGGAATACTTATTGGTATATCCAAAATTACGGCAACGGTTATCAGAAAGATATATACATTTTGTGATTACAGACTACTTCTCCGTAGTGAGAAATAGCCGGTGCATCGTTCATTTGTCGTGCAGTACATGCTCAATGTCATCTAATCGTGCGAATAAAGGTCAACACTTGCAGCAGGAGTTATTGGGTTGTGTCATATAGGAAATAATGCCACAAGTTTCGACTAACTAAGGAAATTCTTTAAAATTTTAGGCATACGTTAACTAAATATAGATTCTTCCTTGTATTAAAGTTGGGCGTGACCAAAAAATCTCCATTTCTATGAACTCCTCGGAGACTAACCGAAGCAATATAGAGAGTGAAGCGTAGGTGGAAAAAAATTCCGTTGCGGTAATAAAAGGGTCTCTAAAAGCCTTCATCCTAACTTCTCAGTGAGAAAACGCGTCAATATGAAGTGTAATTATTCAGTGTCGAATTTAATTATGATACAAGTTTTACTAGTTACGTAGACAGGAGAGTAACTCTGTGTGAAGTTTGACAATAAAAACAGAACCTCTATTTTATAAACTGTCAGAATTAAAAATTGAAATTGGCTAAAACTACGTTGAGCTGTATTTTTACGTTATGCACAATAAATTGTTTTTAGGCTATTTTACATTTCGTGAAACTGTTTCACAACACTATTTCGCATGTAAAACAAAGCTATAATAAAATTTACTTGCCTTCCGTCGCTCTATGCATAAATACAGACTTTCTTCAATCTGGCGTGACAACAAGTAATTAAGCTTTACTGAAGCTTGTAGTTGACTTAATTAAGCCCAATACAAAGTAAAAATTTATAATGGTGCGTAATTTCTTACAAAGATAATTTCCTCCAATTTTTCGCCAAACTTCAAATATTATGTGAATTATCCACTCACCGATGAAGTAAAAGTCAGAGACGGCGAGTCGGATCTTTGAGAAGCACTCGAAGAAATTCTATTCGGTGAAATATGAGGCTGCTGATAACGAGAGGATGAAGTCGTGTTTGTTATCAAGTGCAAATTCGACACATTTGGGTGTCCTTTTCCTTCCATTTGGAGACTGAGGGAAGATGATGTACTCGGAGTAGATGTAAGCTCTCCAAACGGATGAGACACATCGGCCGATACTGATGTTGAAAAACTATTAGCAAATTTCGATTGTTGCAAATCTGCGCAACCATTCAACAGTATACCCGATGAGCCCAAACTTGACGATCCAACGCATCTCTTCACCTGAGACGATAAGTTTGGGGGGCCAGACGTAATTGAACCTGTATTTCCTCCACCGAAACCACTATTATGATGGACACTTTCGGTGCCGACAACTTTTGTAGAAACTTCCGAAATTCCTATTCCAGTGCTGATTGAGTCAGATTGACTTCCGGAAGACAGCTGCACTAGACAATTTGGCGTTGGTGCTGCTGACTGGCTATTGTTATCGTCGGATATATCTGAATACGCTGGACTTGCAGCTGGCGGTTCATCCTCGTCTTCTGCATAAGTGGTATGACTTTCGCACTCTTCTTCGTTGTGCCCTCGGATCCCACGCCTTATTGGATTCACAGAATCACAAGAGCCTCGTATATTATCTTCATCATTACCACCGTTATTATCATCCGATTCGTCATCAATGTTTCGACGGGAACGTAAGCCACCATTTCTGTTGGATTGATATTCAGATGTTATTCTGACGCTATCACACACACCCAATTCAGATAAACTCGAAAGTGTGTGGTTGCTGACACGAGCACGAGCCGAGCTAGGAACTGTAGAAACTGATAAATAACGACGATTTCCCGTAAGACTGACCGAACTCGCTCCACCAGTTTCAATTATTCGGCGGCTTTCAAAGAATCCATCACGGGAGCAACTGCGTAACGACTTTAAGCTGATATCAAAATTTTTAAAATAGAAGATAAGGAGTAGCGCATTTATAACGATATTATGAATATGGCACTAGAATAAAATGCATAATAAAATTATTTTGAAACAGAAAATCCACGCCGTAATGTTGTACTTATATTGTAAATTATTGTACAATTGCAAATCACAGAGCTATTTTTACAGTCGAATTTCGCAAAACATCCTTAATATTTAAACTGAAAATGAATAGATATTCTTATTGATATCGTGCTAATATCAATATCAGAATAAACGGGAAAATTGTATCTAAGTTAAAAATAGGTAGGAAGTCGAAAGACAAACGCCGCTCTTGAGCATAAGAGATACAATTGATGAAAATAATAATTTCACACATAGACTAGATAAGCCTACGATCATGTATACACACACACACACACAGAGTAGTTAGCCGAAAATGTGAGCTCCAGAAGGACTTCAAGCCATATTTTTTTATATAAATACAGCTATTCCATTGTTAGAAACACAGCATGTAAAAATGGAGGCTTCTCTGCTGCCTGACTATACAAAAGGATAGGAATTTAAGTGCGAGCTTAAAAAAGCAATATGACGCCCAATGCCAGTACTAAGGAAAAAGCGTCGCCAGTCAGATTTTCTGAGGCCAGTGCTTAATGGTAACTTTTGATTTTATTTCGCTTACTGGCTGAGTTAACATTGAAGTGGGTTCGCATTATTAAGAGATGCAATGGAAACCAAAAAATAGCTGTACCGTCATCGTCGTCTTGTCTTAATTTTGTAGTTCAGAAGATATTTAGGTGGCCTTATTTTTTATATATATGATGTTAGATCCTCCCATTTAGGCTAGGTTTAACGCTTCCTAAATAATTATTGTTTTTTAAACGAAGACTTTACACACGACTTTGCCACAATCAGATTGTAAATACAGCTGATAATTATTTTGGTTATATTGACAATAATAATGAGCACGTTACCATAGCCACGGAAGATATAAATCGCCTGAATTTACTAGAGGAAACAAATGTTTTCCAGTGAGATACCTTTGAGTATACCTTTAATACGAACCATTTCGGAATGAATGGTTATAGCTTGTCAGTTTTCAGACCAGACATTTCTATAACTCGGATAAGAAAACAAAAATGGCAATATTTTAATTTTGACAATTATATTCTTTCCTTACTTTGATGGTCCGTTGCTGTTGTCATTATCCAAACTATCTTCATCAGCCGGAGCTCTCTGAAGTTCAGGTGGTTGATCGTAATCTATATCGGAGTTGGCCCCACCAGTCGCATTGCAAATACTACCACTGACAGCTTCTGAAACAGAAACTGAAGTACTATCTGCTCGAAGATCGGATATAGCCACGTGTCTAGAAAGAGGATCAGAGACCAATTCAGTAGATCCAGTTTGTCGACCTCTCGTAGACGCTGAAGAAATATCCATACTGCATTGTCTACGGGAATGCTGACGATGATAGGTGCTATGGTTTGTATCGCCACTCGAACCCTCCAATTCTAAAACATCTGATTGTACTGATACTGATCCCCGAATATGTTGATGATTAGAACTGTTGTTTTGGGTGAATGGAGGTCCTCCTGGTAAAGAGCCAGCTTTTGCCAACTTAGGAGGACTGTTGTTCGCACTACTATTGTTACTATTAGAACCAGATCCAGATACACCACGATTGATGTTTGATGTCGAAATAGTACCATTTAAATCAAGGACGTCCGTTGTAGACTTGTCGGAAGAGTGTTGCTGAATGGCGTCGGCAACATGCCCGTGAATTTGATGAGGATGATTATTTAATCTTTTTGATAATGATTCCTCAACCGACTTTGACACTTTCGATAAATAACCATTACTAAAACTGGCGCTGCTTTTAGCAGCAGCAGTAGCAGCAGAAGTATTGTTGACATTTGAAGCTGCGCCAACATTACTATTAGCTGTAACAACGGACGTATTGTTACATGGTGATTCATCGCTGCGGCGACGTTTCTTCACACGTGAACTGGATGACACAGAATCCTGAGTCTGAGAATATTGAAAACTATCACTAGGCAAACGTGCAGAGTTTGTGAGCTTCCCAGATACACCGGAACTTAAATTTTGTATTCTAGAATTACTACCAGACAAAGAAACACCACTGTTGTTTGCAAAGCAGGTATTTCCATTCGAATTGGTATTGCTATTGATAAACCCACGGGATGAGAAATCCTGCAATAGAGCTCCCGGCTCCTCTTCATCAGAGGCTGTGAATGTGTAATCGTCTCTCGCAGCTAAATTACTGGTTTGAATAGTTGTCGCAGTGGAGGTGGAGATTCGTTGCTGATGTTGTTTCATAGTACCAAAACCAGAGCCACTTGTCGCCGGCAATGAACTGGACACCATACTGGCATGTGATGCAGTATCCTCAATAACAGAATCGTCAGGACTATCGCATGGTCTTTTGCGTTGACGCTTCCGCCTTGTCATACCAGTAGTAATATTAGAACTTGTAGAATTACCAACATTGTTATCACTATCTGTAAAACTGCAAATACTCGACCCGTTATGATTTTCCGGAGAAATAATAGCCTTTTCCTGCAGATTTTCACTTTCTATACATTCAGTAAAACGAGTGGGCTCCATTTGAGGGCCAGGAGTTAGACTTGATTCAAACTTTGACCGCTTTAAGCTTTTAGTGCAAAAGTTGTCTTCACCAACTTGACATTCAGTTGCCAAATGTACATTATCCAAGCTGTCTTCTTCTGGTTCATTTGTATCTGGTGGTATATCATCTTGCTTGTTCTTCTGTAACTGCGACAGATTTGATTTTAAGGCATCAGTAGATACAAAATTTCGCTCATGCAATAAGTGAATGTTGCGTTTATAATCTGGAACAAGAGTTTCTACAGATCGATCAGATTGAGATTGCGAGGTAGAAGTATTAACTTCATTGAGATGACCCATAGCAAAATGAAAGCGTAAGCTAACCAAATCATGGAAACGTCTTAAACAACCATGACGAGGACATGTGTATGTAGGAAGTGGTGCAACTGATGGGATTTCATAGGGTAATCGAATAGGATGTTTAGAGACATCTGTGTTATTTGCATCATAACTATCCGTCTCAGTGTTGTTTGTATTGGACGATTGGCGACAGCAATCAGCTCCATTCCGGCTTAACAAAGCGCCATTGTTTGTACTTTGATGATGTGGATGATGATGATTGAATGCAGCCATGGCAGCTGCTTGAGCCACAGCCGCCTGGGTGGCAGCCACATGGGCGGAAGATTGGCCAGCTCCACCACCGAAGACACCAGCCCCGCCAGGACCACAGCCACCTCGCTGACGCTTCCGCCTCGCACCACGGCCACTGTAAGTGCCAAATGCACCACCACCACGAGATCCTGCTCGTCGTTTGCTGGATGGAAAATAGTGGCCTAAAATAACGAAATTTACAGTATCGTTAGTGAAAGATTTGTGAATAATAAAACAATTCATTGAACAGAGAATATATGGACACAAAATGTATACATATAATTAAAATAACAAAACACATAGCATTAGCGGTAACAAATTATATTTAAATTAAACTCTAATGTTAAATTTGTCGATAATACAATCGAAGAAGACTCGAAAAGCCTAGGATACGCAACCAAATAATGTTTTAGATTTTTATCCATGAAACATCAGTCACTTTTTTAAGCGTTTTCTCAGAAGCGCATACGCCCGCATGACGAATGATTTCAGCGGAGCTAACCAAACATCATAATGTTATAGGTTTATTCCTTAAGTACGGGCACGTTTTATAATAAAATAACCTCGGTAAAATCGTCAATTAATCAACATTCGTCATATATATATATATATATATATATATATATATATATATATATATATATATATATATAATAGTGTGTGTGTGTGATGTTCACTTATTGTGAAATTATTTTTTCTAGAAGAAATTTGATTTAAGACAGCTAAATATACACCAAAGTATAAATGTAATAAGTGATAATATATTACGCCTAATAGAATTTCACGTCAAAGTAAATTGAAAGTATAATCTGTGCGAGCCGGGTTAAAAAAGGGGCGATTTAAGTATTCAACTGATGAACGTAAAAGCGCATATATACACGGGTTGTAGTCGCGAGTATTCGTAAGTTGACCATTTTTTAAGAGAATTTATTTGTGTGTAAGTTAAACTCAACAATATGAGTACAAAAAGTGAAGTGGTGAAATGGAATTGTCTGTTGTCTCATTACATAATGTAAATAAAGTAGACGTATTTGCAAGCAACGGCTCACCATTCATCACAAATTACTTGACAAAAGTTGTTTCATAAATATCATATTCATATTAGAAAAGTTCGAATATGGGTTAAGCCAGAAAACGTAACAATACCCATTGGAGAATACTCATTTCATCTAGGAAACTCTACTAAATAGCATGTGGCTGTGCAGTTAGACATAGTACCGACCGTCGTGTTCAATCGATAGTTATATCTTATTCATAAAATAAAAAGTAATTAAGAAATAAAATTACTCACAATTAAATTATTGAATTAAATCGGTTAAGTAAAGACATAATGTACATGTAAGCAGAGTATTTGAACTCGGTAGAATATGCCAATTGGAATTCAGTATTCAGATAACTAGATCATTGCAGATTTAATTTTCATGGTTGTATGAAAATTACAGTAGACAAAACTATCGAAGTAATTAATTTTCTTTACACTTCCTGCTTTTAAAGTCTGTAGACCAAAAGCATTATTGCTATTGTGTATTAGGTATTGCGTCACTAGTAAAAAATTGGTTCAACTAGGACCAGAATAATAAACCAAAGTCAGCATGGACAAAAGGTATAATCCCATGTACACATCCGTTTCGTTCTTACTGGTAACTCATCAGTAGGAGCCGATGTTACTTTCTATACACATTTGTTGTACTTGTCATGTTGAAATCCGCAAGGAAGCTGTATTGCTGATGTCGCCTTGCCCGAATGCTAACTTGGCCATAATGGTGTTGTGGAGAGGTTTAGTTTGCCTCATTTCTGTGAGTTATCCTGATAAATTTACTCATAGTAGCAAGGTATTCCTTCTCTCTCTACCCCTCTTTCTCTCTCGTAAATCTCAACAATAATTTGTCCAAATTCACTTATATACTTTTTTCACTCCTTATGTTTATATGGCATTGAAACATTAGTCACTTGACTTTTGTGTGGCTGGACATGATAATGATGATGATGATGACAGTATTAGTGATGATGATGATGATGATGATGATGATGATGATGATTATTATGATGATGATGATGATGATGATGATGATTATGATGATGATCTATACACATTCGCAAATGAGATTGTAACGTCCACTTTTCCCACATTTCTTGACCAAATATATGGTGGGTACAGGGGATTGTAGTATAGAGATCATGCTTAACTAGAATGATGGAGTGAAAATCTTTGTTGTAACAGAAGTTAACCATTATAAAACAGTTATTGGCATACCATCGCATTGAACTAGGGTTTAGCGTTGATGTGAAGATTTTTATGATGTAGCACGCTATATTAATGACATTCTCCTACCAAACCGGCTCATTTGGAGAGATCAGACCGTCTCAATTCACACGTAGAATAAACGACATTGTGTTTAGTTATAAGGTAAAAACAATTCATTTAATGACTATGTGGTATTAAAGAATCAATGTATAATGCTGTGGTAATGCCATGAATTAGGGCTATTAATACAAAGATCAACAATAGAAAAAAAAGAAAAAATAAAGCAAAACTTAAGCACAAGGTTTTGAGGTAATGTTACTGAATAAGAAGTGGTTAACAACTTACCGAAAGGAGGAGGCACATGAAAGACAACACCGTTGCCAGCAAACGCAGAAGAAGCTTGAGGAAAATGGTGCGCGTGAGAATAATTTGGTTGACCGCTGACAGGAACATGGTTTGAAGGTATAAAAAAAGTTGATCCAGATGCGGTATCTTTACTCGGATCAGACGGGATTGAAGTGGAGTTAGAAGAGGACGAGGTTTCTTGCCTAGCAGATTCGTTAGAATCAGCCGAAGGCTTTGAACCTGTTGCATCAGTAATTGATAGGGTATCGTCAAGATTCGATTGTGGAGAGTTAGAACGACCACAAGGCGATGCAGGTGGGGATTGATTGCAACTCATAGAATCATTTGCAAGCGCCGCCGCAGCAGCTGCCGCTGAACGCGTTGTCATGGAAGCCGCACTGGCTAAACTGGAACTTCCGTTTGCTCCATGCAAGTTCTGTGTTAATATTTTTAAATCATAACTAGAATAATTAAATCAATATCAATTCTCCTTGTGTTTCGAATACAACACAGAATATCCTAAATCTAGTTTTATCGCAGTGACAGTTCCAGAACGACCAGCATTATATGGCCAAATACACCAAATACGTTTAACAAACTACACGGAGATGAGCAATTTTTTCTAAACATTTGGAAGAACAATTTCTAGAAATCTGCTTGTAAATAATATTATATAATTAAAAGTTTATTTACTCCTGACCTGTCTGTGGTTTCAGCACGACATAAAATAACAGCCACGGGCACAATTAGTAACGATATTATCACATTTATTCATTTTATGTTGTATCCCTAAAATACCCGAAAGGTTAGGAATATTAGTTCATTTGTGACCAGAAGGATAAACCAAAGGCAGCATGAACGGAAAGTATAATCTCATGCGCATTCGTTTCGTGCTTACTGGCGACTCATCAGTAGGAGCCGGTATTACGCCCTTTAACCACTATATATTTGGTAGAAGAATGTGGAATAATAGGACGGTACAATCTCCTAGACGAATGAGTAAACCTGTAATAGTGAAGCTAACATAATCTAAAGTCAACGACAATACGACTTCAATGCTAACTCACACTATATAATATATATACCGAGTCTGTAAAGGATACTAACACTATGGCTATTGTGTTAGTAACTGATACCTTTTTTGAAATCGATGAGTAACGGATACTAACACTATGGTTTCCGAGTCGGTACATGATACCAACCTGATCACTTAACTAATGACTGGCGTTAGTTGTTTCAGCATCATCTAAAGTCAACGACAATGCGACTTCAACGCTAACTCACACTATAATATATATATATATATATATATATATATATATATATATATATATATATATATATATATATATATATATATATATACCGAGTCTGTAAGGGATACTAACACTATGGATATTGTGTTAGTAACAGGCCAGAGTGTATGGATTTACTGGAGTAACAGGTGTTCGGATATTGTTGTAATTCTCAATTTCGGTGAACTTTAGCATAAATTTATATCTATCATGTTGGTACCATGTACCGACTCGGAAACCATAGTATTAGCACCATGTACCTTTTCGGTACAATAATGTTGGTATCGGTTACTAACACAATATCCATAGTGTTAGTATCCTTTACAGACTCGGTATATATATTATATAGTGTGAGTTAGGTTTGAAGTCGCATTCTCGTAGACTATATGATGTTAGCTTCACTATTGCAGGTTTACACATTCGCCCAGGAGATTTTACCGTCCTATTATCTCACATTCCTCACCCAAATATATAGTGGTGAAAGGGCGTAATACCGGCTCCTACTGATGAGTCGCCAGTAAGCACGAAACGAATGTGCATGGGATTATACTTTCCGTTCATGCGGTCTTTGGTTTATACTTCTGGACATAAATGAACTAATTTGTTACTAGGTTCGCAACACCTAATACATACCTGCAAATATATTAGCTCTTCGCAACAAACAGTATTTAACTGTAATATAAAGGTTAGGAATAGTTATCTTCATGACGTGATGCAGTGAAAACCGCAAGGAAATGGTATTGCCGATGTTACATTGCTTTAAAGCTTCATGATGAGATGCAGTGAAAACCGCAAGGAAACTGTATTGAAGATGTTGTATTGCTTTAAATCTAACTTGGCCATAATGGTGCTGTGTAGAGTTTCGGTTTGCCTCATTTATGTGTTATCTAGGTAAATATATTCATAGTTACTAAATCTTCTCCTTGATAAATCTCCAAAAATCTTTGCCTAAATTATTATAACTTTTTTTTAAATTTTTTTTATGGTTACATAGCGGCTAAATATTCGTTACAAATTAATTTTGTATTGTTGTGCAAGAGGATGATGATGAATATGATTATGATTATGATTATGATGAAATATAAAGAACTAGGAGAGCCTTTTTGAAGTGATCGGGCTGAAACTTTTTGGTTTCAGGCCCTGATAACAACACGCTCTCGTGAATAAATTGGCTTGCTTAATGCGAAAATGTGTTTAGTCATATCTTCTATTGAAACTTTTGTGGAACAATATGTACATTTTCTGTGTACTTTTATGTAGAACTTTTTTATATTTAAAAAGAATTAAATATTTCGTTTTTTACTAGTAAATCACTTGATAATTTGAAGCGAAAAGGCTACAGTACAATAATTAACGTGTTTATGAAATGCACGTCTGTCAACATTATAAGAAAATATTATTTTGATAAGGAACAATCATGAAGTTAGCTGATATAGTTTATAATATAGGTATTTATTTAAAGATTAATCTCAAAGAAATACATACCCGGCAATGTATTTCTACGAAGAGATCTCTAAAAGCACAACATATTAATACCGGACCTCTAAAATGGACCATTCAATACATTCATTAACAGCAACACAGAACATAAAACTGATGTTCACTGTCATATAACCCAGATAAAAAGACCAATGATAATAATTATTATTATATTATTCTATGTTAATTACGATTATCAATCCTCTAAAAATTCAAAGATTTATGAAGTAACGGATCGAGCCTCGTGAAAGGAAATACCTAAGCGACAAACCGAAACGAAGCCATTTATCCCTCTATATAACGCTTACACTAGGCAAATTTAATTTCAAGACAAGACGACATGCATAGATCTGATGCCGCCTCTATTGATCGTTCAAAGTAAAAAAGCAAAGATGAATAAGCTATGTGCGTTCAAGCGATAATTCTGCTAATGTATTAAATAAAATGCATCGATGTCCATCTTCAATTATTAATTGGTGATTGCGTATGACCATAGTCCACGACGTCAAAAATCAATGGGACAATACAATCAAACCAATTCCTTCGTTTCTTTAATCGAAATACTTGTAGAGTTGTCCTACAAGCAGTTTTAATAAACATTGTCTGTATAACTAAATAAAGAACGCAGGTCTTCGATCCGAGAATTCTTATGATTTACGTTCAAACTATTAATTTATAGGTTCATAAATTATTTCATTCTTATAAATGACTTAAGTGGATCAAAAATTTTATAAATATACAAGCTTTTGATTGAATATCATAATTCAAAACACTGAAAAGTCAAATTTTGTATTAGCATGATAGCAAACTTCGCGATTTGTCTAGGCTTCAGTCAACGTTGTTATAAAAGCCTTAAATAAAAATGATTAAGTACTGTAAAAATGAAATTAAAAATATTTTAAAGTTGACAAAAGGATATTTTAAATGATTTTACAGCGATTTAAAATTTATTTTATGATCCTAATAAATAATAGCGTACCATTCCTAAATCGTTGAATCCATTAACGCAACCGCTAGCCGAATGATAGGCCGAATAAAGATTAGCTGAAGCAGACATAGAATGTTGCATGCTCGAATTAGTTGCGCTGCCATCAGTTAAGGCAGAATTGGTGTTCTGGCAATAACAGCTGTGTAATGAAGCTAGTGAACCAGCCGGCATGCCAGAAGAGCCTGGAAGGCCTGCCTTTTGTTGCTGACTATTGTGATTTACGGCCGTGTTTAAGTAATAGAAATGGCTAGCCGAGGCAGCCGCGGCAACTGCAGCTGTAGCTGCAGCATTAACCGCTGAACCACTGCCATAATAATTACTCGAGCCATTCATCCCACCACCTGGCCACATGCCATTATGGTTTCTACCTCGTACTAGGCTCAATGCATTAATCATTCTGTCAGGTCTAATAAAAATACAAAAAAATAATATAACATTAAATCTATAAAAAAATATATAGTCATGGTGACAAAGAACAAACATACGCATCTAAAACATTACATGCATAAGCATACGTTGGCCAAAATAGAACCAGATCGCATAGGAAATGTCAGCATTGATAATAGATGCAGCCACATTGTTATACGCGTTACACGCCTAATAGACTCTAAATAGTCGTAGTCGACACAATGACTAAAACTCATTATATGGTAGTCAAGTAATGAAAAGCAAATGAAATCGTATCGGTTCCAACACATAAGTGGCCAGTAAGTTTGACAAAAATACATCAATGAAACTACATTTGTTGATACTACTCATCATGACACGCCCTTCTTGTTCTTTATTAACAAACATTGTTTTTAGCCCAATCCAAAAACAAGATGACAAATATTTGTGCCAACAACCGTGGTAGTAATTTGCTCTTTGCTACATCCAAAGTGACCACTGAAGGTATACTCAGGATATTTTATGTGTTAGAGAAGCTAATAAGGTAAACGCAGAACGGATTTTGACTGAGAATTGGATACGAGGACCAAATTCATACATTATGGCAGTACTTCCTTAACATCCGAGATATTTCTCTATAAGATTCACATTCGACAACCTATTGCCTAAGGTTTCCTACAAATGTTCCATTTGAGTTTTCAATTTCTATTAGTATGGACTTAGGCTACACTACAGCCCTCTGGAGGATGCGTCTATTTGTACGTGTTTACGCATCGTAATGATGTTGAATACGAAACTGAAAAGGGTATGGGGAAGATCCAGTCGAATAATTTCAAGATTAATTTAAAAAATTTGGTAAAACAATGACTCTTGTCGCTGCCAGGAGCAAGACACAAATAAATAAAATGACAAACCAAGTCTAGCTCCTGGCCTAAAATAAGAGAAATATTCGATTTCTTGTACCGTTAAAAATCAGTTATTCTGACAATATCGTGCTCCTAAGCATTAGTCGACAGATTAACTAAGAGAAAAAAAGAAATTAATCCAGCAGTCAGGTGGTGTTAATCAGACTTGTTTGGATCCGAATCAACAGTTCCTACTTGGAAAAGGCGACTACAATCAAACATGAAAACACCAAATAACGAAGCCACACAGCATCGGTAGACGCGCAGAATAAGAACGATCGCTTTATCTGCTGAGATTTGAAGGGCGGATAAGCGAAATAAAGTTATTAAGCAATAATTGATCGCATGGGTGGTGGTAACAATTCTTTACATCAAGTTTTTGAGCTTGAGGTAAACATTATCCCATTTTATTTAACCAGTCGTCGGAAAAAATAGCAAAACTACCGCGAGTCGTATGCACTGGCACGTTTTGGCCTTCCATGATCATCATCAGATAACGACCGCAATCAAACCGCATTGCATGTATATGGAACGCAAAATTAGATAAACGTCTCTTACTTCTAGTAGTCTCGCATACATTGAACTTGACTGGAAATGTCGGATACACAATTTCTATGCAGTCACAATAATTAACTGGTTGCATCTTTTGCTACATATACGTATATTAGCAATACATTTAAGCAATAATTGATTGCGCTGGTGGTGGCAACAATTCTTTAAATAAAGTTTGCGAGCTTGAAGTAAACACCAATCCCATTTTATTAAACTAGTTGTCGGACAAAATAAAAAAAACTACCGCCAGTCGTTGGAAAACAGCAAAACTACCGCCAGTCGCACGCACTGACGCGTTTCGACCTTCCATGATCATCATCAGAGTACGACGGCAATGTATGCGAGACTACCAGAGGTGAGAGCCGCATATCTATTTTTGCTTTCCATATACATGCAATGCGGTTTAATCCTCGCTCGTTAGTTTGCCATCGTACTCTGATGATGATCATGGAAGGTCGAAACACGTCAGTGCATGCGACTGACGGTAGCCTTTCTTTTGTTTTCCGACAACTGGTTAAGTACAATGGGATTGGTGTTTACTTCAAGCTCGCTGTTATTCCTATGGAAATAAAGGAAGACGAGTTTCAGAGATCAAGCAATAGTGCTGAAAAACTTTCTATACTATACGATTAGAAGCTAAACGAATAAAAATGGCCGATATAGCCAATTTTGATCCGCAACATAAGATCGTGCTAAATGGCACCTTACTGTAGCTGTCAATGATTTTTTAACATAGAACCTCTGATAACGTAAGTCGTATAGGCATCTTTCGAAATTTACAGACATTTTGCTATTGTAGATGCTGCTTTTGGTAAAACTTAGTAAAAGGCTTTTAACTCGCTCGTCCATTTCACTGAACACCAAGTCCAGACTTCTGTTCAAGCATACTATCAGAGACAAAATATGAAACTAAATTTGACATAACCTGGACACATTTGTTAATCTGTGTATTCTCTCGAATTCGTTTAGCTCATTGACGGATGGGCTTAATGAGGAATTAATCAAGAGCAAAGCTAACAAGCCAACCAGTGCTATAAAATCGTTCTTTGACGTCCGATCACTACTGAACCTTGTTATGACACGTCTGGTGCACTATGTGAGAAAGCCAATTTCACATACTGCTCACCAAGCCACTGTAACAACTCCGGTGGTTGTATGGAACCGCAAGAGGGATAGATCAGTCATCTTTTTGCCGAACACTATTATTCGCCATGACATTAACTTGGTCACGGCGCAATGTAATCTCAATAAATGAGCCAATTTGAATGGCGGAAATATGCGGTTGTACAGCAACAAACAGGGTTCAGTGGACAGACCAGGTTAATTATGCCTTATATTATTTTGTCCTCAGGATTCCACTGTGCCGTGTCGGTCTCTGTCTCCTTTTATTTTTGTAAACGTCCAATTATAAAAAGTGTGATCAGCATAAATTTGTGTAAGCGTTGACTCGAGATCAAAATTTGTTTTAAAGAACTTACCCAGATGGCGCCAAAGAGTTATTAGATGCATCGACAAAAGTACCAATATAGGACCGTCCTCGCCAATTTGTATTCACGACAAGCATGCCTAGAAATAGAACACGAAATTTACATATACAATTAAATACATTAATTTTTATACATAGTCGAGGGTCTAAATATATATATATATATATATATATATATATATATATGTGTGTGTGTGTGGGTGTGTGTGTGTGTGTATGAAATCTAAAGGCAGGATTTGGGTATGTATTTTGAAATTAGCAACTGAAATTCGTATAAAATAGAAAATGAAATTCATCAAGGAGGATAGTTTCGTCTTTACGTGCGATACTTGGACCGGGGCACATTTGCCTCGGAGTCTACAAGTTCATTCATTGCGCCCATCAAGCCAAAAATATGGAATTTCAATTCATATAACAAATATTAGATTTTGTACCAGTCTTTCTTACAGGTGACAGATCGGGCTCACCAGTTAGAAATTTAGGTTGAACGCGATGTCAGTTTTCATATGAATGATATACATCAAACAACATAAGTTTGTACAAAATTGAAAATTACATGTAGTGCGCAATTCGGGAAGATAAAATAAAAATAGGTCTAAAGCCATCGGAAAAGAGTTAACAATAAATTATTTTATAATGCATAAAGGGATCTGAGACCGAATTATACACCGAAAATTTGCTAGCACAAGTTTCTTAGTAGATATATTCAAAGTGGAGATATCATTTGTTTTATATAACATACGCTTTCTACCCAGAAGACCTCATAAAATATTTGTCCTAAAGAATAACCCACTTTTTCTGGATTATATTTCAATCTATTAAATTATTAACCTGGTCCATCTATTGCGTTTGCGTGTTGAAATGTGTTCATAGCCTTCCCAATCTACCTGATGGCCAGCCACAACTATGAATAATACGCACAAAACATAATCTATACAGCATCCGCCAACGAGCATGACAAAATAGGGTCGCTTTATCATTTGAGTGCTGCACGGTGGATAAGTGAAATCAGACTACCGCAGAAACCATCAATTCTTATTCGACTTCTTTTTCTACACGCATTATAAAACACTAAAGCAATATTAGATGTCATGAATATGGTGGATGGTGATCAAATCATTAATCCTTATGTTAAATCACCATATATCGTAAAAAGTTAATGTTACATCTTTTGTTACACCTAGGTTAATTTTTCACATCAGTGCAAATAATATGCGAGCATTTAAAAAATTTAGAAACAAGAAGCTCTAACTAGTCCGATGGATAAATTAGAAAATGATATATGTTGCATATCAAAAACTAGAATGTAGGAAATTAGTTCAGTTGTGTCCAGAAGGATAAAACAGACAGTATTACGCCCTTTAACTACTATATATTTGGGTGAAGAATGTGGGATAATAGGACATTCTTCACTCAAATATATAGTGGTTAAAGGGCGTAATACCGGCTCCTACTGTAAGTAAGGGTGTGGTGGATCTCCGACCGGCAATCGGATCTCCTATAAAATACCACATGAGCCCGACGACGGCACCATGACTCGGCGTATGGTCCCCGCCACAAAAGGGTTCAACAGCCACAAGATTACATGGACTCCTGGACAGTACCCCGTACTTCCGAATGGCGAATGAGCTCTCAACAGCCACCGGCAACCATGCAACTTACTGCTGCCTTGCAGACTGCGCTTGGATGTGCAAAGGCTAGAGGTGCGTACTCGATCAAAAAGCCGAGTGGTGAGGGGACACCACTTGTACCAAATTCCCAAGAAACTCCATGAGCCGGCTTATCCTCCAAAAGGAGTCAGCCGCAGTAAAGTAAAGTAAGTCCTACTGTAAGCACGAAACGAATGTGCATGAGATTATACTTTCCGTTCATGCTGTCTTTGGTTTATCCTTCTGGTCACAACTGAACTAATTTATTACTAGGTTCACAACACCTAATACATACTTGCATATATATTAGTTCTCCGCAACAAACAGTATTTAACTGTTATATATAGAATGTAGGGTCTTAAGAGTATTACAGAACCGGGTGCTCCATCCTTATTTACATGTTATTGGCTTCGGATATCCCGTATCATACAATTTTACCAAGCCGGACAATGGACAGTCGGTATTGGCCATAACCCACGTGCTGAAATTTGCTCAACCGAATGGTTCCTTGTAAACAATGCGTCTTAAGGAACGCTTAAAGCTGTCTACAAAAACCAAAGCAGAAAATCTTAGTCAACGATGCTCTTTCATTGTATCTATTTGCGCTTCTACTGATTGTGGCACAGACGATTTTTACTCTGTAGAGCGCGAAGCTCAAATATAGTCTGGGTTATGGATGACATGCATCAAAAAGTTCGGCAGTTATTGTAAAAAGATAATGGTGAAATAAGCGCGGACGTAGATTCTACTGGAGTAGCACAAACCTAGCGTAAAGCGCCCAGAACTGTTGTCACGTGCGTCGACTTGACAAATTCACTTATAGTTAAATTCAATCAAATATGATGGTATTAGATACGTTGATGTGTATTATAGATCTTGGTAGGACACCCAGCGCTACATGATAACTAATTGAACTCGGACGATGTCGTTACAGATTTATAGTAGAATCTTAACTTTCTGTTCTTAGTTCTTCAAAGTCAACTTCGTGGTTTGATCGATTTTATGAAGCGATGCAACAGTGTCAATTTCCCCTTGCATTTAATCTGATTTGGCCATAAGGGTGTGTAGTCTGGGTTGTCACATTTCTGTCTGTTACCTATGCATCTTCATTTGAGTTAGATCCTCCCATTATGGATTTGATTAATACTTTTCGTACTACTGGCGGTCTGAAACGTTGCCAGTCAAAGAAGATTAGATCGTATCTCATTTCCAGAGGTTAGTATTAAAAATTTTTTAGCCTTCGGAAGAAAGGTACGAATCCGCACCCAGCCAAAACGAAGACCAGATTGATGCCTACTTGTAAATGGGAATCGGGTCTTTGCAAAACTGACAGTGTAAAACAATAACCTGCGAACACAACTTGCGGAGAGTCAACATATAAAGCTCGCACTGCGCACCAATCATTCAAATCAAAAGAACATTCTTTATTCTAGTAAAACGTAAAAAAACTTTATATAATCATATGAAGTACTAGATAATGCAATTGAGACAAGTTCTGGTGAAAAGAAAATACCATCTTTTAAATATTTATATAACTACCTTATAAAAAATTAGTACTTCCATATGTGATCTATATTTTAAGTCAAATTGTATAGAATTCGTCTTTAAACGTAGAATTAATCATATAATCAATTGGTTAAAAAAATCAAAACCTTCAATACCACAAACACACATTTTTTTGTGTAGTGCTGGATCCTACTAATGAGTATCCAGCAAATTGGAATAGCTTACGTTAACGCGTCATTTTTTTTAATTAAAAAAAACTATGCAAAGAGAAAGAGAAATTCCAGGAAACTGTCAAACAGGATGCATGTATATACAGGCAGATAGACAAAAACACATTATGCATTGATTTAAGTTAAAAAAAATACCAAAAAATGAGTGCCAAAATATTTAAACAAACGCGCTTACTTGCGTCTTAAACTATGAAAAAACCATAAAAATACGTGATATTTTTGCTTATTCCTGCACAAAAGACGATTAAATTGTATGTAGCAATAACTACCTTTGAGGCCGAGAATGCACAAAGGGTCCGATCTAGGACTGATATGAATTGATTTTGAAGTCCACAAAGAAATACGCGAATTGAGATTAAGAAGTCAGCCCAATGATAAATAAATAAAAATAGATAACAACTATTTATATTTCGTTTTACTAAATGTATGCGCTTAATACGAGCCAAAATTTTATCTGATTAAAAATGAAGCATTTGTGTTTAGTTAAAATGGTTTCTGACGGGTTGGAAAACTTGGTAAGTGCATTGTCTGCAAAAATGAACACTTAATGCGTAGCTGTGGAAATTCAAGTCTCAGTTGGACCCAACCATTATTGGTGAAGTCAATAATGGCAACCGCGCCCAAGAGGCATCAGACAGACATAAGCCGGTGTTTTCATCCGAATCGACGAGTTTTTTCCGACCGTCATCAGAATTTAAGCTTATGCTTGCACTTTTGGATGTGTAAAGGCGAGAATTGTAGTTCGAAAAATTTGAAACCTCAGTTCGATCACAAGTTTTATATGCATCTTTTGTATTTTGTGGCTGTTCAAGAATTAATTGACCGGACATGTGTAGTGAAATTAGAATTAGATGTCGACCTGACGTATGAATAATTTAAAGGTGTTGACTCACTTCCTGGCAAAGCCTCAAGAGTTGTTTTCAGAATTGTACAAACTGAAACCACTAGCGAGTGAGATTCCTCTTGACACCATGGCACGCATCAAGCAGTGGTTATCCAAGCTGAGTCTTTGTCCGGGTTGCAATTGCATGAGGCTATCATCTTTATGCTGCTGAATCCTACCAGATATGGCGCAATATCGAAAGCGCCATCGTTTACTTTACGAAAAAGTATGGTTCGCTCTAAACGGCGGCTAATTTTCGGCAATTAAACTCGGTGACTGTACCTGACTTTTATCCCATCCTGGCTCTTCGTGATCTGTTCCTACAGTCAGCGAGAGGCAAATGGATTCCCGTGATTAACCTTACAAAGGGATTTTACAAAATCGGCGTTCGGCCCGAAGACCGGTGGAAGTTAGCAGTGAAGGTACCCCGAGATCATTTCCAATTCACTCAGGTACCACTTGGTCTGAAGAAGTGTTCCAAAGAATGCCCTAGCCTATACAAAAGCTTACGTTGACGATGTTACTATATTGGCCACTACTGAACACCAATTATGTATTCTGCTGCAGATTTTTGCCAAAGCTGTAGAATGGGGATTACATATTAATCCAGAAACAGTTCAGATATGTCGGCAAGTACGGTTCATGGGTCACTCAGTCTCATCGGAGGGACGTCTGTCATTAGATTCGAATGTATAGTCTATCATGGACTATTCGGTGCTCACTGTTAGAAAACAATTTCGCCGATTTATGTATATTTTGAATTTCTATAAACCATATCTCGCAGGGCTACGAAACAACCCGTCTAAGTTACCTAGCTCCAAGATACTATTTCGTTCGACGGAGGCTCAAAAAGCTTTTAACCTATGTAAACAAAAATTAATAGACTTTCCAGATAGGTAGTATGTCAATTGTTAGACGTGTCAGATAATATCATAAGAGCAGCGTTCCAAGCGGACGGACGTTCGCTACAGTAAGCATTACAAAAATTTAGGTATTTTGTGATTGGTGAACCTATAAGGGTCTTTACCGATGATAAAGCACTAATGCATTGGCGATCACTGTGTATCGAGAAAAACGAGTACACCCAACCATGAAGAGCTAAAGGAATACAATGTACCAACTCATCGTAGAGTCGGTATGGAGGATGCGGCAGCCGATGCGCTCAGCAGATTTTCGGTAGTGAGAGTTTCGCAACTTATTAAAGTCTGAAGAATAGGTAAATGCTGTCAAATGCCAGGAAATAGTCAATCATTAAGAAGACGCCACAGTTGTGTCCACACTGTGGCAATGGCCACCTTTAAGACAAATAATGAACAAAGGGTCTTATCTAGGGCAGACAGTATTTCAACAGAAATTCCTCGCAGAAGCGTCCGTATAAGAATGAAACAGTCAGCCCAATGAGAAAAGCAGACTTAGAGCTGAAGTGAACATAAATTAATTAATGTGCAAATTTGTTTTTTTAAATCGATGCTCGTTGTGCGAGAAAAATTCTATATATAATTGAGTAAAAATAAAGCATTTGTTGTACATTTAAAATGGCTTCTGATGGGTTGGAAACGTTGATTCAGGCATTGACTTCTCAAAGGAATAATTTAACTGCAGAATTAGGCATAATTAAGGCTCGTCTAGACGATACGCTAATAATAAATACGGAAGACATCCAAGTACGTGGACAAAACAATGGCAACGGAATCCTCATTGAGACAATGCAGTAGCTATTTTATTGGCCTCACATAACCAAAGAAATTCGTAGTTACTGTAAACAGTGAAACTTTCGTCAGCTATGTAAGCCACAAAGAAGAGAAAGGGTCACTCAGATTGCTTTCAATGCCACTGAACGGAACAAGTTTCTGCATAGACCTGGTAGTACCACTGCTAGTTGCTCGAGGCGGGGTTGCTTGTGTTTCCATGGTAGATAACTTTACCCGATTAGTCGATTTTGTACAAGTGAAGAAAATCAAAACAGAAATTATAAAGTACTTAAAGATCGATATTACCGTCGATTTCGAGCACCAAGAGATATTGTTACTGACCATTGCGCACATTTCTAGTCGAGAGAATTTAATCTGTGGTGCAAGGACCTATACCTAAAATGTTCCAGCGCAGCTACCTCCCACCCGCAGACTAACGCAACGGCTGAGCAAGCACACCAGATTATAAAAGACACACTGCGATGTTCGTGCCAAAAGACTCCGGGATCCTGCGCAGACAAATTACATTTGGTCGAGCGGGCTATGCGTTTTACATTATCAACAGACAGAATTCGCTTCAACAACCATGTTCTCTCGAGGGCATAATTGACTGCTAAGTGAAATTGTAATACAAGGAGTCTAAAACAGATAGCTTAGTATGTGGGCGACACACAGCGAAGTCTATGAAAGACGACTTCCACACACACGCCTAAGAAACGGTAACAATTTTTAAAATCAAGGTTTCGATCTTGATAAAGGCACCTGACCCATGAATTACTTGAATATGTCAGTATAAACTAAGAATTGTATAGGCCATTCATCCAGTAGACGGTTTTTGTCCTTATTAGAACCCAATTTGGCATGGTTAGTTGGAACTTTGGGTCTCATTGGATGCCATATGAGTGCCGAGATTTGAGCCGAGATTCGAGCTCTGTACGCGGCAAATTCTGGCATGTACGAAATTAGTTCCCAATAAGGACAAAACCAGTCTAAAGGATGAATTGCCTTTTCTACACTATACAATTCTTAGTTTATACTGTAATATGTAAGTAATTAATGGGTCAGGAGCCTATATCGACGCCGCAACCTTGATTACAATAATTGTAATCAGCGCCCGCGCAACCAATGGTCGTTTAATCGGTAACTATTTAATGGTCGCAAAGGTCGAGCCCATTACACTATAGGCTGTCACTGATGGTTGGTATCAAGTAACAATGGAATAAGTAAAGAACAACGTTTTAGTTAACATGCCCGACGAACCATAAACTGTCGCACTTGATAATTTAAGTAGGGTGCCAAGACCGACTACTGAGGGTGGGGGAAAGATATATAAATAGCCACCTGTGAGATCAGGAACGCACCAAGTGCCCCATCTAGGGCTGCCCTGAAGTCCTCGTGGAAATACACGATGCTGACACAGTCACCACAATGATGAAGTCAGCCTTCCAGCCGCGTTTAGTTGAAAAACACGGTTGTATCATATAAATACAAATACATACATGAACAAATGCATACATACATTCATACATGTATACACACAACACACATACATAGATGAAAGCATACATATATAAAAACATAAATGCAAACATACATAAAAACCTACATACGTATAGGCATACATACATACAGACACACATACATGCATGCATACATACATACATACAAACATACATACATACATACATACATACATACATACATACATACATACATACATACATACATACATACATACATACATACATACATACATACATACATACATACATACATACATACATACATACATACATACATACATACATACATACATACATACATACATACATACATACATACATACATACATACATACATACATACATACATACATACATACATACATACATACATACATACATACATACATACATACATACATACATACATACATACATACATACATACATACATACATACATACATACATACATACATACATACATACATACATACATACATACATACATACATACATACATACATACATACATACATACATACATACATACATACATACATACATACATACATACATACATACATACATACATACATACATACATACATACATACATACATACATACATACATACATACATACATACATACATACATACATACATACATACATACATACATACATACATACATACATACATACATACATACATACATACATACATACATACATACATACATACATACATACATACATACATACATACATACATACATACATACATACATACATACATACATACATACATACATACATACATACATACATACATACATACATACATACATACATACATACATACATACATACATACATACATACATACATACATACATACATACATACATACATACATACATACATACATACATACATACATACATACATACATACATACATACATACATACATACATACATACATACATACATACATACATACATACATACATACATACATACATACATACATACATACATACATACATACATACATACATACATACATACATACATACATACATACATACATACATACATACATACATACATACATACATACATACATACATACATACATACATACATACATACATACATACATACATATATACATACAACATACATTCATACATGCATGCATACATATATACCCACACACATATATACATACATAAGAGAAAATCAAGACAATTCAACTGTTATACGTGAAAATGAGCAAAAAAGCTAGCACTCCACAGGAGATGCGTAACTAGTCGCGTATTTGATAACTAATTCATTCTAGCACAGCAAATGATGACAGCCCCCGAAATAATCTGAAGCTTATTATTTATAAAGTGAGCCAGAATTATAGAACGGAAAATTTTAAAAGCAACATACCAATCATAACATTCACACCTCAGGAAATGATTAGAACCTGTGATCTACATTTTTAAAATAGAATCAAATAAATAAACAAAGTAGAAGTGAAAAATAAATGATCGGTTAACATTTTAGTCAACCACTGATTGTCACAATGTTGAAATAACGGTTCGCTTCTTACTAGAAATGTAAACATTTTTCAACTTAACTTAATCTTTTAGCGTAGACCTAATATGATTATTTCAATGAAAGTTGTGAGTTTTATATAAACAACAATCTCATTGTATATGCATGTGTCAATATCAAATAAACATTTCATGGTGTAATAAAGGAAACTCGGACAGGTCTCGAGCCTGGGCACTTTTTTTTCGGATTCTATGACTCCATCCAGCGCACCACCCTACTGTCTCAATGAGAACGAATTCGGACAACCGGTTGAATGCCTTTTCCACCTTTTCCAATGCATTGTTTATACTGTCAATCATATTGTTGGATTTGCGTTTATTGCAAACTTTTAAACCTTATTGAAATAGTTATCTTCACCCCGCAACTAATGATGCTTTAATAGTATAGACCCAACATAATATTGAATTTAGTTACCTTAGAATATTTGCTTATGCATATGGTCCTAAAATAAATTAAATACAAACAATTTCATGGATATTTTAATTTAAATTCGACAACTGGGCTCACTGATGCTCCTACTAGTCTTTGGGACCGCAAATGGATCTGTATTGGTATTAGCACTTTTATTATCGTTTTGTCATTCTAAACTTTCTCGCCACGAAAGTCGATGATTAAATATGTGAGTGAACGAGGATATCTGCCATTCTCCGAAAAACTTTGGAAGTCAGAGAATTTATTTAGATAAATGGGCACCAGGAAGCATCATTCTTTAAACTTATTACGTTATATCGCTTCAAAAAAGACCAACTAACACAAGACTAGAGATATGCAACAAGCCCTCCACTATACTCGATTACATGCTATATTACGCAGCATTTCCAGCTAAGAATTATTAAGCAAACGCGGACTTCATCCTGTTGGATTAACGAGTCCAATACTAACCAAATTTATTTTAGCTATTTATTCCATTTCAAAATCTGTCCACCTGACTTCTAAAGCCAATTTGACGTTGACAAAGAGAATAATACTCCAAGAAAACCAATTAAAGACACGTAAAACGTGATTCCATCAGAGAAATTGATCGAGTCGTAATTAGTTGCCTAAAATGAGAACCTATTCGCCTATCCATAGATTCTGGCGCTGTTTATTAGTTTCTGATAGCATACACAAGCCTTTTTAAAAAAAATAGTGTCAATTGCCAGTATGATTTTAAACTCGAGCCAAATTTTAATAGAAAATAGCCAAACTGCACATTCAGACACATTGTACTCACGGCATTTGACGCAGAATAAGAAACTTGCTTTTCTACAAATTTAGCTACGGCTGTAAAATGCTATTTTATAATTTTATATTATCTTATTAACCGCGTAATTTATATTGCCAAAGTTATTGATACAGCTACCAAGATAAGAAAACCTGTAAAAAACATCCATATATTCACCTCAAAGTTGCCCTGTTAATTTAAGCGATGAGTGATGATGTAGTAGTATCTTACATTTAGAGAATGTCAATGTAATACTGATAGCCCGGTATATGATACGCAATCGAAAAACATTAAAAAAACTACCGCCTGTCGCACACTCTGACATTTTTCGACCTTCCATGATCATCATCAGGCCACGGCGGCATACTGATCAAATCACATTGCATATATATTGAAAGCAAAATTAGATATGGGGCTCTCACCTCTAGTAGTCTTCATAAATTGACTTGACTGGAAATGTCTGCACAATTTCTATGCAGTAACGAACTGTTTTAGCATTCGTCATATATATATATATATATATATATATATATATATATCCAATGTAGACACAATTCAATAAAACAATAATTGATTACGCGGATGGTGGTAACAATTCGTTACCAATCCCATTATATTTAACCAGTCGTCGAACAACATAGCAAAACTACCGCTATTAGCATGCTCTGGCACGTTTCGACCTTCCACGATCATAAACGGAATGGGTTTGGTGTTTCATCGAGTTTCCAACTTTGAATTAAAGAATTGTTACCAGCACTCGCGCAATAAATTATTGTTTAATTGTATTGTCTAGTTGTGTGTGTGGCGAAGGCTGAAAACAGTTTAGTCTATGTGTACATAGATGGTGTGTAGCTGACATTTCCCATCAATTACAACCTATGCAAGACTACTAGAGGTGCAAGCCCTATATGTATTTTTGCTTTAAAAATAAACGCAATGCGGTTGGATTCTCGCTAGTCAGTTTGCCTTCGTACTCTAATGATCATGGAAGGTCTACACGCGTCAGTGCGTGCGACTAGCGGTATTTTTGTTGTTGTTCGACGACTGGTTATATACAATTGAATTGGTGGTTACTTCATACTCGCAAACTTGATTTAAAGAATTGTTACCACCATCCGCGCAATCAATTATTGTTTAATTCTTATACAAATGCCTATGAATGCACTAATGGAGTCAACTTCTAATAAGTTAGTGAATTTTTAGATATCAAATTATAATATTTGTAATATTTATCGATGTGCTTAAGGCGACCAACATCATGATTTTGAAAATAAGTTAAATGTCGAGAAAATCGGAATTAAAATACGTCACGAACACCAGCTACTCCGTTCAAGAGAATATACAATTTAGGTTATGCGGCAATATTGAATGCGTACATTCAGTCGTCCAAGTATCATATACCGGGCTACATTAGAGCCTCGAGCTTAACTGCTGAATACGTCAGGACTATTCAGTGTAGAGACTATTTATAGGTAAAGAGCAGGAATTCTGCTACACTAAGAAGATATAAATACTACTAATTTGTTCCATGCAGATTTGGCAGAATCTCGATTGTCGTGTAATAATACAATATAATCAATAGGATTGAGGAAAAACTTCCAAACTGTTCTAATAGCTCTATAAGTATTACTATAAACCGAGCTACCAGGAATTTGACGCCTCGTTTCTAGAATTTCCACAGATTCTCCAGTCACAAAGACTTACTTTTCGGGAGCCTACAATAGTAGTACCTGCACTGCGCATAGCGGATTTATTCTTCGTCCAAATTATGCTCGAATTCTGATAATCAGGACAAGGTAACTTTAAATTAAATGTCTTCATATTTTGTTTCAAAAGACGGCTGCTCGGGTTTTCTTAAATCTCCAATAACGAATTCACACATTGTTTATTTTAGTACAAAGTTGGCAAGAAACTGGTGAACGCCATGCTGCGCAACGGCTTGCACTACATCTGAAGTTTGTGCTACTCAAAATACTTGTTTAATGGAAAGATATAAAAAAGCAAACTGTACGAAACAGAAATAAGAAAATTATTTGTGTATTGATTTTTAAGAACTCTCTCACAGACAGTCAGTGTTGTTTTCAATTTGTATTTTGTAACGAAATAAAGGCGATCTGTGCTAACTTAATGATGCGACATGAGTATGCAAAAACGAATAACACTGCTTAATACAACTATGCCATTGATAACTAATTGATACATTATTTATTTTAGTACACGGTTGGCAGGAAGCTGGTGAACACCCTTCCTATGTCTGAAGTTTGTCCTAATCAAAATACTTATTTAATGTAAAGATATAAAAAGAAAACGGTAGGAAACAGCCATAAGACAATTCTTTGTGCACTGAATTTTACGAACTCTAACAGTGTTTTCTCAATTTAAACATTGGAAACGGAATAAAATGCGATATGCGCTAACTTAATTATGCTTGGCCGTTAGTACGATGCACAGTTGAATATCATAATGAATTGTTCATAAATATTTTTATATACCTTGTCTTTTTCAATCTCAAACGACCCTATTTTATTTAGATTGTATGCAAAGTGCGTAAGAATTGTCGTGTATAGCATTACTCGCTGTTCTCCAATCCCAGAAAGCATGAATCCAGCCGCATTAGTTTAGCTTTAATTGTACCCGCTACAAACAGTATGAATATTCGCTAAAAACCCATAGTAGATACTATAGAAATATAGCATTCTACTATAACCTTCACTCGAAATAGTGCGCGAGAATTTTATAATGCAGGATAAACAAGATAACTACGAGGGCATATATTCATTAAAAATTAATAATGCCTTTCTATTGAACCGACAAAAACAAATTCATCTTCATAAGGACAAAACTCTGTTATAATAGCAAAAGGTAAAGTGTCGCCATTGAACTAAATCTATTTCTCAAGAGGATATTATAAGTTAGATGTACTTTGACACTCACTAGCATAAGCAACTAGAGCACCATATATTTGTATACATATATCATCGATGAACATTTAACACAGTAAATGCCTTCCGAGTACTGAAATTGAACTTAAAAATCTATTTAATCAAAACTCATGGTAATATTTGCGTTACGAGAGCCTAAAGTCACTTGGTGATTTGATGACTTTTGGATAGGAAGCATTAATTAACATGGCATGTTAAGACAGATAGAGAAATGAAAACTCATTTCAATTAGTTAGTATGAACGATGTTGAAAAATTCGGAAAAGGGACGTAATTGGAAATGGAGATCAATCTGTTCTTTGCGAAGATGATAGTCAAAAAGCGACTACCCACGAATGAAAATCATACAGAATTAAAATGTGACGCTCGCACTGCGCAATCATTCAAGAAATGACTGAAACGAATGTTATCGTTTGTAACACAAGCAGCCTCAGAAAAAAAGTCGATTCCACAGGTTTAATAAAGAAGCACGTTTCGCATTAGCTCTGCAATCGGTTGTCTATAGCAGAGTATATCTAGGGAAATTACACGACTCGTCGAGAAACATGACAATAATTTGAGCAGCAAAATAGTATAGTTGTGAGAAAACTTATCGAAGTTCAACATCGTCTGGTCACCGCACTCCTGAGATGCTATGAATAGAAGCGCACCGAAATAAATTGTAATGCTAAGATAACTTCCATAAGGTTGTAATACGATTGTGTATTAAAGTCCGTAACTAATTTTAAATCAACAAATGAGGTTTAGCTGGATATTGTATTTAATTGCATTATTTAAATCAAATCCATAATCCATGGAATCTAACAAGGACTGTTAATAAATGAGCGTGAGAAATTATTCGCCAATGGTGATGAACAAGAGAAACAATGAGATTTCGCATGTAATCGAGCCATAAACGAAATAAATATGTAAATTAAGCACTAATTCCTTGGGTTTTAGGTGCGTGATTAAGAGCATATTTAATAAAACTGAGTTAAAATCGCCTGGAAGGCATACGCAATGCATCTATACGCGCAGTCTTACTATACGCTAGTGAAACTTGGCCTCATAGAGTTGATGATCTGAGACGCTTACAGACATTCGATCATCGTTGTTTGAGAAGTATAGCACATGTTGGTTATCAACAACGAATAACTAACGTTGACGTCCGTAGACGTATTTTTGGATCTGACAATAAGTGCTCGTCTTTAGAAAAGCAAATAAGGCTCCATCAACTTCGTTGGCTCGGTCACGTTTTGCGTATGCCCTCATTCCGATTGCCCAATAGAGCTCTGTTCTCTCATCCAGCACTAAATTGGCGTACGAAACAAGGTGGGCAGATTTTGACATGGCAGAAACAATTAAAGTCACTTACATCTAAATTGGGTATAAGGATCCACTCATCTGCCGGGATGGGGTCCTCGTGCACATCACAGTTCTTGGTTAGAAACCCTTAGCGATATGGCAGCGAATCGAGCTCAGTGGCGATCTTGTTGCAGATGTATAGTAGAATCATCTTCGTAACTTTCTTTTCTTAGTAGGGCAAAGTTAGCTGCGAGGTTCGGTTTGTTTATGACGTGATACGGTGAAATCCGCAAGGAAGCTGTGTTGCTGATGTCGCCTTGCCCGAATGCTAACTTGGCCATAATGGTGTTGTGGAGGGTTTAGTTTGCCTCATTTCTGTGAGTTATCCTGATAAATTTACTCATAGTAGCAAGGTTTTCATTATCTCTCTACCCCTCTCCCTCTCTCGTAAGTCTCAATAATAATTTATCTAAATGCACTATTTTTTCACTCCTTATGGTTATATGGCAGTGAAACATTAGTCACTTGACTTTTGTGTGGCTGGAAATGATGAATGATGGAAGGCATACGTTTTAAGATATTGTAAACGAAATTACATTTCGAATAATCACCTATTTAATTCAACGAATATTTGCGTGAATGTCTTTTTAGCACGAAAGATTATTTAAACAATCAGTAGCATAATCCACATATTTTGTTTAATTATTGATCTAGTTTCCATAAAGCCATGCCAATCAAAAAAGAATAAAGAAAATCATTTTCTAAACACAAATGGATAGAAAAAATTGGAAAATTCATCAATGTCAAGTATCTAACTACATTTACGCATTAGAATCTCGGGCACGTCCAATTTTCCCGGGTAATTGATGTTTAAAATGTCATTTAAAAATGAACTAGTATACTTGAACATACTGGACAATAATACAAGTCATAGCATTATCCATTATGCGACAATAATAAATATTACGGAAGTGCTATAAAGATGTCTTGACACATTCATGAGAAAATAATAGAAGCAAACATCGACCAAATCTTTATATCTGACAAGCACATAACTGCATGGTCAAGCACATATCCATTATTATTATCATCATCATCATCATCATCATCATCATCATCATCATCAGCAGCAGCAGCAGCAGCAGCAGCAGCAGCATCATCATCATCATCATCATCATCATCATCATCAGAATCATCATAATCATCATCATCATCATTATCGACGTCGTCGTCGACGTCAACGTCATCATCATAAATAATACAGCATAAAGACTAAATCTTCACTGGAGCCTTATATTCACTGTTATGCGTAGGCTGTAATTTCTAGTGGTAAATAAGTGTTAAGGTTCAACTTTTATTGTTTTTGATGGCTTGCCACCCAATTACAGACGAGCGCCGTCGGCCAACGGCAACTGGTTATCAGTGTCCAAATCGATAATACCTTTATCAGCCGCAACTTGTCCACCACGTCTGGCATACGTTCTTTCATCCAATTTAATAAAACGTTAATTGCACAATAAATATAAACTCGCAACTTCTTATGAGATAGAATGGTTGAAGATCGATTCACCGGCAACACACACCACAGTTGACAGTACGACTAGCTAGAACGCACCGATCTCCAGACTAGAAATTTCTATTGTTACAAGTCAGCTTAATAAAATTCATACAACCATTTCAATGTTGACAAGAAAAGTTTCTTTCACATGTCACTCTTGAAGTATGCACATATGTTTTTGAAAGGCAAGCAACTTGCTCAAACATTTCGCTACTTCTCTCACACACATAAATACACACTGTTCATTTTAAGTTTTTGTTTGTTTTTATTACAGAATTCTATGCATATGCTCTTTTGTAGAAACCCGAGAAGAAACTGATAAAGAAACGTTTCTCGTAACTGACTAAATTACGCACATGGGAATGACGCTAAGATAGTAATTTTGTCTTACTCACCATTAAACAACAAACTTTTATTTCCGTACATTTCAATTTCATTAATACTAAGACTAAGTCGTGTGGATTAAATATTATATAAAATGTAAATCAAAATCTGTTGTTGCTATATTCATAAAAGGACCTAAGAAAAACCTTGTTATATCACAGAGGAGAATTAACTAAAAAGGTCATTTAGAAAAGAGGATAAATTCATTAAAATAATATAGAATAATTAATAATAGCAAAAAAGATAAAAATTCAAATAAACAGTTTATAGACGTCAATTCTAACGAAAATAACGGCAATAATAGACAGTAATTATAACGAGAAAACTCAATGTCATTAATTGATTTTTTATTCCTGTTAACATTAAGGTAACCGCTTGTAAAACACGTAGGAGGACATTATCATCGTAAATGTTTTGAAAAAAATTTGCTTGTGCATGAATGAACAAAGAAAGGCAAGTATGCTTGTCTGTGCGAAATTAGATTTTTCGAGGACAAAATGCAAGCAATGTTTGTTTTCGAATTTAACAGCAAACATCGAAATCAAGAAAAACAAGTAAACTGTAGCGTATTCTGCTGCTCAAACGAATCAATGAATGATCTCCTATATCAGATCGATTGATCGAGAAAATGTGTAAAATCAATAATGCATGGAAATTTAAAACTTATGTACTACTTTTATACATTATTTGTAGTCTTAGAGCAGTTCTTGAGTTAATTTTTAAAGAATAAGGCATAAAACACGCTAATTAATATGCCAATAAAGTTAACATTTATAAGATTAACTCATGTGTAAAAACACTTAGTTATGAAGTTAAAAAGTGAAGGAACTACGAAAAGTCTAATCAAAATATCTGACAGAATCCCAATGACCTGAATTTCATATCAAGTATTCATAGACAAAAAAGAGGTCGACATCATTAAACATTTATAAGGATTCTGGTATTTTAATCGATTTTAATTGGAAGCCAAACAAGTGACGCATAAGTATGTGAACGCTTCGATCACGTACCTGACTTGAATCAGGCCTAAAATATGTTGCATTTTAGTAACTTTTATCTATTTCATATCGTTAAATAACTATCATCTTGATTTACGGATGTACCATTTCATGAGTATGATATAAAATTTTTAGCTTATATAAAACCACAAGGCATTTGTAAGTTTTGCAGAAAATGTAAAGAGTAGTTTTGGCAGGATGGTAGAGTCAGGTCAATCCTTTAGCATGACTCCTTTGTCATAACATAAAAGCTTATTTTCAAAGTTGCTTTCCTATGTTGCACAGTGCGATTACTACATTTAAACTATTCACGATTTTCTTTCGTAGGTGGCAGATTTGCACTATCAGTTCGGCCAATACCCGAATTATCCTCATTTTAAAGTACGCGTTGAGTTAGTCTTTGTGGTGATTGAGTGCTGATTCGTCTAATTCCAGTAGCTTTAACGGGCTTTTAATAGCACATAATTCAATGCTGACACTGCCAGATTTAGGAAAATTACACTTGCTTATCTCATTTCCATAACATTCCATATCAAAAATGTGGAAGCCACCAATAAGATAAACTCAACGCGTACTTGGAGATGAGGTTCAATCGGATCATTGTGGAACTGATAGTGCAAGTCTAATATCAAATCCGGGGAGGTGAAAATTTTTTAGCGCTAAATGGCCTCTAGGTGACATATTAAACGATACATGACCTGAAAAGCAAACACAAAACTACGTATTTTACATCTTTTCAGTTATATAATTTTTGTTCCTCTAAGTATGTTACTACTATTCTATTTGCACCCTATTTTTCGTTTTTCTTTCATATTTCGATTCTCTTTTCAATGTGAAATTAAATGACAGTCCTTTGTTGTACAAAAGAATTTAGCTAAGTTTGTCAATGCATTATTTAATGTAGACACTGAAATGTATGTTATTTGTACTTAATTTTATATTTCATTGATTCTATAGTAAAATAACAACGAAACTTTTCTTTATTAATACGCAAGTTGGTAACAACAAAATTAGGCGGACATAGCTATCTCTCCTATTAGTGTATTATATTGATAGGTTCCTTCAGCATTTCTTCCCTTGGTGACAAGAGTGATGGTTCCCTTATAGTACTTCATATCAGTTTATAAGTAATATTCAAAAACCCTACAAAAGTTATTCCATAATCTGGCATGTTACTTTTTTTTCTTTAAAATTGACAAATAAGTATTAAATGACATTCCTCAATGCAAATAAATCTTTTCTGATTCTTTTGCTATTTCTAAATCCACAACTGCCAGTTATTAATCCATCACTAAATCATCCATAATTTGTTTTTAATATAAAATATTCAATGTTTACAAGGAATAGATTGCAACTGGTAAGAAAACTGCCTTATTAGTAATAAAGAATATAATTTCATGTACACGATTCATGACTTATTAGTACATAGCAGTAGGAGCTAGCAGTGCTCCAAACCCTATATATAATATTCTAGTCGACTGGTTACGAACCACAAAATACAACAAAAATTTACTATCATCCAAGCAAGGCTAAACACCACCTCGACCAGTCTCAACAAAAATTTGATCTGATTGGCAACAAACTGAAAAAAGCGGCATATACGGCGACAGAAATGTGCAAAAGAATATAAACACTGCAATCCTCACTCCTTGCGCTGTTACCAAGTTGACAGAAAAAATTGAAGAACTATGCGACACGGAAGAGGACATTCGGGAAAATAACATCCGTACACGCAACAGCCAACGATGCGAATAATTAGTTAACTTTAAATCCATCAATACAAGAAAGACCAGAACTCTGACATCACTCTGCACTACAGCAATAAAGGCATTTACACGCAAACAGACACACGTGCATACACTAACTAATCATCCCAAACAATAAAAAGAAAACCGAATCAGGCTAGTTGCCACCCACATATCCAAATGAAAACCCAGAATGTATATAAATTAAAAATTGTAAATGGAAGCTTATTAGTCTCGAAATAAATGGTCATTACCCACTTCTTCTTCCTAATAAGTTATTATACTTTGTTATACTCGAAGGTAGACATAATATATATATATATATATATATATATATATATATATATACGAAGTAAAGTATGATATTCTTCTAACTTATGAATACTTATATTAGATTTCAACTTACATTAGAGAATAAAAATTAGTCGTTTTAGACGTGGCGCCGGGCCTTACTGACAAGTTGCCAGCAAGTATGTACCGCATTCTCACATGGGAACACAGTCTGCTGTTGATTTTGGCATATTCTCCTAGTTATACATGAACAAACTTATTACGAGCTACGAGATCCATGATACATAACTGCTTATGCGTCAGATCACCACAACAAAGATTGATAAATTATTTGAAACAATTTTCTCGTCATTGCAAACAAAATATTTAGAATGCTTAGAAAATAAATGATCTCAAAAAATTCAAATATTGGAAACGGCGAACACTAAAATATAAAACAAATTTTATTCATTAATCTTAAAATAGATTTTATTTATTATAACAGGCATCACAGATCATCGTGGTCATAACTAAGCTGTAAAAACTCATGTTTCATTCTCGCATAAACATTACAAATATTTGCTGTTAAGTGTGGGCTATGAAACAATTTAAGCCCTACACTTATAGTGCGGATACAAAAGTGAAACGAGAAAGGATAAGCTCCTAGGAAAAGAGTACTTAAATCAAGTGAGATAAACTAACCCAAGCTAGAAACCACAAGCAAAGGTCCACATAGACCACATACCAGCAGGTAAAACTTGGCAATAAAGCTAAAAAATTGGACAACGGCAATATAATTTCGACGCGGACTCCACTGCATCGCTTCATAACACAAGATTGAAATGAACATTTACTCCCTAGCAATCGGCATTCTTAGTGTACTCACCTTCCACAAATAACTGAGTTAGGTTGTAATAGAAACGCTTCAATGTGCTTTTTATAATTATTCTTTAAATGCATAAAACATTTAATACCCGATATAATTATTAAAAAAACATATAAAATTACGCAGTAGCGCTGACACTACACCTTTCCCACTGAATTTATTGGATATGCTATGTTTGGATAGAAGAAAAATGTAATGTTAAAATACTCTCTATCTCTCTCTCTCTCTCTCTCTATATATATATATATATATATATATATATATATATATATATATATTTATATGATACCCTGATGATAATAATGTTGTTGTTGATGATGATGGTGTTAATGGAAGTTGTAATGATGAACGAATGAAACAAAATTAAAAAAAACAAGTCATCACAAACAGAGATCTGGAACATAATCGATTATGCTAACTTATACATTTTATCATCAAATCATTTATCTGCAGTGTATATGTGCATCGAATCAACTTATACTGCAGCCAATAAGCAGCCTTATATCACTATAATATAGGCATGGAGTTAATACTGATATATTAGTTATAAGAGAAATTTTTTTCACTCATTCTTAGTGACTTCTCCAAATCTACCTTCCTGCTATGAGAAACTATCAAAGCTGAAGAGCCACCAGTATAGCCTTACGAGTCATAAAAAATAAACAAACCACACTCTAGTTTATAAACACAGAACTACATTTAAATCACCGGCAGTTGGTTATTGTTTTACAAGAAACTATTGAATGTTGCGTGAAGCGGATGGTCATAAACAACCTAATCCCGAGGTTACAATCTTGATAAAACCATTCTATATAATTTAAAGGGTCGAGTTCTATTTTTTACGCAGTTAACGATTAGCGATATATTGACATTGAAAAAATATAATAAGCATGTCAGTGGGGAAAATTTAGACTACAATTCGACGAAAAATCAAATGCTCTGGATAGATGGTGCTCAACAGCTCTAAGTAGCTTACTAAAAACGGGTTAACTAATGTTATCATACAGTATATAATTAACTATTGTTAGGGCATCTTTTGCCTGTCTGTCAATTATAATTATGACTTCGTAAATAAATTTATTTAACTGCTATTTATCAGTCGGTGTGTATGGTATTCCGGCTTTAGCTATTTAATTTAGTGGGATAGCATAAATTGGCATAGTAAAATGATAAAATATTTACACGCACACACAAACATGGATCTGAATATTGTCTAACGATTTCTGAATAAACCATGTCTCTCTAATAAACAATCCAATGTATTTAACCAGTCGTCGAATAACATAACAAAACTACCGCCAGCCGCAACGCACTGACGCGTTTCGACCTTCCATGATCATCATCAGAGTACGACGGCAAACTGACCATCGAGGATCAAACCGCATTGAATATATATGGAAATCAAATTTAGATATGCGGCTCTCACCTCTAGCAGTCTCGTATATATTGAACTTGACTGGAATTGTCGGCTACACAATTGCTATGCACACACGAACATTAACTGTTTGCAGCTTTCGCCACATATACATATATAAGCAATACAATTTAACAATAATTGATTGTTTTCAATATATATGCAATTCGACTTGATTCTCGATAGTCAGTTTGCCGTCGTACTCTGATGATGATCATGGAAGGTCGAAACGCGTCAGTGCGTTGCGGCTGGCGGTAGTTTTGTTATGTTGTTCGACGACTGTTTAAATACAATGGGATTGATGTTTACTTGAAGCTCGCAAACTTGATTTAAAGAACTGTTACCACCACCCGCGCAAACAATTATTGTAAAAAACAATCCAATGACCAACATATGCATCTGAGAGTTCCTTATGCATTAACCGGTATTAATTATGCTCTCATACTAAAAAGATTACCGCCAATTTCCAGCCTATGTTCTTTACAAAGAACATGTACATATTCCTGAGCACATTAATAGCAGACACTGGAGAACTAAACGGATCCCTATAATTAATAATTGGTCATGAAGAAAGATAATATCAGTTTTGCAATAACAAAAATGGTACAAAGCACTGTAACTGAGAATTACCATGGCTTTTAGCGAAATACATAGGCTTTATAATGATTTAAGTACGTTACTGATAGAAGTATCAAAATACTCAAATCGGTAAAAGGCTAGAGCATACGTATTTATTATTCATTAACTTTATTTCAGAAATACTTGAATAATGATCGCCTTAAAATTTGTTTTGTATATCATAAGGCCCTTGTGTGAATTTGTGAGTAACTCCGTTATTCAATATATTTTAGGAGATATCACAACTAGCTTATTCTTTGTGCTTTAAATTTTAGCTAACTTTAATTGGGGCAGTGTGCACAAAGATTGTGCTACATATTTATAAATATGTAAATTAAAGTAGCCTCAAATCGAGAGTCAAGGATGTGACAGAAGTGAGACAGAATAAACCTCTACACAACAAAATTATGACTAAGTCAGTATTATTGGCAAGGATACATCATTTCCCTTAACTTAAAACCTGCAATAAAAAGTCGGTTTCTGCTGATCTGCATTTTTTCTCGACGACATAAGTCGTAAAAAGCTGAAATTCCGCGAATGAACTCCTACGATAGCTACGAAGCAGGCGTCCAGCGACACTACAAACTCTGGACAAGAAGTCGTCAAAGTAAACAGTGGACTTTCGGTTAACCATGCTGCTTCTCGTGTGCTTCATAGTTCATATATTAATTAAAATTGCTACTAAGAAAATTGTGATACAAGCATTTTCTTGTAAATAATGTAATAAAATTTAAATTTGATAATTGTTATTTAAAAATCTTGAAGACTTCAGAAAAGCGTTAACTGTTAATGTATTGAAAAAAGATGTTAAACTTATTAACAAGCGATGTCATTATTTTGTAATACAATTAAACAATAATAGATCGCATGAGTTGTAAAAATTCTTTGAATAAAGTTTGCGAGCTTCATTTAAAGATTCATTATTATGCAGTCTTTATTAAAATTAAGAGCGACAACCCGCTATTTCACGCTACTATATTTTATTTATAGTTTATCCGCCAATAACATTCTCGTGAGAACATAAAGATATTTAAGAAATTTAATGATTATCCGAAAAATAAAGCCGCGTTAATATATTTATTATTCACACAAAATGTAAAGCCGAAGTTGGTATATCCTTCAGCCCATTTTTCACTATTTTGTTTAAGACCAATAGTGACTAATAAATATTTGCCTATTTTAGGTATCTACAACTCAAAATTTCTTTTAAAAAAATAACTATTTCGAGTGAATTAAATCAAAGTTGCGATCTTGATATAAACACCTGTCCCATTGCGCACATACATTTATCAGTATAAACTAAGCATTGTATAATATAAAAAAAGAAATTCATCGAGACCGATTTCGTCCTTATTGGAAGTCATCATATACTGTCCAGAATTTGCCGCGGGAAGGGCTCGAACCTGGGCACGTCTGCTTCGGAATCTGTTGTTCTAACCAATGAGCCACCCTGGCGCATAAAAACACAATTTTCGGTTATATAAAAATTAATGTTTCTTAGTTAGCCATTCTTCCTCGTTAAAAAAACAAATAAGGCTCCATCAACTTTGTTCGTGCTTTATCATCAAACACCAGATTGGCGTGCGAAACAAGGTTGGCAGAGTTTGACATGGCAGAAACTGTTGAAGCCGCTTACATCAAATTGTGTAGTATAGGACCCACTCGTAAGCTAGAATTGGGTCCTCGTGCACATCAAAATTCTTTGTTAGAAACCTTTCGTGATATGGCATCGAATCGAGCTCGGAGGCGATCTTGTTGTAGATATCTAATAGAATCATTTTCATAACTTTCTTTTCTTAGTAGGGCGAAGTTAGCAGCCAGGTTTGGTTTGTTTATGACGTGACACAATGAAAGCCAAAAGGAAAGTGTATTGCTCTTGACTTGCACCAATGCTGACTTGGCCCTAATGTTGTTGTGTAGAGGTGTAGTCTGCCTTACTTCTGATAAGCATCCTTATTTTAACTAGGTACTCTCTCTCACACACACACATACACTCAAATCTCAATAATAATTTGACTAAATTATTATTTTTTCGTTATATATATATATGCCCCGCTTCTTATGGTTATATGGCAGTGAAACATTAGTCAATTTTGGCTTTTGTATGGCTGTGCAAGATGAAATGATTGGGAAGTAGTATTGAATTGAACATTTATATAATAAAATGAACATTGGTTGCACGGGAGGTGATAATTATTAATTAGTTCAGGGTTGTCAACCTCATATAAACACCTGTTCCATTATGTGCACAAATTTATCTGTATAAACAAAGCATGGCATAACGTAGGAAGGGCAATTCATCAAGTAGACAAGCTTCGTCCATATTAGAATCCCACATAATATAATATGGTATCGTATAAGTATATATATATATATATATATATATATATATATATATATATATATATCGTTGTAAACAGATATATACACGAATAGCATTTTTCAACATTATAAGTACCAAATATAATTTATCGGATAGATCGATTTTGTTCGTATTAGGCATACAGCAGATACATGGAAGGATTTACAAGACCTGGGCTCTAACCGGAGCACATTTTCTTCGAAGACGCATTCATCCTCAACGTAGAACAAATTTGGCATTGATTTCGACCAAAATTTCCAACTGATCACCCTTTATTTGTCATTTTATAACACCAGAAAGTACCATCTCATGATGTCTCATTATATTTAGACTGTCAGTATGAACCAAATATTGTATGTGGTAGCAAATGCCATTCATCAAGTATGCCGGTTTCGTCCTAATTTGGCATTTATCAAGTACAAACACGAACATTTGCATGCGAATCTTAAAACTCATTCACTGTGAAACGGCTCGATCCACAGAAACCCCAATTCTGACAATGTCTCAATCTTCATTTAAATATTTTCATGGAGAATTATATATTAGGTATTGCGTGCCTAGTAACAAAATATTTTGAATATGACAAATTCAGCAGAAAAAAGCGGTATAATTCGAAGTACACATGCGTATTGTGCTCACTGGCAACTCATCCGTAATGGAAATCGGCGCGAATACTACGCCTGGACCATAATATTTTTCATATAGTTACCTGCTCAAGATATGAGCGACCAATATATCTTGCTAAGCCACTTATAACAATTAATGGCAAAAATACTTATTTCGTAATTCAGCGGTAGTAAAGCAAAAATGTTGAAAACTGATAAATGCTGTTATGATTACTTTCACGATAAAAAAGCAAATATAAGCAAAATAAAATTTAAATTGTGAGAGGCTAAAAACAAATTTTAGAAAATCCTCAATAGCAATTTCTTAGGGAGTGTGGGAAAGCACTGATTCTATATCAAAAGCATTTATGGTGTTAATTTTTCTACGAGTATAAGACTGTTTACATTTTCTTGTCCACACAACCTTTAACAGCACAAACGTTATGGTGTTCACAATTGACAAAACATTTGGCCTATCCACATAGGCGCTAGAACGTTTCCCATGCTTACATATTATGACACCTACACTACTTTCCTAAAAAACATTCAATTCAGTTTTCACTAACCTTTAAATGTCCATGCTGCTTTATTAACTCTACTGCATTGCTTAGTTTCATATTTCTCATCATAGCGGAGCAATTCATAGTTCTCGTAGAATTTCTATGCGTTTGGGATTCCTTTTTCGGGACTCAGAATCAGAGTTAGCAACACTTCTATTCACAACGTTAAACATGTAATAGAAAATAAAATAATTATTTTTGTGTTTATCCGTGTAAATGGCAATGTTGCCAACAATGATGGGTCCATAAATAGAACACGAAACGTCAAGAGTTTTATAAGATCCACGAACGGCTCCGATATTATGTTAAAAATGTGAAAAGGCAGTTAAAGTGTTTGGTCAGAGAAAATTTGCCAGATTTATTATATTGTCATTTTTTCTAAATACCGCAATATTAATCCATTTTTTTGTATCAAATTAAGAATCTCCAGATTTCCAGTTTATCCGAAGAGAAAATTGGCCTCCTGAATAATGGACGTATAATGAGAACGCAATGGGTTGAGAACAATAATTTTCAGCAACGCCACTCCTAAATCATATGAGTGAGCTATTAACAATGAAGTTTATAGTGGAATAAGGTATACAAGTAGAAAATCATCGATTCAATCTGATAAGATATAAAATTCATTTATACTGCGCAGAAATCCCAGTTTTTATAAATAAATATAGACCAAAATGTAGCATAAATCTCAATAAGCAAATAACTTTACTTCAACGATTGATCAGTCAAAACTGTGCTTATACACAGAATTAATAATTGAACGAAGATATGATTTAAAATAATAAAGATTATTGGTCGAATGCAACATAATTGCAGATGTCAAGTGCCTAGGGCGATAATCGGCCGATCGGAAACGGAATATTTACGTTAAATTACTTGACACAATCATGCATGCATAGATTCATATACACATAAATACATATAAATGAATACTTTGCTTCATATCTTCGTAAATACATATGCATA
>JAQBSW010000429.1:0-205664 GCA_029291075.1 Eudiplozoon nipponicum
AAATGTTCTGTTTTTACAACAAAATAATGACTCCATCAGAATAAACTATCATTTAATAATACATAGCTGATACATTTGTGCACAGAAATTATAATTCGAGTGAATTTTCCATTGTTAATCACATAATGAGAAAAATCTACGCATTTATGATAGATTTCGCCAAACAAGGACTAGAATTTCGGATGCAATTATTTTGGATTGGCTGCCGCAGAGTGTAGCCGTATTAGCTTATGTTAGATAAAAAGCGTTGATTTATCTAATTTTCTGCAAAAAAAATTTTATTTTTCGTTTTTTACACATTATCAATGCGGCAATGCCTCATTTTTCTAAATTAACTACCTACCGATGCACGAAACTTATTTCAAAAAGGAATTAACACATTATATTAACCGCTTATTTTTTGCACTATGTGAGCAGATAACACAAGATTAATATTCGTTTGCCCATAGCAGAAGTCGTCCAATTTTAAAATATGTTATCTAAGCAAATGATTTTAGATCAACAGCCAACGAGTTTTATATTTCGTCGTCTATTATTTGCTTTCTAACGTGGTTTTAACTTAGTCTGTGTTTTCGTACGGAGTTAGGACATGAATGGTGCACTCAATAGAAGTAGTTGGTGCATGTTTGAAGAAATCTTTTATCTTTCGTTTGCCAGGAAACCAAAAGTAATGCATTCGCAGTTTATAGGACAAATAAATGGAAATATCTAAGTTATAACATCATTCAATCGTCTTGTTCTAATCATTTATGAGAATAACACCATAAGCAGCCAGCATTACTGATGGGACTCGATTTAGTAATTGGTTAAACGTGTTTAATAACTAAACAGAAGTAGGAACACAAATTCATGTTTTGTTAAGCATTAAGTGTGAAAATAAATCAAATTTATGAAAATTTCGACTATCACATTTGCATGCGCCTAAATAACGAGAGCAATTTCCTGCTGCACTAAATATTAAATTAACGAACTGAAAGACAAAATAGAACGTAAAAATACTATGAGAGTAGGCAGTTTGTTAAACATCAGATAAATTTAGGTTTCATGCTCAATTTTAGACTATTTGTGAGGGCATGAAATTGCAACGCATAGGTAGCTATGTGACTACTAGCAATGAACAGGCTAAGGTTAATAAAATCTCTTACATATGTCAGTATAAACTAAGAATTGTATAGTGTAGAAAAGGCAATTCATCCAGTAGACCGGTTTCGGCGGTATTGGGAACTCGTCATATACTGGCTAGAATTTTACGCGGACAGGGCTCGAAACTGGGCACGTCTGTCCGCGGCAAAATTCTGGCCAGTACATGATGAGTTCCCAATAAAAACGAAACCATTTTTCTGGATGAATTGCTTTATTTACACTTTACAATTCTTAGTTTATACTGACATATGTAAATAATTAATGGGTCTGGTGCTTATATCAAGACCGCAAACTTGATTATAATAATTGTTATAGCCACCCGCGCAATCAATGTGCATTTAATAAAATCTCTGTTAGAATCAACTAGCTAGTCCAATACGTGCAGTAAAATTTTTTTAAACTCTTACGTGGAATTTTTTAAAATCGCCTTGTTAAAATTTCAGCAGTGTTGCAAAATTTAAATAGTCAATCGCTTTTAGGTGGAATTTCACCTTTTCAACTAGCTAATTAAATTTAAAAATATTTCAGGCTTACTCTTTTCATAGATTAGGTAGAATATGATGTCTTTTTTTTGCATTTTGCTAATTCTGAAGAACAGTTAAAAAACAATATACTTACTCATCAAAGTTAAGATGATACAATACCCTTATTATTTTTTTTTAATTTCTTGGGAAATGGATAATTTTTTTGTCACTTTCAATATTAAACGTGTAGATAAGTAGAAAATAGTCTCACTCTTTTCTCGACTAAATATTGAATCAACAATAATAATTCATTGCAAAAATTAAGAAATAAACAGCATAGGCAAATAAGGATTGTTTGAGTGAATCAAATCCATATGTTATTAAACCTAGCTGGACCAAGGTAGGTGAACTTAACGGTCACCCGCGCCACGACTGGATTCACTGCTACCGCAGTGGCATTTGACTCGCTGTGGACTAGATGGCACTATGGGGCTTCTGTCGTATCCATTTGAGAAGGTTTGTGATCGCACTAAACTTGGCAGTATTACCGCCTGTTGGCATCGACCAAAACCTTTAGCTTCGCTTGATTGGTTTTTTGGCTCAATCGGATCACATTTGCTAAAATTTGCACCAAATCCCTCACTGCACTGTGATCCATTGTTAGAAATTCCTTTTTCAGCTTTATTTAGTTCGGACGAAAGAATAGAATGATTAGCATTAGTTGATAATAAGTTGGAACAACTTGTACTGACGCGATTTGTACATTTTGACATTGATTTTAGTGACAGCGTGTTCTCGACTAAACTGTTAGTGCATGCGCGTGAAACGTTACCGGCCAAGTTATTAGTGAATATTTGAATTTTCTTCAAATCTGGAGTAATCAGAAGACGCTGTTGAAAATTTCTACGTCGCATCCGCAGTATAGACACATCAATCTGATAAGAGCGTGACTTCAGTGCAACATCGTGACTTAAGCTGTTCTTCGACGACTTTAATGCGGCCAAGTTCTGATGTTGAACACACGCCGAATCTTTTAAAGTAGTCTTCGACTAAAGTAATTTATGTAAAAAACATTTTTTAACAACTCCGTATATGGTAAGACATTTCATCAGGAGATTCGTCTAGCTAAAAACTTAATTGCTGTAGAGCTATAAATGTAAAAATATAAGTACACTTTAAAATAATTTAGGTGCCACTTTCATAAGGTACGGCAAACGTTTTGGCAAATGTAATATTAAAAGATTAACGCATCCACCTGTCTTGTGCTGCATAACAGATAATTGGCTGACTGAACTTATTTATAAAATAGCACCTTTTCATAGAACTAGAACTCTCCTTTGAGTTGATGCCGCAATTGAGGTCGGTAAAAACTTAATTCCTTTACATTTCCAGGTCTACAGCTTGTTTTGTTTCGTAATTGATTGATGGGTTCTCATCAGTCCCGTGACTCTAATGCTGCTCTTACACTGCTTGTATATCAAAATGTAGCTAAAAAAGCATTAAAATTGTATGTGATAACTAACGTTTTGCATCAGCTTTGTATGAAACTGTACAATGGTGCATAAGCTTAAACGATATAGCTTTGCCAATATGGTAGCTATCCTAATAGAGGAATGATCAACAGATTTTTTTAAGATTGTGAATATAGAGTATCTCCTTTTGCACAGGTGAAGACATACAGATAATTCTCTCTTTGGAAACTTTCGATGCACTTTATTCTGTAGGATTTCTGTCAGTGATCGAGTTTTATTAATAAATAACAAGTTTTTTTGAAATTCTTCTCACAACATCTGGCGTAGTATTACAGAGTAGAAATTTTTTGCAATAGATGAAATATTTTTAGATTTCTCACCTAATTAATCCTTAATTAACAAAATAATGCAGTGTTTCTCAATTAGATTGGAATGTAATTTTAATTGCGGAGAACTACTATATATTTAGTTGTTCATATTGTATTGCCTGTATTGTGAAAAATAGTTCAATTAGGACAAGAAGGATTTTCCAATGTCAACGTGAGTAAAAGGTATCATCTAATGGACACATGTGTTCATGCTGTTTGGCGACTCAAATACATTATATTTCTGGTCATGAAATGTGGGACTTTAGGGCATTTTAATTTTCCATACGTATGTGTTTTATATTATTAATACAGAAAACTCGCTATGAAGCGAATATATGTATATGTCGATTTGTGATGTAGCTAAACGGCAATTTTCCAATATTTAGGAAAAAATGCAGGTGGGGCTTATATTATGTATGATTATTTGGTTTATTAATCGCATTGCTTACGACTTTTTATGATTTTAACTATACAATAGCTTCAATATACCTATGTGTACTAAATTGTACCGTCCAAGTGTTACATATTCCGTGACCAAATATATAATGGATTTGGGGCTCACTATCTGCTCCTACTGATGAATCGTCAGTAAGCACGAAACGAATGTGTAAATAAGATAATACGATTTTTAAAATTTTTATTTTAATATATCATCCTGGTCCTCTTTGAAAATATTTTAACTAGGTGTTCAGTTATTTATGCATCACTGATCAATTAATGTATATATTTGAATTCGAGAACGAAAAGTGTCTTATGATGAGTTTGAAAATCTCGGCGCTAGTGAGGACGAGTTAACAACTGTCTTTTACAGGGTTCCAAAACTTTTTCCAGCAAAAATTCAAAATTTCAAAAATTTCTAATAAGCTTTTACCAAATGGAATATTGGTAACAAAGAAAAAATCTGCGAGAAAACTATATAAATATAATTTAAATTTTGGCGATTTACTATCGAAATAACATTAATCTGTCTGGCATTCTATTGCGTAATTTGCAATTTTTATAATAATATTTGTAAGTTAAGCCCTATGTCAAAACAAATTTTGAATTCCGGTAAGTACCATCGTAGAAATTCCAACACCGTGAATGTTAAATTAAACATTGAAAAATTGGCGTAAGATGAAAACTTAGATCTAGGTGTCCTCTGAAGTCGCCAGTCATATAAGACTTTGATTAAAAATAATTCAACCCACACTGTTTAATGAAAAGAAGGACAGATAAAAGCTCAGGCTACCAGGCAGTGAAAGTTGTTGGGAAAATGCTACTATTAAGAGAATGTTAAGAGGTGTATCTGAGGTCATCAATCGCAGAAACTGTTTTCGATAAACTGCCAATATCTGGAATTATCCTTCAACCACCTGTGTGCCATACAGGACCTTAAGGCATTACGCTACCGATGAAAGAATTTGAGAGCACTGCGTTTGTATACTCTTAGTTACTCATCACGTGCTTGCTTGACACCAAACAACGAATGCTCTGATAAAATATTACAATGTTATAGCATAGCACCGAGCTAAAACAAGTTAGATTAAAATAGTCTCAAAATCAGTTTGAATCAAGGAAGTAGATGCCACTAAACAGCATTGATTGAGAAATCCGCAACGGAAACGGCAATGAAACGGCAACCAAAACTCACCAGAAACGTAAATCTGATAGGTATTGTTAGCGAAGTCAGATCGAGAAATCAACCAGGTAGGTTTGTATGGCCATCAATGAACAGACAATATATATTTTGTCAAGGCCATATGAAGAAAAATTACTAAATATATTTATTACGTAAAAAATGTTTTTTAATACAAAGTTGAATTGTACAAATGGAAAAATGACATAATAATAAATTAATAGCACCCTTTCCATGTGTAAAAAGAAAAATAAATTATATTAAATGCAAGAACTGATACTTTCTTATTTTATTCTCAAGTATCTACATATGAAAATCTCTTCATATATAAATTGAAGTGCAAAACGAGATAGAAAAATTTAAATATGGAGAGAATTTGACATAATGGAACAAACAATAAATTGCGTTCGTTAACTCCAGTTGAAGCTCATTGCCTGAACATACTAATTCTGCTAGCATTAATCCGAATGTATTTTGTTTATTCATAAAGCTTCGTATGTGGCCAACTCCCTTCTGCTATTGTATTTAGTAATTATCCTAACTGCAATGCCTAGAGAACATACGTGTGAGGTTTCAACGTTTTTGTTCGCAAGTGCAGACGTGTATTCACGATTTAATTTTAAAAAGGCGTTTAAATTGCAATGTTCTCTCATTCGAGTAATTAACCATCTGGTCGATCGGTTTATGTAAGTTGATCGAAAACTTGCGCGTGTATATTGGTAAATAATATTTGGGGTAAGTCATTTCTCTTTGATTGCTGGTAAAGGCAATTGTGTTACCTTAAATAACACTCGTAGTTTAGCTGCACTAAACGTGAGTGTCAATGCCACTTCAACTTTCTTTTGTGCTATTCGGGAAACTGCATCCCCCTTAAATGGGATGTTAAGGTAGACTGCTTTCTTTTCTGGTCCGAAATACGTCTGTTTCTGTTTAATTGATTCAATTAATTTTCTGGGATAGCCATTAGACATTAAATCTTTAATTGTTTATTACATTTTTTGTCTTTAGAATCTTGACTCACCAACCTGTCTATTCTTGAAAAGCAGCCACGAACTGTTGATACTTTATATTGAAACGACAAAAACCTGCTGTAACGCAAATACTGTGCAGATCAGGTTGGTTTCTGGTGAATTTTTATATTTATTTTAACATTAGATTGTTTTTTAGTAGTACAATCATCTTTCTCGAGCTCTGACGAGAAATTGATTTCCTTATGCACTTTCTTGAAACAGTTAAACAATTTTCATGATTTCAACATGTTCTAAGGACAAGTAAAATATCATCCACGTACCGTATTATACATATATATATATCTATCTATCTATATATATATATATATATCTATATATATATATATATATATCTATATATATATATATATATATATATATTCATATATATATATTTTTTTTTTTCTTGCTGTACATGGGAAAGGTTAGCACAATTTTATTTAGGCTCGTATCTATAAGAATAAAAATAAATGATGAAATAAAGTGTTCAAAAAATTAAACAAAAAATAAAGTGTTTGTGTGGATTAGAAAACAGAGAGAACTCAGATGGAAAGTGGATTATGAGGTGTTTTGAAAACCTGATAATGATGATAAAATGTAAAAAATGTTTTTTTTCTATTGACATAAAATTAGGTTGGTAACTCAGCTAAATAAGAATTAAAAGTTATGATAGTTTACAGGCTAATTTGATAAATATAAAATGTTAACCGCACAAGCGACCAAGTAGAGGGCACTGCTTTTAATTATTGTTAATTAAAGTATTAGGTTTATTTTCTTTAGCATAACATAATAATAAAATAACCGTTACTACTTCAACGATTGCAGTCAATAAATAAAGTGTGATCAGCAACTGGCCTTAAGTAGAAGCGAAAATAGAATATTTAACATTTTCACTCATTGCACGGATTTTTTACAAATCTTGAATCCTTAAAATATGCAGTTATGCGTATAATGCAAACTTGGCAAAAATAGACTTGAATAATAACGGGCTTTGTTAAGTTCTATTTAAAACATCATAATTTAATCAGTATGATCTTCTAATTATAAAGGTCAAATAGAAAATTAATCAACATTAGTACACTGGTGTAATTAATTACACCAGTAAAAACTCTCTTTAGTCTCAAACAAAAGATACTTGTAGGATTAGAATAGTAGGTGAGACCAGTTTGTAATTGTGCACTATTGATAAATAATGTGACAGCAAAAAGTTTCATCTACCGCAGATACGCATAGATCTAGAAAATATGTCACGCAAATATCAACACAAGCAGACATACTTATTCACAAATTGGTACAAATTCACTTTTTATCGATGCCTTAATTTTCTAATTAAAAGCATTTTGCATTAAACATAAAGAAAAACTCAGATCACAATACTGGTAATAGCACTTAAAATTGTCAATTTTAAAGTGCAACTTATAGCTCGAAAGACTTACACGAAGGTAATGACCGCTTGGGCTCTACCAAAATTATTGTGTTGAAGCCATTTGTCATACCAATACGAATAAATCTTTGTTATTTTTTTTTGTCGTACTTACTTTATTTAAGCCTTTTAAACTTCATCTTTAATCTTTTGTTCAATAAACACAACTACACTCATGTAAATAAATAAACGAACGCATATATATATATGTATATATATATATATATATATTTATATATATAGATATATATATGTCCATTGCCTTCGAATATTACACAATAAATTTCTTAATAGACGAAAACATTAATAACAATGTGAATGATTTTCATTTATTTCGAAGCTACTAAACCTTACTTTACATTCTTTCATTTATATACATCCTGGGTTTTCATTTGATTATGTGAGTAGCAACTAGTCTGACTCGATTTTACATCTATTTCTTGTTTGGGCTGATTAGTATTCGTGCATGCATATGTGTCTGTGCGTATGCCTATTTGCATATAAATGTCTTTTTCACTGTATTACAATATGATTTCTGGGATCTGGTCATTTATGTATTGATGATTGAGAGTTAAAAAACTTTTCGCATTGCTGGCTGTTTCGTGTACAAATGTTATTTTCCCGATTGTAGTCTTCCGTTTCCCCTTGTTCCGCAATTGTGTTTTGTTCACTTGGTAAAAGCGCAGGTGCGGATTGCAGTGTTAAATCCTCATATTGTTTCGAAATTTCTGTCTCCTTTTGTGTATCTGTTTTTTCCCATTCAGTTTTTTGCCAATCCGATCAAATTTTTGTTGAGTCTGGTTGATGGGGTGTTTGGTCCTGTCGGGATGCTATTAAATTTTTGTTGGATTTTGTTATTCATGTTGATGAAACATTTGAATATATATATATATATATATATATATATATATATATATAATATAGTAAGTTTCAATCATCTAGACCAACTAACAAAGGAATATTTTTAAATCATAACTTTTACATTGCAGAAATATAATAAAGCGTAAATGTGAAAATTTGGTTTAGTAAATTTAACTGATAGATAATGCAGATTTTTTATAATTTACCTTCGTACACTGTCTTCAATTAATGCTTCGTATCCTACTACACGTTAATACGTCATTTATATAGGTACGGTTTTTATATAAAATTAATAGGCTACAGCTTCAAGACGTAATTAGACCTCAGTAAGCTACGATTTGACACTTATCTGACCAATAAACTCCATAAAGGCCGCATAATTAACAAAATAAAATGAATCAATTGAATTTGGGCTTTCATACGTCCTTAGCTAAAGTACTTCCACTACTGAACTATTTAAGCTTCAAATTCAAATCAATATAAATATAATAATTCGTTTAAGCTTGTTATTTAAAGAATTATATTGACTATACCGTCAACAAGGCCTTCAAAATACACAGGCTGACCATTCCAGTATTTTGTTAATATTGTGTTATTTATTCCATAGATGAGGAAACTACCAATGTTAGTCAACAGCACTGTCTCTTATTAAGCAAAAAGTTCTAGATCAGTTAAGAGATGTGCTATCCTAAACAGAAAATTTCTTTAAGCTGAATTTAATTGCCATTAATTCTTTTTTAAAACCAGATACCTTTTAAAGATTTTTGGGGATTTTATTTGTATCTGAGCTTTCACAAATTCAATTATGTATGGATAGGTTTGTTTTAAACATATTCCTAAAACAATTGAACTGTGGACTTGACAGATATTACTGCTCGTTCATTGGTATTTATTATTTATCTTCTTTGATAGTTTTAGTACATCTTTTGGTATATTTGTGGCCTATTACTATTACTCTAATTTATTACATATAATTTGAAATACGTTTTAATGAAAATCAGTTCGTCGAATATTTATCAGCCTTTTAAAAATATTCCATGATGTCAATCAAAATGTTTAAGTTTTACCGTTTTTCTATGAATAAAAACGAAAACTATGTAGCAAACAATGCGTCAGAAATTAATTATATGTTATTAGTCAGAATTATGCCACTTTGTAAAATAAATTAAAAAGTATACACTTTGTATTTGATTTAACTAGGAAGGCAAGATAAAATCAATCATTCTAATTTTAAAGCTCGTAGTGGCTTCAAATTCCTAGAGTTCGTCAGACTGATTAATTTACAGCAGAATATAAAAAAAGTTGTTGTTCCATAGGTTTTAAGGCTTTTTATTTAGTTTTTCAAACATCTATAAGCAATTCAGTTGAGTGAGTATTGATTGCGCGGGTGGTGAAATCTATTATTTCAGTTAAATTGAGAAATTGAAGTGTAAATTAATCCCGTTTTTTATTGAGTCCATATCAAATCACACATACCATTAGTCTTACGCACAGATGCGTTTTGATCTTCTATGGTCATATTTAGCACACGATTGCAAACTGAGTAATGCCAATTAAACCTTAATTCATTCACCAAGTAATAATATTAATCAAAAATGCGAGTTTTAACAATAATAGTCTGGCAAAGGTTGTAGTTGACTAGATTAAGAGCTTTACATTTTTAATTCTGTCGGAATCAAAAAATTTTTTTGCAATAATTAATTGCACGCGTGTTCATAGCTGTCAGGCAAATACAGTCTACAAAGCTGCTATAAGCACTAATACTTTTTTTAACCATTTGTACAGCATATCAAAACTACCGTCAGCAACATGATGGGTAGTTTCCCATTATGCTCTGATGAACATACCACGTCAAAATATGTTACTTGGTGTGACTGACGGTTGATATGCTATAAATCAACTTTGTCTAATTTTAATCTGCATGCAAGATAAATGATTTGTAACGTAACTGAGTTGGCTATTACGTAATACGTCAATCACATATACTTTCATTTTTGTAAACGTTATATTAATTTATTTAACATAATAAACAGATTATTTTAATAAGAATTTGAATATAGGTTCCATGCTAACCGTACGTATTAATTGCAGCATTTTAAAAATATCATCGGCTTTTCCATGAGTTATACTTACCCGTTGAAGGTGTTGCTTCTCTACAAGTTGTGTTCCTGGATGCTGGTTAAATGCTTTTATCAGTGGCCTATCTAACTTTTCACTAGCTGTTAAGTAGCATATTGATGTTGGCCCCTTTCGGAAACAGAAAAATGAAAACAATATAAAGAAGAAAGGAATAACTACAGATAAATAAATTTGTATCTTAAATATAGGGTTTCTTTCTATCGTCGATTACTTATTAAAATGAAACTTTTTAATATGAACAATAATTTTATAATCGCAGCTACCTCAAACAGTTATTAGTTATTTTAAATTATGCTTTTCAGTTTGAATGATTTGACAATATAAACTGTTATGTTGTTTTTTCAGTGCAAATAATTGTTAAATATGCGTAATCGGATGGAAAATATTTAAAATCATGTTTTGAGCAAAAAAAAGTTTGCGCATACTTCTTAAAAATTATTTGCTACTCCATTTTCTAAATTTCACGATGCTCCGGACGGTCACACTATTCATCTATCAAACCTCTGTACGTGCAGCCAAGGGTGCTAATATTTAGAACTTTTAGCATTACGTTCTAATATTAGATAAAGCATTATTACAGCTTCCCGAAACTTTGAAAGTAATAAAGAAACAGTACAAGAAAAATGGACTAACAGCGTAATTTCATTGCAGCACCTGGACGCGACAATACCAAAATTGTCATCATCAAAATTGAATGATCAGATTAAAATATTGGCATGAGATGTTAGACATAGTACTATTTTCAAAATACATCCTTTCCTATTTTGTGTTAAATAAAATTTACAACACAAAACTCCTTTTAAAAATGGAAAACTGTTAGCGAAATATCATGAAACATTTTGTTAGATGGTTCAAATCTCTTAATTAAATCTGAAAAAAGTGCAAGTTCGATAGAAAGCAAATAGTTTCCGAAATAATTTGACTATAACTAGTAAATCAATGAGCAATTTCTTTTAAATACTGTTTGTTGCGAAGAAATAATATATATGCAAGTATTTAATAGGTGTTGCGAACCTAGTAACAAATTAGTTCAGTTGTGACCAGAAGGATGCACCAAAGACAGCAAGAACGGAAAGTATAATCTCATTGACATTCGTTTCGTGCTTACTGGCAATTTCTTTGTTCGAGTATACAATTTGTAGGACAAGAGTCACTATAACTAGAAGATGTAATATGCGAAGCATGTGTTTCGCATTGAATTTTGGTTCATCCATTGTAGATGCAATTACGACCTTGGCCCACCTTAATACTGGTCTAGTGATGAGGGAACAATAAGTCTGCTATCTGAAATGTCTGTACTACAATTATGTCCTAGTCAAATAGAGATGCATAACGCTCCTTGTGCAAATGAGTTTGGAACATAGTATCGAAATATAGTTAGTGAACGTTACGTAGTCACGACACAGCCACTCAATAACTCATAGAATATAGTAATATTATAGATAGAAAAACTATTTTTAGCGATAACAATTTACGCATAGAGCTTATACTTATTGAGCAAAATGAATGCATATTTCAGGCATTACTTTACTTGCAAGAAACAAAATAAAATTTGAATTTTTAGCAAATTCGTGGGCGTCTAATACCATAACAATAATTCAATTTCTTCCCAATCCCTAAGAATTAAAAAGTTTGAATTTAAATTAATTTACAATATCAAACTTCACAAAAACAAATCAAAATTAGAGGACATATATTCCTTTATTTTTCTAAATGATAGTTGGAACTAGAAATAAGTTTTCTCCAACACCATATACATTTTTTACATTTTGCTCAGCCTTAAATTATTGAAATTTAATACCTACTCAAATATCTTAGGAAAACATATTTTATTAAATAAGCAAAAAAGCGACCAAGCAAAATTAGTTACAGGAACGGATAATACAACTACGGCTTACCTGGACATGTTCGAGACACTTATTTGTATGATTGAAATCCCTTAGATGTCGATTTATGCCAAGCTGCATATGCCAATTCGCATTTTCAAGCTCATGCTGATATGAAAAATAAAAAAATATAACGTTCAATTTAAAAAGACCTGACAATTTACACAGAATAATTTATTGCAATTTTACATTAAATTAGTTTCCAATTTTTTGGAAAAGATAATCAAATATAATTTATTCATTATGCTTGAAAGCACTGAAAGAAGAAATATAAAGGAATGCATTAGAAATCTCAGTTCATTTTTTTTCTGTTATTGATTTTAATTGAGAAATACTTGATTCTTTAAAGCAAGTTTTCCAGCTTGTTGTAAACATCAATCCAATTGTATTTAACCAGTTGTCGAACAACATAACAAAACTACCGCCAGGCGCAACGCACTGACGCGTTTCAACCTTCCATGATCATCATCAGAGTACGACGGCAAATTGACTAGCGAGGATCAAATCGCATTGCATATATATGGAAAGCAAAAGTAGATATGCAGCTCTCACCTCTAGCAGTCTTGCATACATTGAACTTGAATGGAAATGTCGGCTGCACAACTTCTATGCAATCACAAACTCTAGCTCTTTGTAGCTTTCGCCACACACATATATATAGACAATACAATTAAACAATAATTGATTGCGCGGGTGGTAGCAACAATTCTTTAAATCAAGTTTGCGAGCTTAAAGTAAACACCAACCCCATTGTATTTAACCGGTCGTCAAACAACATAAAACTACCGCCGGTCGCAACACATTGACGCGTTTCGACCTTCCGTGATCATCATCGGAGTACTTGATTGACTAAGGCCTAAATATATTGCAGATGATGTTTTGTACAATACAAAGTAAATTGATCGATTATTTTCGTCAGATCTCTTGATGACTTAATTATATCACCGTTTAAATGCATAGCCAGAATAAATTTCATCTGTTTATTTACAGCGAGATATGATTATGAAGAGGACATTGCAACGACTGTTAACGGCGAAGTTTTGTTTTTGCGATTAAAAATAAAATTATTTTGTTCACTTTATGAATAATAATAGAAACAAAAATGGCGAAAATATTGTCAATTTAACCTCCGTTGTATAAACAAGCTTTTACAATAGATGAATTTTCCAAATCATTTTTTTCTAAATTTGAACTGCATGGCTTAACGACTTACAAGTAAGTTCATATGGGTTCATGTGGATATATACTAACCAGGATAAATACAATTCATAAATTTACTGACATTAACATTTATTATTTATTGGCCTCTCGTCATGAGACGCTGGAAATACGCTCAAAACCAAAAGTGGGTATTAGTAAAGTAAAATTCTTGCCTCAAATAGCCCACTGTACACCAGCCAGTTTGTACAGTATTAGCGGCTGCAGATACCAGTAAGCACAAGGTGCATTCATCAGTTCGACTAAATATTCTTATTCTTTCTGCGTTTACTATTGTCTCCTGATACTTAACGAAATAGCTTGTCACAAGATACATCTTGATGTATAATCTTACCTCAAAAAGAATCTATTTAGATTTTTTATGCTAATAGTATCGTTGATATTTGAAATTACCTCAGAAAATTACCAGATCATGCACAATAGCTTGAAATAAATTGATCAAGCCATGATAAAAAATGTACAAACGTTGACATCATATCACCTACCTTCATTTCTTTAATCTCTTTTGCACGTTTCGCCAAACACTGGTTAACAGATTCGCGTGTGGCAGCTACATATGTCGGGACACGTGATAATAGATCCTCCAGCCTGTTGCACTCTTCTTCGCATAACTGAAATGCCTCGTCTGATTTAGTCAAGCAGATATTCACATCTTCTGGAATAACTAGTGGACCGTCGGTAGAGTGATCGCCGGTTAACACGAAGGCCTCACTTGGCAACGCGTTGCTGGGCAACTGACATAAACTGATTGTATCCGCAGCATTGAGCGCAGTACGGTGAGTATCAATGCCATTTTGACAAAAGAGACTTAAGACAGCCGCCCGTTCATTGATTGTACTTTCGTACGTAACCAAAGTTTCATTTAATACCTTGAGTTAACATATAAAAAAGAAAAATGTGCACATTTTGTTGGTATATTTATAATCTCTACAGAAATATAAAATAATTCAGCACGCTTTTTAAAAATCAAAAAATGAAAATAAAATATTTTTGTGATAAAAATCCATTAAATGTAGGGACCCTAAAATATTATTCTTTTCTCAACACAAAGTTTGCAATCTATGTACTATACATAAAAAATTCTTTAAACAGAATGATTAGCTTATTAATTTTAATTTTGAGGTTGGTTAAATCGAATATATTGATCTAAATTTATTACCGATTTGTAACACTTTTACAGCATAAACGAAGTATCGATTGTACTTTAAGTCTATTTTTATCGTAATTACAAAAATATTGCGCAGGTGATGCTCCAGAAAAGTGCAGTATGTGTGAGAAATTGAACACAGTTTATTGAATTTATGTTTTATTCACTGACAGGAAGTTCTTCACTATGCTATTATTTTAATCAAGGAACTTCTAAATGGTTTTTTAACGTATTTATGGTAAATTTTTAAGAAAACTTTAATAGCAGTAAATTTAATTAAATCCTGTAATATGAAACCAGCACCATCAGTAATGCATAGCCTTACATCAATACAGTTATATACTGTTTGTTGCGAAGAACTAATATATATGCAAGTATGTATTAGGTTTTGCGAACCTAGTAACAAATTAGTTCAGTTGTTACCAGAAGGATAAACCAAAGACAGCATGAACGGAAAGTATAATCTCATGCACATTCGTTTCGTATATATATTATATAAAGTGAGTTAACGTTGATGTCGCATTGTTGAGACTATACGATGTTAGCTACTCTACTGCAGGCTTACACATTCGTCTAGGAAATTGTATCGTCCTATTATCCCACGTTCCTCACCCAAATATATAGTGATTAAAGGGCGTAATACCGGCTCCTACTGATGAGTCGCCAGTAAGCACGAAATGAATGTGCATGAGATTATACTTTCCGTTCATGCTGCCTTTGGTTTATCCTTCTGGTCACAACTGAACTAATTTGTTATTAGGTTCGCAACACCTAATGCATACTTACATCACTACAGTTTGCTATTTTTTCAATTCAGAATTCAGTTTGTGGACAAATCATTTAACGTTTTAAAGCACTGAGGAACAAGATGACATCATGAAATATATAACTCAATCAATAATTCAATGCCAAGTTTGGCAAATACAATTGACAGACACCAAAAAAACGACAATGAAATTAAGTAAGGTCAAACATGCCGTAACAATATGACAAATTTTCAATAAATCCATTAAGACCATTATTTTAAATTTCGTGGGCGAGTTAGACGTTATTGGAATAAGAAGCTCTAATAAACCCATAATATACTCAATTTATCACTTTTATTTTTGGATTATAAAATAGAAAGTAAAATATAATATATTTCTCAAGATATAAATATACTTGTGAAATGCGAACCTTAATAATATTCATAGTACCTCTTGCATGTGCAAAAATAAAAAAGAAATTTTATCACGTATAAGAACTGTTTATTTCTCATTTTCTGCTCCAATATCTACAAATAAACAGCTCTTTATATATGAATTGAAGAACAAAACGGGAAAGATAAATGTAAACATGGAGAGAGTGTGAAATAAGGGAAAAAACAATGAATCGCGTGCGTCATCTCCAGTTCAAGCTCAATATCTGAACATGATTCTTCTGATTACATAAATCCGGTTGCAATTTCTTTACCCATAAAGCTTCGTACCTGGCTAACTCACTTGTGTTATTGCATTTAGTAATTATCCCAAATGAAACGTCTGAAAAACATACGTGTGAAGTTCCAACGATTTGTTGCACAATTGCAGACGTGAATCCACTATTTTATTTAAAAAAGGCGTTAAAGTTTCAATGTTCTCTCTTTCGAGTAATTAAACGTCTGGACGATCGGCCTACCTAAGATGACCAACAACTTGCGCATGTTTATTGGTAAATAATATTTTGATTCGCCGTTAACGGCTGTTTATCTTTGGTTTCTGGTAAAATCAAGTGTGTTACCTTAAATAACGCTCGTAGTTTAGCTGATTTAAATGTGCGTGCTAATGCTACTTCAACTTTCTTTTATGCTATTCGGGAAACTGCATCCCCCTTTAGTGAGATGTTCAGGTAGACCGCTTTCATTTTTGGTTCTAAATACGTTTGTTTCTATTTAAATCCCCTTTTAATAACTGATTCAATTAATTGTCTAGGATAGCCAGTAGATGAACTAACCAACCTGTCAATTCTCAAAAAGCAGCCACGAACTGTTGATAATTTATATAGAAACAGCACACAACTGCTGTAATGCAAATACTGTGCAGACCAGGTTGGTTTATGGTTAATTGTTCTATTTAATTTACTATTAGTTTGTTTCTTTAGTAGTACATCTAAGAGAGGCAGACAGCTTTCTCGTGCTCTGACGTAAAACCGATATTCTTATGCATATTTTTGAAACTTTCAAGCAATTTTTGTGATTGCGACCTGTTCTTAAAGAAAAGGAAAATATAAGGAGATAATAGGCTCCCCATTGCCACATCATGAGTCTGGGTATAGACGCTTCCATTAAAACAAATTCATACGTCTTTCGTGCATAATAAGCTAAGCTTGCATAGAAGCTATTATTAAAAAGGAAAGTAAACAGAGACAAACGTTTTTCGAACCAGAAAAAAAAGCAATCTACCTGAACATCCCATTTAAGGAGGATGCAGTTTCTCGAAACCATCTTATCAGACTTCTGTACGCACACTGAGACTGGATCGGACCTGGCATCTATAGGGCTCTCAACAGTTAATAGGATTGGAGCCTCTACAAAAAAGCTGAAGCGGCATTAACACGCACATTTAATGCAGCTAAACTACGAGTGTTATTTAAAGTAACACATTTGTCTTTACCAGAAATCAATGAGAAACTGTCATTAATGGCGACTTCAAATATTATTTACCAATGTACATGTGCAAGTTTTCGATCAACTTACGTAGACCGATCGACCAGACAGTTAATTACTCGAATAAGAGAACATTGCAATTTAAATGTCTTTTTAAATCAAATGATGAATTCACATCTGCAATTGCGTGAAACATCGTTGAAACCTCACACGTACGTTCTCCAGACGTTTCTTTTAGGCAAAAGGTATAATGCGATAACAAAAGAGAGTTAGCCACATACGAAGCTTTACGGATAAACAAATTGCAGCCGAATTTATGCAAGCAAAAGGAGTATGTTCAGGCAAGGAGCTTGAACTGGAGGTGACGCACGCAATTCATTGTTTGTTCCCTTATATCAAACTCTCTCTTTATGTTAACATTATTCTATCCTGTTTTGTTCATCGATCTATATATAAAGAGATGTTTATTTGTAGATAATTGAAAAGAAAATGCAAAAGTAACGGTTCTTATATGTGATAAAATGTCTTTTTATTTTTGTACATGGAAACGGTACTATGAGTATTATTAAGACTCGCATTCAAGAAGTATATGTATATCATGAGAAATATATTATATTTTACTTTCTATTTTAGAATGCTAAAAAATATCTATGACAAAATTGAGGATAGAAAAATGTCCTGATATAAGTTATAACATTATCATTATTGGCAATGCAATCTACTAGAAATGCATTTAAAAACATATTTTGGCAAAATGAGAGAAAATCTCAACGATACAAAGAGAACCTTAATTTTCTGTGTGGTTATCAATAATTTATTATTGATGAAATTAAATGAATAGAAGCGTTTATTTTTGTCTCCATTGTACTATTTTGACACATATTTTGCTAAAACAATTAAAGCAGTTTAGTAGCAAATATGTATTCCTGTATTAGATTTTTCGAACTTAGTAACAAGTTAGTTTAAATAAATCCAGAAGGATATACCAAAATCAGCATGAACAAAGGGCATGATCTCACGCACACATGGATCTCGTGCTTACTGGCGACTCATCAGTAGGAGCCATTACTTCGCTCTGTACACACTATATAGTTGATCAAGAAATGTGTCATTTGGACAGTCAAATCTTCGATAGGAATGTTTATTCATGCAGAAATGGAGTAAACTTCGTATAACGTTATTGGCAATGCGATTTTATGTCCAACGCACTCACGTACAAGGCCGGAATGCTTAGATTTACTGAAGTAACAGGCGCACAAAAGAATTTGCCATTTTCAATTTAGCCTATCTCGAAATCATTTGTGCTGATGCAATGTAAAAGCTCGGATTTAAAAAAAAAATTGTGTTGGTAGTCATTACAGGCTTTTTATAGTAGTATAGTGCGTTTTCTTTAAAGTCGCATTTTCGAAGTCTTAATATGAAGTTAACTCAATTACTGTATCAATAAACATTCGCATAGGAAATTGTACCGTCTAAGTTTCCCACGTTTCTTGACCAACTATATATCTACCCGAACTGATAAGTCGCCAGTAAGAAAGAAACGCATGTGCAACTGAGATTTACCTATCGTTCAAGCTGACTTTTTTATATCCTTTAGGTCATATTTAAACATATTTGGTATTAGGTGCGCAATATCTAACACTCAAATGCATTTATACTAGATTGCCACATCAAACAGTATATAGCTATTATGTTGTTAAAAAATTGACTAACAGGCCAATATGCCTCCGATTTCATCAATAAATGAAAATTTACAAGAAGTTAAATCATTTTGTTGCAAACACATTGAAAAATATAGGTTAATTAATTTGAACTTAATCGTATTACAATATGAATTTCAAATGACAATATCCAAAACGATAAATTACATTTTAACGTTTCGTTATTACAAAAGATGCACATATAAATTATTAAAATAAGAAAATTTGAAAGCTGAGGTTAATTAAATTTCACCTTATTACGAATTAAAACAGTGTAATTAAACATTACGTAACCATTTAATTTTTTTCAAATTTCTTATATTTTTCGCTTTAATGTGGACTTATTAACAGTATTTTTAAAATATTTTCATTTATTTAAAAAATTGATAAATAGTATTTTAATTCTTTGTAATTGAATTAATTTAATGAGTATGTGTAATATTGAATAATATCTCATACATTTTGTATATTATATAAAATTTTCAACAATTTATGATTGATAAATGGTATTTTTATTCTTTGTAACTGAATTAATTTAATGAATATGTGTAATATTGATTAATATCTCATACATTTTGTATAATATATAAAATTTTCAACCATTTATAATTCAAATTGAAAAATTATTGAAGTTATTGAAGTGTTCGATTTATCGTTATATGTAACAATTTTGAATTAATTTGTATTCTCTTGACAAGATTACCTGCGCAACATCTCGGATTTTCAGTAACTGCCGCTCCATTATTGCTTTGCTATTTTGTAGGTTTGTACACTCTGTTTCGAGAAGGTCGTCAACAATATCTTTTTGCTAGATATAATTTATTTAAAAAGATATGGATTTCAAAAGCAAATTACACCATTCTTACCTAATTTGTAAATCAGAAGCACTTGATTCAACAGAATAATAACCAAAAGATTCATTTATTGACAAAATATTACTCCTCAGCTGATGCTAGTTTTAAGCGGCAAGATAAACTAAGTTACAAAAATAGGCAGTGCTTAGGACGTGCTTTATTAAAACGGCCCAATTCAAATTTAATCAAGAACGATAGTTAAAATTAATTTTGACATGATGCCACTGATTTTAAATGGAGCAAACTGGCGACTGTCATAAATGCTTTTGGCGTATTTGGATACTTATAAGCACGTTATCGATTGGGGTGTCGGGTTATGTAAATATACAATTTTTAGTGGAGGCGCTTATATGAGGGATACAAGCCACACTGGAGCCAACTTTTTATTGGAAGATTCACGGAACTCAAATTAAAGTCTACAAACCTATTTAAGTCAAAGGTTTTAAACGTGTTTTGAAAGACTACATCATTTCCTGGACTATTTGGTTTATAAAACGTTGCAAATTTCGTGTTGATTATTTATTAGACTCTCTTGAATCTCAGTCTTGCATTACTCTATTTCATGGTGACTATCTTAAATGAAATATTCTTTGTTTGCTCATACAAACGTCTTTGACACTGAAACTCAGCCTAAACGATCAGGTGATGCGCCCACCAAAGCCTGACTTTGTTAAATAAAGTCACTTTGCTCAAGCTTAAATGCGTCCGGCTTTAATGCAGTTAATTATTAATTTTATTAAATATATCATTGCTGTAAAGATATGTGCCATTTTGAGTCAAATTTGCATTTGTTAAAATATATACTATAAGCAGTGATGTCAAAAACTTGATTTAATTTAAATGAGTCTATGAAATTGATCGTTTTGTATGTTACTAATATAAAATTAAAAGTATATGTTTATATATATATATATATATATATATATATATATATATATATATATATATATATATATATATATATATATATATATATTGTCAGTATAAACTAAAAATTGCATATGATAGCAAATTAAATTCACTAAGTAATCTGGTTTCCTCGTAATTAGACATTCACCAATTACATGCCAATATTGCTGCGACTCGGCCCGAAACGGAGCACATTTGCTTCAGCATCTTGCAACTCATCCACTTCGCCATCCAAGCCGCACTACCTGCAAACCTCACTTATATATGAACTTAATTGATTGGTAAGTCTTTCCTAATAATGCACATGCTGCTTTTAGACCTAAAGTTCTAATTCCATCACAATCACACACACACACACATACATCATATATATATATATATATATATATATATATAATTATAGAACATAAAAATTAATGTTCAGCGTCTGTCGTGACATCAAAAGTTACTCCTTCATTCTTAAGTTGACTTGTTCCCGTAGGATGACATCTATAATGCAGGCCAATTCCTATCTACCGCCCCATTTCCAGAGAAGATGTCTAGACAGACATACAAATATGTTTTAAAAAACACCAAATCACCTAAAAGCAGAACGGATCAGTGGTTCACGTAAACATCAATAACTGGAAAGATAAATAATGAACTGCCATACATAAATTTAGCATCAATGCGCCTAGACAGCACAGCCTGCGGCAATTTACTTCCACATTTCACAAACAACAGACTGGGTTTATCTAGTTCGAATGAGTCGAGATCAATCCTTGTTTTCTTTACTGCGCAGCTGCCTCACAATTTTTGGCCTCAGCAGCATTTATCGGTTTCATCACGATTACTTTTACAAGGTCACAGTGTAGTGGTCATCGCCTTTTTAACAATCACAATTTTCTCCATCATTCAATAGCCAACCAGACCTTCTAAACCAACTTCGTTACTGAGGCCCTTTCTATTCTATAGTGATGCCATACTTAACCCAACTTGGCTAGAAGACAAGACAGAAATGAACGGATATAATGATAAGATTTAAAGACTATAATACACATTTTCAGAATCGTTAACAGATCAGGTTGGACGAATTGCTAGTTTCCACATAAGCAATCTGAAGGCAGATCAATTAACCATCTGCCTGACATTAATGCGACAACGAATCTCCTATACACCACAGCCTTCTCTAATTTTCGTTCATATGTCTCGAGCAATTTTGTTTGAAGGTGTCGAGTGCGCTCTTAATTTTCTTTATTGCTTAATGACCTTCACGTATTGAATCCAACAGCTTTAACCGAATTCGCCTAGATATCAGTCACCAATGTAAAGCAGGATAGATAAGGATGACCCCCATTGTAAAGGTCACAACCTGCCAAACCATCACAAATTGCTTCATCATCCTATAGACAACTTGTGATCTTAGTCTGACTTCTTTACTGCATGCCAATTCCAGTCTACCGTAGGTACCGTTAAACAATACGGTTAGAACAACCGCTCCAGTTCAAAGGAAGATGACAATACAGAGAAACAATGGTTTTAACACTATGATTTAGGAATTAAAATATTTTTTTTAAAAAAACCTCTTAGCAATTCAAAGTGGAAGGATATATTAGTTCCCATATAAAATAATTCAGAGAAAAATCGGTAACAATCTGCTCGATTTCAATTTGGCAAAAACGCGCTTAAGCAACACAGCATTCTAGACAATAGTTGATGAGTACCCAATACAAACGAAGCCAGTCTGCTGGATGATTTTCCTTTGCTATTTGATGCACTTTTTAGCAAGAAAATAAAAAAATAATCAAAATAATGCTATTTGACTTTAATTAAACATATATTTCCAAGAGGGACGGTGGCTCTCGTATAATGACAGATCGTGAGTGATTGGTTAGAATTTTAGATCTTAAGAGATTCCAAATAGGTTCCAGCTGAGGAAGAGGCTAGCCAGAAAAAAATTAGTTAGTATATTGCTTAAAATTTCGTTTAGTGTATGCCAGAGGTAGCTCAATGTTTACAGTTCCAGATTTCGATTCATGTGTGCACGCACTTGAGCTTTATCCGTGAAAAATTCTGGATAGTACAGGACAAGTTACCAATTGAAGACGAAACCTGTATACAGAACGAATTATTTTTCAAATCTCATGCAATTTGTAGTTTCTACTAATAGCAAACATGTATATGCTGTATAAAAGTATTATGAAATGATTTTGTTATATTTATAATAAATAAAATCTACACTATTCAGAAGGTTAGTATTTGAATCGAGAATCAAATAAAGATAACAAATGTACATTTTTTCTAAAAAGTGCAATATATATTTAAAACAAGATTTTGTTCAGCCTCGGCGAGAATTGCAATCTATATTTCAACATTTTGAATCGGTTATTTGTAAGGCCATTTTTCATCGCATTTTCTTTAGAAATTATTTTGAACTAAATATAAAAATACATTACACTCGTGTGACCTTACGAACTTTAACCATAATAAATTAGCCGACAGTTTTAACTCTTTTCCTCTGATGGGCAAATTTAGTAAATGGAAAGAATTATAGCAACTTCATTAATAAATATTTAATACTTATATTTTTGGTAATAATTATAAATGAATATAAAAATTGTTGTTCTAATAAATGCTGTTGGTGCAATTCATACCTTCTCCGAGCGTGGTTTTAACTGTCGCATGAGAACTGAGTCTCTGTTGACACGTATGTCATTTCTTATGTCTTCAAGTGCTTTCTCCGCCAAAGATTTATATTTGAGCGTGTTGATTATGTTAAAAATAAGTTTGCGTCGTTGTATTCTTAATTGTACAACCAGTTGGCGTATGCCTCGCATATAGGTTAACGCTGTTTTATTGCTTAACTCCGCAGCCATTTCACGGTCGTTTAACTTTGGATCCTCGATACGAGCTGTCTGGATTGCACTTTCTGTTCGGCATAGAATGAGTTCAGCCTCTTTAATACGCGAAACAGACCGACCCCTCCAACCTTCAGGTGAAACTTTGTTGCCTTTTACTTGAAGATCCATTTTATTATATGACAAAAACCTAAAGCGGTAAATTGGGCATTTGTTATGCTAGAGCTGGTGCATTATCTAATAAAACGTAGTTTTGACCTATGCGAATAAATTTTCTTGCATGGATTTTTTGTTAAATGTAAGTGTAAAATCAAACCTTTATCACATTTCACGTAAATGCACTTAATATATTCGTTTTTAAATGTACAAAATATATTTAAAAGTAATAATTTGATAATAAAATATATATTTGGCGGAAATGATTGCATTATATCTTATCAGCTCATTGAATAGAATATTCAAAAATGTGTACATTTGTTCTAAATAGAGATCTGTATACCACATAATATTATTGCAAATAGTTCAACAAGAAAAATCTAAACCACAAACATATGTATGGTGCTAGTATAGCACCGTTGTACTGCTATTGTAAAAATAAATAGTATTTGCTTACACAGATGAAGACTTATATCTAAAATGGTAGCCTTCTAATAGGAATACCTGGTCATAAACTCTGCTTTGATGAAATTAAAAATCTCTGTTTTGATCTCTGCATTTCGCAATTAATATATATATATATATATATATATATATATATATATATATATATATATATATATATATATATATATATATATATATATATATATATATATATATATATATATATATACTTGAAGATGTATTTGGCACGTTAATTTTAATTTGTACGGACGAAATTTGTATGTGTTCCGTAAAACGTACATGATATCATTTGTCATATCTGCCTATATATGGTAGGTCACAGGAAGCATTCCAACTGAAGACGAAGTTGTACGCAAATTTTAGTGGAATTTTTTCGTTCACGCTACATGTAAAAGGTTTGCTTGTATAGCTGTTTTAAACTAAAAAGGTTTAGAGATAAATAAATGATTTTATTATAATCATTGAAATAAATGCTTAAAATTGTGTAGAATATGAAATACCACTGAAATCTATTACAGCTGAAATATTATACAGTGAATTGTACCAGTGGTAAAACTTATCTATGCAAATACAAAACCAGGTGAATTTTTAGAAGATAAACCATTTATTTTAGACATAAATTGGTAAATATTTAGGAGCTCGAATTTTGACAACATTTTATGAGTTGATCTATACTGCGCTATAAAATAGACCAATTCCTGCAAATATTTATCTTAACTAATATATCTGGCTCCGAACACTGAATAAATAAATAACCACTGTGAATTACGTTTGATAAATTATTTACATTATGCAAACAGATCTTTCATCATATAAAAAACAAATGCATATGCTGACGCACGCACAAACAGTGTAAAAATGCACTAAATTGTGTTCAATTCAAACAAAAATTCCTTTATTTCTTCAGATGTAGAGAGGTAAACAAAGGAAAATTTTACGCTAAAAACAACTGGCAATAGAGCCAAAATATCCACAAAATCCGAGCACGTTGTTTTAGATATTTAACACTCACAGTAAGAAACTAATAATTAATATGAGTTGCAGAGGCTGTTACTTTTGATCTCTTTCTTTTATAGTTGAATCAGAAAAATAAATAAATTAAACATATAAGAATTCAGACAATTTTGCCAAAGGAGTAAAGAATATTTCTTCATAAATTTAATAAGTAAACAAGACGCTAAATTTGAAATAATATATTCGATAGCATGAAATATGCAAAATTGCGTATCCAGATAAATTTATCCTGATTTTTTATGTAATGAAAAACGAATATAGAATGAAACAGAACTTTTGCATCATATAGCATGTGAGCAGCGTAATAAATTATGTGAAGCGACTAAAGAGCTGGGAAAAATCATTATATATATTTATACATTAAATATACAATAGTTAATCATGAAGTTGAATTGTAAAGTCTGCGAATTATTTTTAGAAATGTGGTATTGACACATTTGTAAGGGTGAAAGAACTAATGATAAAATAAATATAAAAATTCTTTTGAAATGCGAGCTTTAATAAAATTCATTGTACCCTTCCTGTGTGCAAAAAAATAAAGAAATTTTATCATATACAAGAAAAATTTATTTCGCATAATCTCCTCAAATATCTACTAATGAACATATTTTTATATATAAATTGGAAAGCAAAACAAGATAGATATATGTCAACAAATCTAACTGAGAAAACAAAAAGAAAAAATCACAGTTTTTATTATATAAAAATCAGGTAATAACCACTATTCGGTTGGTTGTATTTTAAAATTCAATTAATTTACACGATACTTGCAAGGACGAATAAATAAAAATGATTTTGATGTAGGCCTCAATTGAATTGTGTTTAATCAATGGCAGAACATAGCTAAGCTGCCGTCAGGCGCACGTACTGAAGCCTTTCCACCTTCCATCGTCGACAACGGGGTACAGCGATAAAATTTCTTACGTTGATCAAACTGCAATGCATATATAAGGTACGGCAATTCAGAAAAGAAGATCTCATCCGTTATACCCTCGCATAAATTGTACTTAACTGAGAATGTCAGCCACTTATATTCTATGCAATCACAAATATTACATTTCTGCTGATTTTGCCATATTTACTCGAGCTATACAATTAAACCATCATTGGTTGTGTGGATGGTACCAAAGATTTAAAAAATCATATTTTCCACATATAAATAAGTGCCAATCCAATGCTAGCTAATCAATCTCATATAATCGCAAAATTTCTGCCAGTCACACTTATTGATACATTTTGACTTTCTATACTTATCACCAAATCATGACGAAAATCAAAATATCGAGGATCAACCAGAAATTCATATACATATTATCTAAAATTAGATATGCTGATCTCTCCTTAATTTAATCAATGGCAGAACATAGCTAATCTACCGTCAGGCGCACGTTCTGAAGCCTTTCCACCTTCCATCGTCGACAACGGAGTACAACGATAAAATTTCTTACGGAGATCAAACTGCAATGCATATATAAGGTACGGCAATTCAGAAAAGAAGATCTCATCCGTTGTACCCTCGCATACATTGTACTTAACTGTGAATGTCAGCCGCGTATATTTTATGCAATCACAAATATTACATTTCTGCTAATTTTGCCATATTTACTCGAGCTATACAATTAAACCATCATTGGTTGTGTGGATGGTACCAAAGATTTAAAAAATCATATTTTCCACATATAAATAAGTACCAATCCAATGCCAGCTAACCAATCTCATATAATCGCAAAATTTCTGCCAGTCACACGTACTGATGCATTTTGTTTTTCGATACTTATCACCAAACCATGACAAAAATCTAAATATCGAGGATCAACCAGAAATTCATATACGTATTATCTAAAATTAGATATGCGGATCTCTCCTTAATTAGTCTTGCATGGATTGTATTTCACTAGAAATGTCGGCTGCACACGAATATGTAATTTCTTCGGAGTATTTTAGTCGGCTTAAAGATATAGTCTACAGCTAGGGTAGCCTAGTGGTTAGAGCACTAAATTCCATAGAAGACGTGCCCAGGTTCGAGCCATGTCCGCGGCAAATTCTGGCCACTAAATGATGAGTTCACAATGAGGTCGAAACCGGTATACTGGATGCATTACCCTTTCTTCATTATACAGTTCTTAGTTTATAAGGATAAATGTATATACTTTATAGGTCAGGTCTTTATATCAAGATCGCAAACTTGATTATAGTAATTTTTATCACCGCCCTCGCAACCAATTTCATTTAACCAATACGCATATATGTGTACTCTGATCTAAAACGCGGCATTGAAATATATCAAGCTAGCACGCAGTTAACATTCAAAAAATACTTGAGTATCAAGTATGTATGAGCAAACCATATGAATTGGCATACACACCTATCCGTGATGTCTGAATTTTTTAATTACTATTGCCGATGCGTAGATGGATCAACATTTTTTTAAATTTTAACCATATTGCATTAATCCTAAAATTGCCGGTTTACCTAATATAATTCTCTTTGCAATGGGTTATACAGAGAGAGGTTAGTGAAACTCTTGAAAGAATTTAGCATTATTCTATCGTTTGAACAATAACGAATACAGATCCTACACTAACGAATGGTATATCAAACAAATAAACATTTATACTATATTCTGCAAAAATTTAAATTTTCATTTTAAATATCTGTGTCCAAAACGTCATTATCAGTATATATATATATATATATATATATATATATATATATATATATATATATATATATATATATATATATATATATAAAGGATTGATAACCAAATAAATCTTCTATTTGTTGTTTTCGTCCATAATGAAATATACATCATTAAATTCAGCAAATTTGAATACAAACGAGGGAAGCAAATATGTTTGCAAACTAAGCAAAAGCAGTATCGTATTTTTTAATTAAAATATGTTTCCATAATTTGTCTAGTTTTAACTCTATAAAATATTATTAAACGAACATAGGTTGCACGGGCGATGATAAAAATTACTTTAATCAAGGTTGCAATCTTGATATAAAAACCTGACCCATTATGTACATACATTTGTCAGTATAAACTAAGTATTGTATTGCGTATAAAAGGCGGTTCATCTAGTAGACTGTTTTGGTACTTATCGTGAATTCATATAGTATTGTCCGCAGCAAATTATGGCCAAAACGTGATGAGTTTCCAATAAAGAGGAAACCAATCTATCTATTCAACACTATAAAAATCGTATTTTATATTGAAAAAGGTATGTATATAATTGGTCAGGTGTTTATATCAAGATCGAAAACTTGATTAAAAGTAATTGCATGAATGCATCAAATTTTTTGTCGATGATTTTAAACTAGATGCAAATTCATTTTTATTGACATAACACTTCTTTTATTAACAATTATTGCTTTGTCGTAATCATTCAGTTTTGTTTTTCCTCGTTCGCTAATATTAACTACATATTTTTCAAATTTGTTTTCATATTCACAAAATGTGAGAATAATAATTTACTCGTATAAAAAATCAACAAACCGAAAGCATTATTCAAGCTTTTTCTTACATAAAATACGAAATATATACTTAAAAGCTGAATTGTTTTTTTTTAAATTCCTAAAGTCAATGAAATGTATTCAAGATAAAGTTTTAAATAAAAATTTCTTCAGTATTTTTTTTAAAGAACAAGTATTACTTTTCATGAAATTTTTTTGAATATGTTTAATTTAAGATGGCTATTTAACAGAAATTCCACCCGAACAGATGGAAACTATATTTTTATGTATTGATATCCATCAATTAATTAAAGCTGCAGATATTTATGGTACGCTTAAAAATGTTTCGAAGTCATATCGATTTCTGTTCTCACGTCAACTGCGAACTCATCAGTGTGCCAGGCACATCATTTTGAAATCTACCGGTTTTAAGGATTTTTCCCCTTGACCTAATAATAATTTAGCAACCAATGGCTAATAGGCCTCAGAAGGTGAAACATGGGCGTACACAATTTAATAAATACAGAATGAAAACAGCTTAAAATTTAAATTCGCGATTAATAAACCCACAATTTGCATATTTTATGAATGGGAAATCATCTAATAAATGAAAGTCAGATTCATGCCTTTTTCATGAATATTTTATATTATTACCCAAATTATGCGTCGAAACTGACAAATAAACAATAAAAAATTCAACATCGATCATAATATTATCGTAACTGCCATGGTATTAATTAGTCTACATATTGATAGATGGATTTAGTTAATTGTTAACACCGCCCGCGCAACTAATGTTCGTTTAATTATATAAATGTTCATTTCAATACCACTTCCCCATTTAACGTGGTGCCTGTTCTATAATGACAGATTGGGGATGGTCAGTTGGAACTTTAAGGTTAAAGGAATGCTATATAGGCTCTACCTAATATAAAGTCTAACCAAGAAACGTTAGTTAGTATATAACTAAAAAATTGTGTGTAGTGTGCAGCAGGGTGAATCAGTAGTTAGTTCACCAGATGCCGAAGCAGACGTACTCAGATTCGAGCACTGTCTGCGGCAAATTCTGGACATTGCGTGATAAGTTCCAAATTTGGACGAAACCGGTGTACTCGATGAATTTTCTTTCCTACACTATACAATTCTTAGTTAATAACGACAAATGTGTGTACATAACTGGTCAGGTTTTTATATCAAAATCGCAACCTTGATTAGAGTAAAAGATTTCATAAAATACCGTTAAATTCTCTTCCGAACCTAGAATGTAATTCTTTGTCAACATGCCTTATAAATGCTGGAACCAGTCTCCACGCTATCATTAGTCACAAACTCTCTGAATAATAGCCCATTTTTACATCCTGTATTTTTCCGTGTGCATTAAATTAATTGACTATTTCTTTATATACACACACACACACACACATAAGATAGCAATCCTAGCATTTAGCTCCGTATATACCTGACTCGTTTGAGATTTCAGTGTTATAAATCTGGCTTGACGTAGTAATTTCTAAAGTAAAATAGTGTTTTAATATATTTCAAATGTTATATTTCGCAGTTAATGTTTTTCAATTATGTTGCCATTGCAACATTTGAAGCTTCGTGTGGCCAAACTCTTTATAATCTGCCGACTATAATGACGGTAACGTTTCTTAAACTTTAATTGGATTTCATCCAATTTACCTACTACCACAGATTTCTAGTTGCCATAAAATGGAAAACGTATTGCAGTAGTGCTTTTTGGATTAAGAGTGAGTATTGAAGAAACTTGTCCGTTTGTACAGTCTATGCATATAAATCTTGAAGACAATAATCCGCAAAAACTATGCCCTTACTGCAGACAAAATTTTCTTATCCGAATAACTTTACGCTTCCTAAAATTTGCATTCCAATTAAACTATTCTACTCAAATCATAATTCACTATTTTAGCGTCGGTATTTCCGTTACTTAGACGCTTGAAATCCATATTATACTTATGTTTACTATTCTATTTATTACTAGATTATTTAATTAATTTAAAAAAAACTATCCTGTCTATGTTTTACCATTGATAAAGCAAGACAGTGAGTTCTATGTCTAGCTCAACTGCTACAATTAGAATTACACCTTGCAGTTAATGAATTAATTAAATTTAAAATCTACCCGTTATAAATAAATGTACAAAATAGTATGTGGTATGTATATCTGCGCTACTAAAGTAAGCGGGCCTTCATTTATGCTAGATTTTTTCAATGCCGGCACATATTATAGATCCTTTATTTCGTCGTGCATTTTTGAAATATGTGAAGAAATCATGCCTAATTGATTGCATTATCGAAAACACAATTTTATTTTATAAAGCTAGAGAAATCCTGTTGGAATTCAAATAGTCAGTATTTCTTGATTTGAGCAAGCCATTCTAGCTTGTCACCAAAGCTTCTGATATCCCCACTGAATTAATGATGCCGGTCGGTATAATTCTTTGATAACAAATATTTGGTTTTACATTTAAAACGCGAGTGTCGAAAATTTTGTTTCATTATTTAATATGTTTATTTTTTATTTAAACGGTTAAATTTTAGACCTCTAATAATTTATAACTTTGCACATAAAAATCAACCGTTTGGAATTTTTCCTGGGGATGCCCTAGCAAATAACGAGTTTTCACATAGGAAAATTTTGACGCCAATGCGTTAAAAATATTCAATGACTTGGAAACTGAAAAGCCAGTAAAATAGATGAAACTCTTATATTACATGCCACAATTTACAATAGATTAATGGACGCATTTTAAATCTATATACCCGTTGGCTTACACAAACAAATTACCAACCGAATGTTCAAATATAAGAAATAAAACTAAGCAGAATTTGGCATTTGTTAAGAAAGCTTTATGGTAATGCCAGTGCGCAAACAAATCGTTTCTGGTTTCACAGGTTTGTAGGATGTCTATTTGTAGCATTATCTTCCAAATTATGAAGCATGTCTATTGGTTTGGATTTCATCACGTAAAACTGAAAAATGACTGTTATTCCATTCTAAGTAGCCCTAGCAGACATCTTGTTTTTGAATAATAATGCAACATCGTCTCCATAGTCGAGGTTAACAAATCCATCGCCAGAGAAATCTTCAACGTTTGCATCGTAGAAAACTAAAGATATGATAGCATCTATTACGCAGTTGAAGAAAAATAAAGAAAGTGGTCACCAATGCTGGATGTCACAAAAATTAGAAAAATTGTGACACAATTTGTTGTAGACAATGTCGCGATGAGAGTCTTGATGTAAGAGGCTGGTTTTGCGGTTACAAAATTTCTGGACAAATCATCAAGTAGTACTTAGCGATCGACTACGTTAAATATATCATTGAAGTCTAAGACAGCTAATGCGAGGTAGAAATTTGCATTTTTCCTTTAAGATAGTTGCTTAAGTTATAAATATGATCGATATAGCTTTCTACAAGTCAAATACAACTTGTTATTATCTAATATTTCAAATAACTGATGCGCTAGTACGGCGTAAAACAATCGAAAAACAAAATCTAGATACGGCTTGTTTTATTTTTATAATTATTTGTAGAAATGTCAGAATGTGACAACCATAGCCTCGTTCGGTTGCGAACCTGCACGTTGATTACATTAAGCAAAGCGCTCAAGAAAAGACACTCAAATTCTAACTTATTTTTTAAATCTCCTTGTTGGTAATTTCGTGTTCTGAAATTAGTATAAAGAAGAATTGGAAAGATTTACCAGCTGAACAAACAAATTAGTTGAACTGCTGTTCTTGTTGCCAAAAGTAACACTTGGTTATTTATCGTTTGCTAATGCTAAATTGAGATTTTATGTTCAAGCAGTCGCAAATAAAGTAAGTAATAACGATCCTTACTATTGAACCTTTATTACATTTGACTCCAAGTATCTGTATGGAATTTTAATCAGCATTTGCAAATAAATGACATCAAGATATTGGAAATAGACAGTTTAAAATATTATTATAATCAAGGTTGCGGTCTTGATATAAACACCTGACCCATTAATTACTTACATATGTCAGTATAAACTAAGAATGGTAGAAAGGCAATTCATCCAGTAGAAGTTTCGTCCTTATTGGGAACTCATCATTACTGGCCAGGATGCGGCGTGACGGAACCTGGTACGTCTGCTTCGGAATCTGGTGCCTAACCACTGAGCTTCCCAATAATGAGTTCCTCAATAAGGACGAATTTCTTACTACTATACAATTCTTAGTTATATACTGATTATAATAATAATCATGGTCAATGTTGACCGCAACCTTGATTATAATAATTGTTATCTCCACTATGCAAATACAATGTTCGTTTAATTATATAAAAGTTTAAAATATTGACACAAAGAATTGAGCAAACTTGAAGGATATCCATTTTAACTAAATGTCTACAAAAGTAAATTGAAACGATAATAAATGATATCATGATGTAATGCGGTTCAAGTATGAAGATTTAAAACAAGGCTTTTTTCAAATAATTGTAGTATTATGGCCGTAGAAATCAAAGACCCGCTTTGTGCATTAAACGGTTAAACGAAAGGAAAAAATATTAATGGTTCCGGATAATTTAAATTTATGCATTTTTGTGGACAATAGATATGCTTCCTATCAGCCAACAGACTGAAAATTTTACCATATCAATATTTTGAACCGATTTAGATTTCTACGCTCAGAATTTATTTTAATTTTCGAAAATCGCTTAATTTGTATAATTGTTTTTTCATTATTCCTATTAAGTTAAGCTTCAAATTAGCTATCTTTTTATTCAATAGTTCAAAATAATCATTTCCGTTATTTCTCTTTTTCTCATTTTTTGCCTTATGGGCCTTATTTAATTCAACTCTTGTATTCATTGGTATTATAGAGACTTCATTTCCCCAATTTTAGTCCATGAGAACCACATTAACTAACTTAAAAATTAGTTTATGCTATTTACCTTCTTTCCCATACATACATTGTGCAAAAGAAAAATACCATATGTGGTATAAGTACTGGACAATTAAAATTATGGTTAAAGGTGAATTAATGGTAGCCGATGGCTAATTAGGATAAATATGCCCTAGACAAGGACAAATATATGCATTTGATTGTTGACTTTTATACGAAAGTTACTGGGAAACTACCAATTTACATACTAAAGCAAAAAACTAACTAATGTCTAATTAATACCACAGACTATCGATTGAGTCTTATGTTTTAATTAGAAAGCAGAAGGAACCAACGTAGTTAGTATCAGAAAAGATAGCAATTTACCTAAACATCCATTTTGAGGGAAACGCTGTGTCCCGAACAGCACAAAATAGTTGAGGCGGAATTAACACGCACGTTTAATGTAATTAAACTATGAGAGTTTGTTAAGGAAACACACTTGTCTTTACCAGCAATTAGAGGGAAACAGTCATTAGTGTCAATAAAAAATATTTAAAATCAATATAGCTCCGCAAATTGTCGACCAGCAGGGCGTATTTTTCTGATTTGACAAGATAAATACTTTATAAACCATTTTGTTTTGTATAAAATGGATACCGTTTGTAGAGGCGCTTCTTCGTTACCTAATGAGCGCCTCATTAACTTCAAATGTGTTTCCGTTTGAATATAGAAATACTCATCATTGTTATTGTATGTGAAATGCTCCATAGGAGTTGACTAACTCATTTAAAATTATCGGTCACAACCATAATATCTTCATAATTGGGGACAGCATGTGTGTCTAACAATAATTAATCGTTTATAAAATATTATATTTAGAAACATCGGATGAATTTTCTTTGCAAACGTAATCCACTCCGCTAGGTAATTGTAAGCCGTTATTACTTTAAAGCAAGGATAAGTTAAGCATTCCTGCTTTTCTTGGCTATCACGATTCTCAAATAATAATGGAATGCCGTACTTAAATTTACAGAATATATTCTTCAAATTTATGTATTGTACTCATAACTGGGAGGAAGTTAGAACAAACAAGAGCCACACTCGCCTAAATCAAGCAACGCACTCTAGAGCAGCAATAAAAAACTGAAATTGAGCTCGAACAATAACAAAAATTGGATATGTGAATTTCAAAAATAATATCATATGATTATTAAAATAATTTTACATTATTTCGTTAAGAAATCAGAAATAATTGAAACATTCAAATAAATTATTATTTAAATTTTATCGGAGTTATGAACTTCTATATACGACGAAAGGTTTAAGAAAAGCCATCCAGAAATAGACATATTTATCGATTGCTACTTTACGAATCAGTACTCTCAGTAGTGTTCTTCTCACTGGTGTCTTTGCTACCTTCAAACTCTCTCAACACTTGCATTCTCGATGCCAGTATACGCGAGTCTGCTGTTACCTCAGAATTTCGGTCGTTTTACTGTTCTTGATTCTTTGTATCTTTGTCCATCCAGGTAAATTGTGAAAGGCAACGATTCAGAGATTTCAAGTCCTTTTTGTCAGTTACTTCAATATCTATTTTTTAATTTAACGTAAGACTTCTCGACTGGTTTCTTGGCATCAACGGGTACATAATTAACCTTTTGTGTTTGCATTGAGCCAAAGTAATTCACCAAGTTAGTGCCAGTCCTTGTGTGATCCAGAACTCTGTACCCATGTTTACTTTTCTAGTCTTAAGACTCAAGTCAAAGCAAATGTGGCGTTTTTAAATTAGGGTGTAGAAAATTTTACTAAAAGTAAAACTTCAACCCTAATTTAATTTTTAACTTCTTAATCTTCTCGAATACTTTAGGCATTACATTTGTCGGGCATAACCGATAATCATATGTTGGACAATATATTTCCAACGCATCTGACAACACTGTGTTTACACCAGTACCTGTGTCAATTAGAAGTTTAACCTGGTTGACTTATCTCGAATGACAAAATTTCTAGTGTTTAATCCGGAAACCTTCATGATAACTTCAGAGTCTCACCAGTTTCATGGCGGCTTTTTTGTTCTTATATATTATTGAATTTCTAGTATCAAACAAACAGTCGAAACGTAAAACCAAGCAAAGGATCTTCATGAACATTGCAAAGAACACAAATTAAAAATCTTAGTATCATCTTGACGATAGCCCCGCCTCGGCTCCTACAAGCCAGGGTCTTCTAAATTTCCCAAATAGCTATTTATCTTAATCAGTGTTGTGCTTCCTTTCCATTTGTGCTTTTGTATATATCGGAAGAAACATCTCTCTGACTAGCACACCCACGTTATCAATATTTCTCTTTCAATAATTAAAAATCACGTGAGCCATTCGGGCTCCAAGAAGTGTATGCATCTCTCAATTTGATATCCGTATTTAGACACAGGGACCGTTACCTGCCTTTAAAAAAGTCTTTTATCCTTCACTCAAAGCTGACCCATGAACAAATAAAACCACGAGTCTTGCGTTACATGACTTAACACGCTTTAGATCTTTCAAATTCTATGTGATCCTCTAACTTATCGGGTTTCTGACGGATGAATGGTCCACTAGAGCTGAGACCGATGCGTCTGTTAAATTTTTCAGACCATCCCATAAAAAATCACTGATATGTTTGCCATATCTTTAGGGAATAAACTTGCGTTTTCTATGATGCCATATGTGTTTCCGTCTGAATATAGGAATACTCACGAGGCATAGTAAATTTGGAATGCTCCATAGGGTTCTTCTTCTAAAACTCATCAGATTAATCTCCAAAAGTAACTTCTTAAGGTCGTTGATCGTAACTTTTATGTATTAATAATCGAGACCTGCTTTTATATATAGCAATAATCAATACTTTAAAAATAGTTAATCTAGACAAATAAGGTGAGCATGCTCTGGTTTCGTGAACCACTCCGTAACAAATGTGGAATGCGTTACTACTTTTCAGTAAGTACGTTTTCCTTAAGAATCACGATTTTAAAACATAGAATGAAAGCCGTTTTACAATGTACAGAATATATTTTGAAAGTCTGTGCATGTTAATTAAAACATGGGTGAATATAATACAAAGAAGAGCCACACTCTCTAAAACTAAGCACTAATCTCCTTAACAAACTCTTAAAAACTGAAACCAAGTAAGAAAAAAACCAAAAAAGGAATAATTTTTTTTAAGGAAAGAATGTTAGCAAATTAGTAAAAGAAATTTTAAAAATAATATTTGCTTTAGAAACCAGTGATAAACGGAAACTACAAATAAATTGTTAGGTTTTTTCAAGGAATTTTTCAAATCCTAAACGGTTGTAGAGACTGTAATCCCGTCACCAGATCCGATTTCGTCAAATATATAAATACTTTCTAGGTCTAGTGTATCTGTAATGCTCCTTCACGGATGACATCTCAAATTTATCAGTTGAAGCCCCTAAAATTACTCCTTTAATTTCCAATGCCATGCCCTGTATGACTTATTTTTTAAGATGAGCATCTATGATCAAACAAAATTGAAGACTAAAAAATTGTTATTTTAGGATATCAGATTAATATGCTGTGGAGTGGTTATACCCTCCGCACTGAAATATTAATTTTCAGTTCACAACATGAAGCAAACCATTTAATATGACACTGCTTTATATTCTATCAAAGTTTCTCATGTATCTATCAGTTTCTCAATTTACTCTATAAAGTATAGTTTACAAATATCACATATTAATCTATAATATTGCAGAAATTGGTACAATTAACGGACACACTCGCCCTTCACAACGCACCCTGCATTAGATCAAAAATACACAAATTAAATCCCAGCGCGAACAAACAAAGTAATGGATAACGTGATATTAAAAAAATAATTGACTAAAATGTATGTAAATAAAATTTACATAAATATTTCTTGAAGAAATCAGCGATAATTAATACGACAAATGAAACCGTTAATTAAATTTTATCAGCGGATGCCTCAATCCTTACATGAATTCGTGTATGAGGATGTTGTGTTTGTGACGGATGATCTAAAAGAAGTTAGTCTGTGTGCAAGTGACAATTTTGTTATGTCAAATTCTATAGAACACTCCAAATATATTAGGCCTGATGAGTATTATTGTACAAAGACGGAAAATGGCTTAGCGTATTGTCTCGGTCCCATAAAATAACGTGAACCTAATAAACATCAAGGTCGTTCTCGTCTGAATGTGAGAACACAAATTATGGCTGTTGTATTTGGAAGGATCTATCCCAAATGCCATTCTAGACTATTTAGCTAGAACTAATAATTTCTTCCTCAGTTGTCCCGAATATAATACAGACAACCATGTCAATTTAAATAAAACTACTCGGCTAGACAGAAAGGGTATGCAACGAAATCTTACGCGGTCCACAATTGACAGAGAATGCAATTATATAACCTTAAATACAAAACTGAATACAGCACCTATGTGTCATGGTTTCCCGATTCACGCATAAAATAAAAAGGCTTCGTTCCAATAGATCGTTTTTAAGCAAATATTGTAAAAAATATCGACATAAATAAAGTTAGAAGAGAGAGAGAGAATGCCAAGCTTGCTCCCTTCAACAGAAATGGAGCGACAGAAAAATTTTAGCAAACTGAATGAGAAAATAAATTTTAAAACGTAATGCTATAAAAATTAAGAAAATAATTATTTCGCAAACAATTTCGTTAAATAACCAATAGAAAATTAGATCGTAAAAATCAATTGTTAACTTATTTTTATATGCACAGACACTGACTCACAAATATACATCCATCGGTGTTTAGAAAGCGAAGTGGTATTAAAATGAAAATTTATAGAATTAAACTAGCATTGGCTGCGCGGGTGGTGATAGCAATTGCCATAATAAAGTTTGCGATCCTGATATAATCACCTGGCCCTTTATGTTTATAAATTTTTCAGTTCAAGCTTAACAATAACGTAACGTAACAATAACGTACGTAAGGCAATTAATTCACTATACCGGCTTAGTCCTTATTGAGAAATCTTTACGTTCTTTCCAGAATTTGCTTCGAATAGGGTTCGCAGCTTAGCACGTCTGTTCTTTTATCTGTTGCTCTAAACACTGAACCATCCTACCGCTTGCGACATACAATCTTCACTTACATATGAACTACTGTTTGGCATGTCATTAGATCTAAAGATCCAAATTAGCATCCGCAATCTATCATTATAGAAGACATAGTACGCTGCCTGTGTAAATAGTAATTATATAAATGTTCAATTCAATACCACTTGATCAATTAGTGTGGTTTCTGTTTTACAATGACAGATGGGGTGTGCTTAATGGCAAATTTAGGTACAAAGGAATGTCTAACCAAAAACATTTGTTGATATATAAATGAAAATTGGATGTAGCATGCAACAAGTTGACTCGGTTGTTTTAGCAACAAACTCTGGATCCAACGTGCTCAGATTTGAGCCTTATCCGTGGCAAATTCTGTACAGAACCAGAAGCGATTCCAATAAGGACAAAACTGGTCAACTGGATTATATGACTTTTCTTCATTGTAAAATGCTTAGTTTATACTTAAAAGTGGAAATATATAAGATCAAAAACTTAATATAATAAATGATATTGCAGAAGACTGACTCACTCTTCAGAGCGAAAGATTCCGAATCAGACATGCCCAGGTTCTAGCTCAATCCGCTGCAGATTCTTGAAAACACGTAAAGAGCTACCAATAAGGATGAAACCAGTCTACTGGATGAATTCTCTTTTCTACATTAAAGAATGCTTAGCTTTTACTGCAAAATGTATTAACATAATGGAACTCGTGTTTGCATCAAGTAAATAGACTTTATTCAAATAATTCTTACCACGTCCCGCGCAAATAATTTTCGTTCAATAATTTCATAGATTATTTCATTAGTCATTTCTTGTACAAATAAAGTCATGTAAATATTCATCATCAATTCCAATTCAGTGTACCCTTTATTTCTTAGACAAGTGACTTCTGGATTTTTGAATTTATGAACCACGTGTTCTGTTTTAGCACCTATGGTTCATAATTGACAAATTCCAGACTTGATATGAGATGGTTATGGTCGTTGAACTCTGAAGACTTACCGTAAACGGGTTAGTGATGCGGTCGCAAAATTTTAATTGAGGCCGATGTCCTTTTAACCAATGCTAATCTCTAGCTTGCCACGACCATACTGGTTTGAGCTTAAGTAAGCTGTTTAGGTCTACTGTACTTGAAATGGTCCAGCACAGTTGGCATTCCATAATAGTCAGGTGAACCCCTCATACTAATTTCTTCATATCCCCCAGTGTTTCCCTCAATGTCCTCAAATCTTAGACTGGTATCAATTTAAATGAATGTAAAAGTTTCTGCCAGAGGCATCTTAGCTGGCAAGCCAAAAGTCGTATGCGATGGAACTGTACACTGGCCCGCAATCTACTGTGAATTTGATTATAAATATGTAAAAATAAAACCGAATGAGGTACCAGAATGCATTAGCCCCTGATTCCCGCATGAACTAAAAAGACTTAATTCAAATAAATCAAGTTATTGATCAAATCACACTTATAAATTATGTCATGGATAAATTTAGTAAACAAAAAGCCAAACCTGCTCAATCAAACAAACTCCACAGAACAATACTAGCAAAGCTGAAACCGAACACAAAAAAAAGAAAAACAGATAAGATGAATTAAAGCAGTAGATGCCTCAAAAACTATAAGAACAATATTTTTACAAAGAATGTTTGCTTAAACAGACAGCGAAAAATTCAAACATAAAAATAAATTGTTAGTTTATAATTATATGCTAAGTTACTGACTCTCACAATGGAAAATGTTATGGATGTTGCAACAAGCAGAACAACAGCTTCTTCACAGTAAATTTACACACAGCAATGACACTATGCTATCAATAGATATGAAAATATGCAGTAATGATTTTTCCTCTTAACTATACAAATTTAGAGGCTCGTATCGCATATACATCGTAAATGATAACACAAGGGTCATACTCTATTAGAAAATAGGATACCTGAACAAACTACAAACCGAAAACTGTTCGGTGTTGATTTCGGTGATTTCCTTGAGATCTCTTTAAAAACAGATCACACCAGATACTTCCATGTTCTTAGGAGTCATGAAAGTTCGCGTTTCAGAATTTCGCAAAACTTATGCTTGATGCTTCCATAGAACATTCTGAAGCATGAATAATTGCTAACCTTACATTAGCTTCTGAAAGAATATTGAATGCCTAACAGGTTTTGTATTTTTGAACTGCATGTGTTTATCGAGCTCATAGGTCTAACAGCTGACCAAAGTCCCACTTTATATGAGATCAACATCAGGGTTGGCTTCCATTATATCTCGATAAATATTACGCCCGGGTGTGCTAGCCATGAATCTTTGACCCGATCACTAAATTTTGTAGATACTTGTATCCTATATACACTATCAAAAACCTCACAGACGTCAGAACTTTACTTGATTGAGTGTAAGAAAAATTACATATTTCTATTGTTCTGGTAATAGTCCATCGCGGATGACATTCCAGACTGGTCATGCCAATCCCTCTTAATAAAATATTCACACGCACATGCTTCATCATATTTGTGACGAAAATTAATATCAAATTAATATCAATACAAAAAAACTTTTAGCCACAAATTTCCTAAATGATAAATCTTAAACAAATAAGCAACGGAAACGTATACAGTTCCACAATCAATCTAGAATGCAATTATATACCTACTAAGCCAACACAAAATAAAACACGTCTACCTAGGCTTCTCTATCCCATCAATAATTTAAAAAAATATTATTTTCGATAGAATAAATGTTTAGAAAACTAAGTAGAAAGTATTTCCTCCGACGAAAATAAAGCAAATATTTATTAATAAATTTATATCACCGCGGTTGATTGAAACAAATAGTATTAAAAAGGAAAATATTCCTTTAATTTTGAAAAGTTTTTTGTTTAACTCCTTTCAATGATTTATACTGTTTGATTGATCTTGATTTCTGATTTCTGTTTTTTGACCTGACTTGCTTGTACCTTTGGGGTTGATTGTTATAGCCATCTTGGTTTTAACTTTGTAAGTGTAAGGTTTACTGTAACCTTTGCAACAATTTTATTTATGTTCTGCTTCACAATATAATGTTACTTAAAACGGTTATGTTCTCATTTAATCATATTGTGATCAGTAAAGAATATGTAAATTAATTATTCTGTTTTTGTACCAAAAGTCATTCTAGATTAAACTGGTTTGATAAAACATTGCGTGAAAAGAACTAGTGCATATTGCCCAGTTAAATAAATAACATTGTGGTTATCACAGAGGATACTCTTAAATTTGTGGACACAACCGACATTGTGTAGAGGAAGATATTTCCTATGAAAAAATTAAAGTAACAATTATTGATAAATTTAAGACACCGTGGCTGATTGGAATGAATATAATTTAAAAAGAAAACAGTCTTCTTAATATAAATCTATACAATAAAGGTTCCCTTTTTATCTGTGCATATTGGGATCGTTCAGGAACAGGTAAATTAATAATTCTTTTTTTCGCGTCTAATCTATTACTAGGATAAATATTCTGGTGCAGGGTTGACTAAGAATTACACTATCATTCGCCTATTACTTGATTAATTTATTGTATATTTAAGTGTTATTAACATGGATTCTAATCTTAAATTTGAGGACACTGAAAGCATGATACAAGGAGTTGTAGGCATGAACTAAATAGATATGAATGGGCAAACTATCTTATCAGACTCCTGTTGGCACACTAAGGCTGAATCTGATTTGGCGCCTATGGGGCTCTCATCAGCTAATAAGACTGGAGCCTCTACAAAATATATTTTTATTTTTCGTTTATTTTTGTCTTTATTGTAAAAATCAAAATTTGTAATCCGAACAAAGAAATGAAATGGAAAATAATGCTTGCAAGAGTACACCACACCAGACAGACACATAATACAGAAAACTTGAACTACGCGCAATACAAAAGTATATATACTGAAAAGTATTTAACCAAAGAATTTTCTATAAATTAATTCAATATTTTCTTTTCTAATAATATTCGTTCCAATCAGCCACAGTGGTTAAAATTTATCAATAATTGTTCCTTCAATTTTGTCGGAGGAAATATCTTCCTCTACAATACCTGGAGGAGTCACAGGTTTGAGCTTTATAGGTGTTGACGAAACGGTTAATTATTTAAACTCAAACTTTTGCCTTGATCATCATAAAAAAACTCCTAAAAGCGCACCCCAACTGTTCCAAGCTTGGCATCTATAGCACTCTTATTACACAACAATACAAACTTTGTATAACCACATTTATATCAAATAGACACGATGGAAACTAGGAGCAAAAAAGCTGTCACAAACGACTGCGCTACAGAACAAAATACAAAAACAGAAAATTAGTATGAATGAAAAAATATAAACACACGAAAACTTTTTAAAATTTTCTAAAAATTACTACAATAGTTTTCCTAATAATTTCCTCAATACAATATTTATTTAAAGAACCAGTGTATAAATCAGGCTCAAAAATAAATTATGCATTTATTTTTATATGAAGAGTTATCGGCCTTCACACAAAAGAGAAAAAAATTATGTAGCAAAATATAGAATGTTTATTTTTTATGCATTTTGTAAGCTTTAAATCAACTTGGTGATATTCTAGTATTATAGGGTTGCATACAATAATAAAATATTTTCATTAAGAGATAACAGATAATCAACAAACAAACGCTCAACATCGAGAGACGCATCCGCACAGCACCCAAATCTCGGTAAATGTTCGCAGTCATCAAACACCAATTTCTAAAAAAAAGTCCAAAACCGTACACATAAACTTCTCTCGGTCGGATGACTCTAAATTTGCCGACGATTATCTAAATTATCTTCAAGACTCTTCCTCCATTTCCACTCTACCTGCTGAGATGCTTGACAACGGAGACGCTGAGAACCTATGTTAGTTCAACATTTTGCCGGCCTCCGTCGTTCAAGCTGTCAAAGACATATAATCTAAACACCAGTTTGAACAGTACGATGTCTCTGTCTGGATGATTGCCCTTCTTGGTTGGAATCTCTTCTTTCTGGTTGCCGATGTTATCAACCGATGCCTCTAGACTACCTATTTTCTCCCGAAATGGCTTAATTCGACAATTTCTCTTATCCCAAAAAAAAGTACATCGTCAATCGACTCATTTAAAGATCTCCGCCCTATAATTATTGTCCTTTCATTCACTAAAGTCTTTGACAGGGTCTTATATAACCTAATCATCCCTTTCATCAACTTCTGCCTCCTTGACAAACAACGTGGCTTACTGAATGGCCGCTCTTCTTCCACCAATGTATTCAGTGTCCTTGATTACTGCTACTCCTGTATCTCTAAAGGTCATGAATGCACTCTCCTCTTCCTAGATGTTTCTAAGGCCTTCGATTCACTGTCGTTTTCGGCAATTGAATCTGCTTTGTTAAGCAGTGGTATTAGCGGCAACGTCCTCAATCTCATCAGTTACTAACTTCGACACGGTTGCATAACTGTAAAAGTCGGAAATAGTCACTCGAGGTCACCTCTTATCTGATCTGGAGTTCCCCAGGGCTTCGTACGTGGTTCTATACTCTTCAACCTAACACACGCTATACGCTAACGAATTTTATTGCCCTCTCACTCTAGCCTCCACTTTCGCCATGGAACAGATTTCTTTCAGATTTATATAGCAAGGCTTCCCCTACAGCCAGAATTATCGAGAACGCCTACACTTGGCTAGCCTTCTTCCGCTATGGTTTACCCGTCACTTACGAGTTATCTCTTTCGTTAATAATAGCACAACTAGCCTATCACTGTCAAATTTCGCTCACCCAAGTCACCACTATGCTACACGCCATAGCATCTCTTCAATTCAATCCACGGAAATAAAGCTCCTATCGCAGGAGGAATTTAAAAAGGAGGCGCACAAATTACTATGCGAAAAGTCTGTATGGAAGCGAAACGGGTTTCTCCTTAACCCACAACACTTCTTTTTACCCCTAAGCTATTATATAGATTTGGAGCGTGAAATCTCTTCTGGTTAGCCTCTTTTTTCAACTGTTCGCCTCTGATTCTCAAATTCAAATCTAGACTTACCGATATCATTTCTAATCTTATTTTTATTCTACTGCATCCAAATATTGATTACTGTGCCAAAGTTTGCTTTATTAAATCTCTTCTCATTGTTTCAGCAAACAATCGGAAACTCGAAAAGCCTAGCGGACCAACTGACGGCATTCATCGGACGCTGGTTCCTCCACGCTTTCCATCAGCCGTAACCTCGCTCAATTGAAGTCATTGATCACTGCTCGCGACACTGACACGCGGACTCTCCACAAGCTACTATCTTGTCGACTTTATCTTAATCAATATTACCCTACAAAAACTATAGATCCATGGCAAAGAACTCTGTCGGTCGACTTTTGCAGCAGATCCTCCATCGCCTTCTATCTCAGAATAATCTTCTGTCTGACACTTGCAAATCCCGCTTTAATACTTGGATCCTTTAGAGGAAGCTATTTCTTCTGTACTCTAGTCGATACTTCCTAGTCCAATGAAATCTCATTTCCATCAGAACGAACTATCACAAAATTGATGAAAGGATTTCTCTTTCTCAACTACCTCATCTCCTATTGTTAAATACTTTGCCAGTCACAATTACATCTACGGAGGAAGATAAATCCTCCGCCAAAATTAAAGTAACATTAACTGATAAATTTATACCACCTTGGCTGATTGTAACGAATTTTATTTAAAAAGAATGTTTTCTTTTATTTTCCAGAACATTTTTTGTTTAAATACTTGACTTTGAATTGTGCGCCATTTTCAGTTTTCGAGCGTCACGGTCCTAGACTGGTTGTATCTTCCTTTAGTCTGCTGCAATTACCACATTTTCTTCATTAAAAAATGATCAACATATACAATATATATCTGCTTGTACTGTCTTGTATTTTTATTGATGCACGCATATAAGGGCGTTCTGGAACAGGTTACATAATAAATCTGTTGTTCACGTATATCTCCTTCCAGATTATTTGTTTGGGTGTTTTGTACGAGACAGGTTTCACATCCCGATTTGCCTAACCAAGTGTCGATTTATTAAATAAACTTCACAGATATGAATGCTGATCTTAAATTTGAGGACACTAGCATGTTAGTGCAAGATATTGCAGGTTTGAATTTAGCAGATACGAATGAAAATATAAGCTTATCAGATTCTACTGTAAATTTTAGGACTACAAGCGATCTGGCATCTATGGGGTTCTCAGACACGAATAGGTTAGTAGCCTCTACACATCCAACTTTACATGTCCTACTTTTGATTTGGACCTCATCATTTCAACTGTTGGGCCGGTTGACCTTTGTTGTCAAATAAATGTATTATTATTATTATTATTATTATTATTATTATTATTATTATTATTATTATTATTATTATTATTATTATTATTATATCATTGTGGAGGATGTTAAATCCTCCGCCTTATGTAAAATAACATTGACTGATAAATTTAAACCACCATAGCTGATTGTATCGAATTTTATTTAAAAAGAATTTTTCTTTTTATTTTACAGAACATTATTTGTTTAAATACTTGATTTTAAATTGTGCGCTATTTTCAGTTTTCGAGTATCTCGCACCGTGACTGGTATTGTAATTTTGGTCTGCTGCATTTTAACATTTTCTATAGTAAACGATTACATCATCATCAAATATATTAATCCATCAATGGCCTTTGTTCTGATATAACATAATATTGAAGGTGACGCCGTGGATCAGTTTTTCGAGTATCTCGCTCCGTGTCTGGCATTGTAAATTTTGGTCTGCTGCATTTTAACGATTTCTTTAATAAACGAATATTTCATCATAAAATATTTTGCTCCATCAATTGCCTTTTGTTCTAATATAAAACAAAAGGGAAGAGGAGCCTTGGAACAGGTATATTTGATTTCATCGGTGGTTCACGTATATCTCATTCTAGATTATTGCTGAGTGGAACAGCTTTCCAACTTTCGCATTCCGATTGCCTAACAGTAAGTATCGATTTAATTGTTATCCCTTATATTCATGGATACCGATATTAAATTTGAGGACACAAGTAGGTTAGTGCAGGACATAGCGGACTTGAACTTAAGTGACGCAAAAATTAATATAAGCCTCTCTGACTCTACTGTGAATTTTAGGACTTCTAGCGATCTGCACTATATATGCCACTAGATTACAGTTTGTATCACAGCATCCTTTATGGTTTCGGAGGATGTGCTATTGCATAAAAGTTTTCCATTTGAACCAGTGGACTGGTGCCTATATGAATCCAATGAGAAAGAGTCATGAAGTTTGAACTAGATCTGGTCAATTTGCAATATCTCCACCATTGGTAGGGAATGTTGCGAGCAAGCTATTCTCTTTTGCAAAAATTTTCAAAATTTACAATCAATTGCCAAAGTGGCTTAGAGAAACGCCTCCATCTAAAATGTCTCTTAAATTTTTATCTACCGAACTAGAAAAAGTGTTCAATCCTGCTGATATTTTTAATTTTGATTATGATAATACTTTCTCGTGGTTAAATAAAAGACAGGATTAATTGTTTTTCAACAGCATAACTTCTCGAGATTCTATCTTCAAGTTTTGTACTATTAATACTGAAACGTTGTGCATTACATAGTATGTTAAACAACAATACATACAATCAATTATTAGTCATGGTTCCCTTTTTTGCATAATGTTACACTCGAATAATACATTAAATTTTTCTATTTTTGATGATGAATCTATCTCTCTTTATAACCGAACTTTCTGATGCTGATAAATTGTACAGTACAACTAATTGCACATACCTATGTGATGTGATATGTTTTTATATTGTACATTTTCTATTTTTATTTGATGGAACATGTAAGGTTTGAATCCAAATAAAGATTTCCTATTCTATTTTATTCAAGTCAAACCACCAATGGTGGGAATGTTGCGAGCAAGCTACTCTCTTTTTTAAAAATTTACAAAATTTACAATCAATTGCTAAAGGGGCTTAGAGAAACGCCTCCAACTAAAATGTCTTTTAAATTTTTATCTACCGAACTAGAAAAAGTGTTCAATCCTGCTGATATTTTTAATTTTGATTATGATAATACATTCTCATGGTTAAATAAAAGACAGGATTAATTGTGTTTCCGCAACATAATTTCTCGAGAATCTATCTTCAAATTGTGTATTATTAAAACTGAAAGGTTATGCATTATATCATCTTGTTAATCAACAATGCATACAATCAATAATTAGTCATGGTTACCTTTTTTCTTACAAACTGTTATACTCGAATTATATCTTAAATTTTTCTAATTTTGATGAAGAATCTATCACTCTTTACAGCTGAACTTTCTGATGCTGATAAATTGTACAGTACAACTAATTGCACATATATATGTGATGTGATATCTTTTTATATTGTACATTTTCTAATTTTATTATTTGATGGAACATGTGTGGTTTGAATCCAAATAAAGATATTCTATTCTATTCTATTCTATTCTATCTATGGGGCTTACAGACTCGAATAGGTTATGGGCCTCAACATCATATTATATTATAAAAAGATTTTGATTATTGCTAAGTCAGCAAAGAAAGCTGAATTACATTATCATTTACAATCATTATACCTTTACTAAAAGGAAACATTAGAATCTCGCTTAATATATTACGCAATAACAACTTACCAAATTTGAAATTTTACAAACTGTAGCGCGATGTTACCGCTGTTTTAAATTGACCGAAATTAGATATTTCTAAATTTCTTTTATTTGGAAAATTATGGCCAAAAGAAAGCGATACTGCAACAAGATCATGTAATAACTACAAGTTCCACGGCATCTATTGCTGTTGTTGACTAACCCTGAAAAGAGGTATGGTCACACTAATGGCGAGGAAAATATTTCCTCCGACAAAATTAAAGTAACAATTATTGATAAATTTAAACCAATGTGGCTGATTGAAACAAATATTATTTAAAAAGAAATTATTCGTTTATTTTCTAGAACATTCTTTGTTTAAATACTTGACAGTATATATACTTTTGAATTGTGCTTAATTTCAGTTTCGGTTATCTGTACGTGACTAGCCTGACTTTTCTCAGCAAGCTGCATTTATTTCTTTTCTACAATTTACGTTTATAATTACTCGATTTTCACAATATACTCCTGCTATCATTTTGTTTTTGAATCGTACATATTTGGGACGTTCTGGAAAAGATAATTTGATAATTCTGTTTTTCACGTCTTATTTCTTTCCAGGTTATTTGATCGGATGTTTTGCTTCGTAAAAAGTTCACATTCCGTTTTCCTAACATTAAGTCATCAAATTAATAACTATGTACGATCAGCATGGAAGCTAATCTTAAGTTTGAAGACACAAGCAAATTAGATCAAGATATTGCAAGCATGAATTTAACATTAGTGAACGAGAGTACTAGCTTATCAGATTCATTTGGACAGTTAAGGACTGAACACGACTTGGTATCTACGGGGTTCTCAGTTACTAATAGGTATGAAGCATCTACAAAATATGGCGACCGCGCCAGTCCAAAAATATTCAGTCTACCACCGTATAGATCCGAAAATCACTCAAGGTGCGTCGAGGATGCCCAAATGATATTTACAGCTTACCAAAAAGTAAACTCTATGGAGAAATTTGTTGCAGCATGGATGGTATTGCCTGAGAATTTCAGAAGCGCCTTGGAAAACTTTAGAGACAGAACTGTGGAAGAAGATCCGTATAATGCATTTGAGTTAGTAATGGCCGAAATTCAACAGAGATATCAGCCTGGAAGATCGGCACAAATGTGCGAATTATTACGAACCCCTTTGTACGAAAGCTTCCAGGTTGAATATATCTAGAGATGTGGTGAATTCTATTTTTACAGCTGAGCTACCATCCAAGTTTAGGGCCACATTAGAGGTATTTGACACAATGAATGTTGATTGGCCAAGTAAACTCAGAGGGCTAGACGGAGTGTATAAACAGCAGGAACCACAGATACATGCTGTAACGGCAGATTCTGTCATGGTGCAGCCAGTTAGGGCAGATACCGAAACCACCCTGACGCTACAAGAAAGTGTGCGTTACTTATGTAGAGAAGTTGCTGGTATACATCGAAAGATGGACGATATGGCGAGAGCTATTTCGCAACTTTAGAGTCAGGATAGAAATACTAGACGTCGAGGGAGTCACTCGCGTCAACGCTTCGATGGGCCGCGCGGATGGTGTAAGACACATTGTGAATATAGACGAAGTGCAAAGTGCCAAGGAGAGAATTGCATATACCCGCGTTTAGGTGAATCCAAATGGAAAGGAAGCACTAAACCGGTAGAGAGGAATCCATCACCGGGAAAAGGATAAAACCCCCGCTAGTGGGAGCCGTAGGGGGTTCCATTGCAAAGGCTCCCAGACATGCCTTTAAAAGGCATACTTAAGGCAAAAGCAAAAGATGCGACTAGATCAAATAGCACCGAAACAGAAGGCAAGAGGGTCAGATTCTTCCTAAGCGGAGATCTGGAAAACATTGCCGGATTATCCAGCAACAAATTCATTATTAAAGATGAATTAACTGGACTGGAGTTTCTTATCGATACAGGTGCTGAAGTAAGCATAGTTAGGTCAGACGTGGTGGAAGCAGATTGCCCCACATTTTATTATCAACTATGGGCCGCAAATGGTAGTCCGATAGGAGTCAGGGGGATGAAAGAAATGTCGGTGATCTTAGGCCAGAAATCTTCTTTTACATGGAACTTTCTCGTAGCCGATGTCAAGGACCATATCATTGGGATGGATTTCTTGACGCACTTCAAACTGACTCTAGATCCCAAAACTAGGACTATCGCAGAAGGCGTAGGGGTGTTAACACACACTGAGTCTAACACTTCGGCAGTTAGAACAGTTCTTTTACCCCGTCCCACGGTCGAACATGACTTTGCCGACATCATCGAGAAACACCTTGCAGTGTTTCAATCTTTCAGTGCCAAAAGAACAGGATTGAAGACAGGAGTAGAACACCAAATAGAATTGGTGGCTCCGTTGCCTTGTTCACCAAAGGCTTAATCATTGGCACAACACATGCAACAAGTTGCTGTGTCCGAATTTCACCAATTGCGCAAAGAAGGGATTTGTAGAAGGTTAAATTTCAATTTTACTTCCCTAATAGTGGTAATTCCCAAACCTGAACCAAAACTCAGTGACGAAGGGTGATTCTTATCCTCTCCCTAATAAGAGTACTCTGCTCCGAGACATAATGGAATATGAGGTTTATTCAACTTTAGATCTCTCCAGTTAAGTATATTAGACATATACTTTCAAAAGACGGAATTAAGCCCTTGGAAGATAAAATCCAAACTATCAAGGACGTAACAGAGCCCCAGACCGTGCGCCAGTTGCGAAGGTTCTTGGACATGATCAGCTATTATCGTCGATATATTCCAGGTCTAGTTGGAATTCTAGGATCGTTAACACGCCATCTTACACGTGAAAAGAGCACGATCAAGAAGTATTGACCTATAAAATTGAGTCAGGAAGACCGAGACAATTCCAGAGGGCCAAGGTAATGCTAAGTGACATAACCGCACTAGCACCTGTAGATTTGGAAAAGCCATTCGAGCTTATCACAGAAGCCTCAGATGTTGCAATAGGGGCGGTGCTTCAGCAAAATAGACATGTATATAGTAAAACCGATTGGGTTTTATAGCCGCAAGCTTAATGATCGAGAAAAACGTTATGATACGTTTGGTAAAATGCTTCTATCTGTGTATGCCTCAGTGATACATTATGTGCATTATTTAGATGGTCATCAATTTAAGTTATTGACAGATCATAAGCCGTTGATCAGCATACTTGGTAAAACAGCGAGGCTCAATTACTCTCGCAGGGTGAATTCCCAAATTACCCGGTTAGCGGAGTTCGATTTCACTGTGTCTCATATTGCTGGTAAAGGGAATATGGTAGCCTATGCACTTAGCAGACCGAATGAAGCAGATGTCGAGCTGATATATTAAGATTCATTGAAGAATCTAGATGATTCTCCGGTCAACTTAGTAAATCAAATCGAGGAAGCGCAAGGATTGGACCACTTTACGTTAATTTTGTCCAAGAGACCAAGATATGTTCACAAGCTCCAGAGTGACAAGTGGTTTTTATGCGAAACGTCCAGAAATAAACCACGACCATATGTGCCGTTGGAATTACGTGCTAAAATTATGCAACTATTACACAATATGGGACGTCCATCCATAAAAGCCACTATTCGATTAGTCAACGACAGATATGCATGGCCGCACATGTCTAAAGATATACGGGTATGAGTAAGAGCCTGTGCTAAATGTCAAACGTGTAAGGTGTGAAGACATACCAGAAACGAGATACAGAATATTGGGATACCAATTGGACGGTTCAGACACGTACACATAGAAATTGTCAAAATGCCTGAAATCAATGCCAAAAAATGTTTACTAACAATGGTAGATCGTTTTAGTCGCCAATTTGAAGTAGCGATATTGAAAGTTACGACAGCGCAAGAAGTCTTGTTTGCGTTCCTATATAATTGGATATAGCGTTATGGTGTTCCGAAAAGAATCACCAGTTATAGCGGTAGTCAATTTGTGTCAGAGCCTTTCGTAAGATCTCTTAATATCATGAGAAAACTGTATTGCATACTAGCGCATACAATCCATGAGCGAATGGGATGGTAGAAAAGCTGTATCGTGAACTGAATCTGCGTTAAGGTGTACTAGTAAAACAAGCTAGATACACGATCTTTCAATAGTATTACTTGCCATGCACAACAAATATAGGGCACAGTTAGGAACCTCAATAGCAGAGTTTGTTTACGGTGAACCATTGTTTGCCTGGAGATCTTCTAATAGAAACCAAGACTAAAAAAACTAAAAACCAAGTGCTATGTGTACTCTGATCTAAGTTCGACTTCGCATGTTTATGTAACTAATAAAAATAGGAAGAACTGCCTGACAACATTTTACAAGGGACCATATAAATTCAAGAGGATGACTGACAAAAATGTCATCATAGAGATAAATGGTATTGAGGGTTGTGTTACTTTGGATCGGTGCATTACCCAGTTTATCTGGATTGACGATAGAACTGAATTACCAGACGAGTTGAAAGACCACCTTTCCTTGGACGAATCTGATGTGTGCAATCCAATCACGCAGGCACGTAATACAAAGCAGCAACTTTCACAAGACGTGTTGTCGAACACATCAGCATCATATTCTACAGCGTTATAAGATCAAAATATTCTGTCAACATCAGGCGAAGTAGCAGTGCCGGTGACAACTGTACAGGGCGCGATGTCGACGTCAGGAGCGCACTTATGCACAACTCGTTCAGAAAGAGTAAAACATCAGCTGAAGAATGATGATTACGTCTATTATTAGCCGTCTTTTTTGAGAAATTGGTGTATGTAGAGGAAGATATTTTCTCCGACAAAATTAAATTGACATTGATAAATTTAAACCACCTTGGCTGATTGAAACGAATTTTATTCAAAAAAAAATATTCGTTTATTTTCTAGATCATTCTTTGTTTAAATACTTTACAGTATATATACTTTTGAATTGTGCGTAGTTTCAGTTTTGGTTATCTGTACCTGACTGGCCTGACCTTCCTCAACGAGCTGCATTTATTTCTTTTCTCTAATGAACGTTTATAATTACTCCATTTTCACAATATACTCCTGCTATCATTTTGTCTTTTGAATCGTACATATTGGAGACGTTCTGGAACAGATAAGTTAATAACTCTGTTTTTCCCGCCTTATTTCTTTCCAGGTTATTTGATCAGGTGTTTTGCTACATAAGAATTTCACATTCGGTTTGCCTAACACTAAATCATCAAATTAATAATTAAGTGCGATCAGCATGGAAGCTAGTCTTAAGTTTGAGGACACAAGCAAATTAGCTCAAGATATGGCAGGCATGAAATTAACAGTAATGAACGAGAGTACTAGCCTATCAGATTCATTTTGACAGTTAAGAACAGAACACAACTTGGCATCTATGGGGTTCTCAGGTACTAATAGGTATGGAGCCTCTACTCACGCGTTCTCATTGATCCAACGTATTAAATTAATTTGAGTAGTTATATCGCTTTCCACTCTAAGAAAAATAAAACAAAAAAGTGAAAAATATCCTCTAGGTGAGGCTTAATTTGTAATAAAGGGAAGAGTTCGAATCAATTTAAGAAATAGTTTATTATTCTGCCCATAGGTTAACCAAAAATGTATCGTAATGCTGGGCCGGTGCATTCTCGTTAATTGCTTCAACAATAATATGATGTAAAATATCACTCGTAATTGCTACACTAAGGAGCTAGTGTATGCTCGACAATGCCAGGATAAGGTGGTCCAAAAAAAGGTTTTAACTTGTCTATTCTTACCTATGTAGATTTTGCATCTTTCATGATAATAAAATATTTGGGCTGCCTGTACAAATTCGGATAAAGATCGCGTTACCTTGGTTGCAATGGTAAAACAGCAGCGTCGTCACGAACTGGAGCATTCTTGCAGATATGGGGAGCATATCACGGCTGTTGGGCAGACATCTTACTGAAATGCGCAAAAATTTGATTTCTAGGTCATTCTGCGCGGATAGTACACACAGGAGCTGATTACGCAGGTGTAAGTCCGTTCCATACAAAATGTGTGACGCAAACATTCTAATAGATGCGCGGATAAGGAAACGCGTAGCCAGCAGAACTAAAGGTAGTGCATCGACCCAGTTGCCATTAATGGACGATTTTTTTCATTTCTCTATGCATAACCTCTACAATACCGTTAGCTTAGGGGTGTTAGACAGTAATCTAGCTTAAAGCGCATTCCGCAAACCGCAAAGTTGCTTTGAAACTATCAGATGAGAGATAGTAATAACCTCAGTTGTAACGCCAAAATGTGCTATCCATACGGAGATAAAACCATTAGTGATTTCTTCTGCATAAATAGTGCTAAGAGGCAAACTCGCAGGCCATTGGGTAAAATGTATTAGTCATAGTTAGAATGTAGATAAAATCGTGTACATGTGTCAGATAAATTATGTCGATGACAACGATGGCTAGTCGTAAAGTAGTTGGTAATTTTTTCAACTTAAAATGAATGTGCCGCGTAATCCTGTTTTCCAGGCATATAGCAAACTGGGAGACCTTTCGCTTAGTGTTTTTCCAGAACTGATCTGTGATAAGTGTAACAGTCGCCTTAGTAAACGGGTGAGCAATAGGGTAAATGAAGACAAAAATCTTTCGCTGGAGGCCGGTTAGCAGAACTGGCTGTTGGAACTAGGACCCCGTGAAGTAGATAATAGGTAATACTTCCCAGAGTCGGAATACTAACTTGGTAGAATGACGAGCTACTGATCATTGATTATAAGTGTTACCGTGCTGTCCTATACGTATGAGAAATTGAGTTAGAGCAAATTCACTGAAAGCCACGGGATTTACTGAGAATGGCGATAACGGTCGTTGTAGAGAGACGTCTCCGTGGAAATTGCGTCTGCAATAATTTTTTTGTTTTCACTTTACATAAAAAATGTCAAATTGCCATTCACTCAGACCTGACAGCCCTATTTTAACTCGGATGGGTACTTTTTGACTGCTGAAGTTGCATTTCGTAGTACACTAACTAATGATGCACGATCTGTAACAACAAATAATTGGCTGCAGCCTGTGATGCTAATGAAATTGCGCACTGTGTCATGGATGGCGATGAGCTATCGACCAAAAGTGCCGCATCTAGTTTCATTGGCTGTAGAGTGTGTGAGTCAAGAATAGTATGCATCCGAACTCCGTCGATTTCTTGTTCCAAAGTGGCCCCAATAGCAAATTTAGGAGCCTTGGTTTTGAGTTAAGAATTTCATTAGATGTCTGGAAGAGATAGCATTGTGGCATTTACTAAAGAGTTGACAGTAAGGCGGAGTAATTCCTCGTCATCAGATGAACAAGAAATAGTTGAGATTCTGCAAAGTCCTTTTAGATCGCGCAGGAGATTAAATAATTTGTAAAGGTTTTCTAATAAGTCTGAAAGAAACTTGCGACAGCAGTTGAGAACTCCCGATAATTTCTGTAATTCCTTCAAAGTCTTTGGTCACACAATATTCTTGATTGAATTGGCCTTAGATGGCAAAGTTTTTATACTTTGAGGTTAATACGATGCCATAAAAATCCACGGATGTAGTAGCAATTTGCGTCTTGTCAAAATTTTTTTGATTCCGTGATCTGATAAGTAAGATAGGAGATTTCTGAGATACTTATCATGAGAGTCCAGGTCTGGACAATAACCCATTATGTCATCCAGATAATATATATTGTAATCGGCAGCATTGCGTAGTATGTTGTCCATGAAACTATGAAATGCCTGAGTGGCACACTTGAGACTGGATTTGTTAAAAGTATTGAGCTTGCGTTAATCTCCACAGGTTCTTTATGATCCGTTAGATTTAGACACAAAGTGTAATGGTGACGTCCATGAAATTTTTGATGGTCTGATGATTCCTTCATCCAAAAGTCTTGAAATTTCTTCCTGTTCAGCCCTCATCTTAACTGAGGTTAGCGGACTCTTTTTAAGTGCAATATATGTTCCTTTTATAACGACATGGTGCATCATGTTGAATACAGGTATCTCTGATTTGAGATTAAAAGACATGTAAATGTTTTCAAAAAGAAAAAAGTAATGCTGCCTTGAGTATTTTCCATATCTTCTGGCACTACCGGAATGTGGTGGTAATTGTTACCTCTGATTTTTTCATGCAATAATATTATATTTGGAATTTGGTATGCATCGGATTTGTTAAAAGAATGGAGCTTGCTTTAATCTCCACAGTTCCTTTATGATGCGTGCAATTTAGGCACCAAGTGTAATGGTGACGCCCTAGAACTTTTTCATGGTCTGATGATTCCCTATTTCCAAAGGCAATAATTTCAGTCTATAAAAATTTTAGGCCAAATTTTCGCTTAATAATTTGCATTATGAAAATAAGTTTTAACACCGGCTACCTACGCCGACTACTCAACTTGCGTTTACAAAGCTGTGTCACAATTCCGTCAGTCTTCAGTCGTGTCAATCCTGTTTTTGCTGGTATCTAGTCATACGTAATTGATCATCAATTGAACGGATTTCTACGTCTGACAGCCACCTCGGTTTTGCAGCACATTCTTAAAAAGACAAGTTTAAGCCTCCGAACATCAACTAATATATCATGATTCGCGATTCCACTTATTGAGGTATATCTACCCAGAGAATTATCAGTCAAGAAACGGAAAAACAGAGCAAGTTTCTAGAAGGATTCCTGGACACCCACATGCAGCAAAAACTCACAAACTCTTTCTCTTGGCATTTTCCGTTGTATACTCTCCTGGCTCTATTAAGGACCATATACAGTTACTGTACTCTCTGTTTTCTCATATGGCTTCTTCGTAACTCTGCACGATATTTCCTTCAAGCCAGTGTTAACGCCCAGCTTCAAGTAAATGCCGTACGACGTTACATATCAGTTTTGGCGCCAGGATGGTTGGGTTAGTACTGTTGGGACGCCCTTATTAGAGCCGGTCTTGCGTTCTCCGGCAAATGCCGAGATGGTCAGTTAGTGCAGCAGTGTCCAGAAGTACTCCTAGACACTTGAGACCAGGTCTGGTTGACTTGGATTGTGGTTCCTTCAGTTGTGGCGTTGACGTCCGTGGCGAGTGATTAGCCGAGTACTCTCGTTGAAGTTCTGCAGTATCTAGTTCACTGAAAAGATCAATTGTAGATGTTACTACGTCTCTCTAGTTGTACAGCAAGAATATTGGCGTGACTGAAATTGCCAATGTGTGTGAAGCAAGCCCAAAAATCAGCGTAGGTGATAATAGCAAACAACACGTCAAAGTAACGCACAGCAGTAGGCAAACGCGACAACTGACTTGCATGGTAAATTCACCGTTATTAAATAACCTAGATTGGCTGCTCGCACACTGTTGTTTAACGGAAAATGTCGCTTCTTTTGCATTGGTGCAGCGTAAATTGTACTGATTTTAATTTACGCAATATGCTGTCGAATTGTTTTTTGTCGTTAGAAATGCACGCATGTTGATAAAGGTTTTCTAATTGAAGTTTTCGAGGTTTAGATAAACACCAGTCTGAGCTCGTCTATCTAGCCCCAAAATATAGAATGACTGCCGTCGGCCACACGTACCACAAATATCTTCATTTGAGCATGATGGGAAACTGACTAAAGAGAATCGAAGCCAAATACCAATAATTGAGGCTCTAATTCTGGTAGTCTCAAATACATTGTATTGACTGACGGTAGTTGTGCAATGTTTGGCAACTGGTAATATACCATAAGATTTTTTTAAATCTCAATCTCGTAAACATTATTTGAATAGCTGTGGAAGCTTAATTTTAATATCGATAAATCAGTATAAATAATCGATTTGCCGTAAAACATTTATGGGTTACACTCAGCATTCCTGGCATCATAACTAACTTAGTTACGTCGTACGGCATTTTCTTAAAACTGGGGCGTTAACAAAATTGGCGACCGCGCAAGGATACTGAGTACTGTACTGCTTTTTTTGTTATCAGAAAACTTTTGGTATAAATAAAATCGACTGTTTTTTTTATCTTTGGGGATTTCGTAAATTAACATTTGCGTGTACTTTTTAATCTGGTTGTTGATCTCTCTAATGTCGAGTTCTTCTGGGGAATTTTGTGGGGTATATATTTTTAGAAGAACGGTTTTCTATTCAATAATTTTCCTGCGTACAAAACTGTACATGTGGGTGATTCTTGAACGAACAGTGACAATACGAAAAAGTAGAACTGACGTGCTCGACAGATTCAACTGGGAGGATTCTATTTCAACTGTGAAAGCTGTTAGTGGGTAAGCGTTTCGTTTAAAGTCTTTTTATACATTTTCATCTTGCTTATAAATTTATGAATTTAAGATCCCGTAAGATAATTAGAATGTCAGGTCCAATTTTAGATATTGATGTTCCTGTTCGGAATGGAGATAGCAAACTATTCCTTATGCGCGTGGACTCCGATTTCTCCCCGTTTCCAGATTATGACAGTCAACAAAAATTACCGAAGGTTTTTGTTAAACTACTTTCTGAATTGCAGCGACGGATTTATCCGGAGCTTAAGGGCATTAGAAAACTATCAAATAACATTTTTGGCATACAAAATGAAGTAGAATCCTTGCTGGGTCCCACAGAAACTGAACAGATAATAAATAAATACGCGCAGTTAGACATGCCAAACCTCCGCCCCATCGAGATTTTAAGGGAAATACGGAAACTTTGGTATAAAACCAATATTTCTGACCATGAGGCTAAGGTTGTTTTTATAAACGATCTTCTACAATCACTAAAATTATTCGCCAGTCAGATCCCCAACATTCTCTTTATAGATGCGAGCTAGAATTTAGGCTTTTGGAACCTAAGTTGAATTCGTCATCCTTCTGTCCGCCCCCGCAGGATGATTGGCTCTCCTCTTTAGAAAGGACAATAGCAAACTTGGCTAAAGTTCTAGAAGGATTGGTCATAGCAAATTCGGGCTAAATCAGGTGAATGCTCGACCAAATTTCATGCCAAAAACACATTATAACGGTAGGCGGCGATCGAGATCCCCGCAATACTTTAACAGATATATCCCAAAGGACTGGTGCTATAATCACCAGAAGTTTTTTTATTCATGTCAAGTCTGTCTTTGTTGTCTCGCTACAACCACCTTCGCGGTCGCCATTCACTGTCAACTCCGTGACACTCAGTGAACCCGCAGTAACGCCATCCCTCCTGCGAACGGAACAGCGTGGTGACATTCACATTCAAAGATCAGTAGCCCGTCACCCAACCAAATTCATATGCCGTCTCTGGGAAGGCTTACCAATTGTTTATTTCACGGGTACCAGCCCAACAAGCCAGTTCTGCCGACCAGCCTTCAGAAATATGTTTCCGACTCAATTCACTTAAGCGATTGTCCGACTTCTCACAGATCGTCTCTGGGGTCACAGGCTTAGGCAGAAAATTAATCAATGGGTCTCCGAGTGTGCTATTTGCCAGCCTTCAGAAATATGTTTCCGACTCAATTCACTTAAGCGATTTGTCCGACTTCTCACAGATCGTCTCTGGGGTCACAGGCTTAGGCAGAAAATTAAACAATGGGTCTCCGAGTGTGCTATTTGCCAGAAAAACAACATTTCCAAACTACTTCTCGCATAGTCATCGTCCACATCGACATAGTTTACCTGACAAATGTTCAAGGTTTCAGCTACCTTCTAACTATGATTGATAGATTTACACGGTGGCCTGCGGCATTACCTCTTGGCACCATTTATGCAGACGAAGTAACCAACGGTTTTATCTCTGCATGGATATCAAGTTATGGTGTTCCAAATGAGGTCATCACTGACAGAGGCCCTTGCTCGTCATCGGATTATTTCAAAACCACTTGCGGTTCATGGGATGCACCTTACACTAGACGACTGCCTATCATCCACAAGCTAAAGGTATTGTAGAGAATACGAATGAACTCAAAGCTGCTTTAGCATCCTCGTCTATTAATGGCAACTGGGTCGATGCACTACCTTTAGTTATGCTCACCATGCGTTCCCGCACTCGTGAATCCATTAAAATGTCCGCGTCACAACTCTTGTACGGCATGGATCTACGCCTGCCTAGTCAGCTCCCACGTCTACTACCTGCACAGGATGACCCACACGGCGAAGCTAGCCTCCTCCGACTTCATTTCAATAAAATGTCTGAACAGCAGCCGAGACCTACGCCTGATCCAGTCTTCGTTAACTCGCAGCTCCACAGCTGGAGGAGAATACTCGTTCGCAAACACACTGCAGTTGCACAACTGCAACCAAAGTATCGCGGTCTTTACCCGATTTTGCTCAGACAAGCTAAATACTTCATTATTATGCAAGCGCGACACCGTCACTAGTAAGCATAGACAGGTTGAAACCGTTTATCCAGAGAGCATTCCACCTCCGAGACACGTCTCAAGCTCAATCTGCCTACAATCTCAACCTAGCAGTAGTTTGCTTTGCATAAGGCGTAATTAATATTTTTTAACATTAATTTTTCGTTATTCTACGTATCAAAATTTTTAAATTTACGCGCACCACTTGCGCCTATGCCACGCAACCTGACCTATAAATCCACATGATTAATATTACTTTTTTGCATTTGTCTCACGTGGCATAACCAGGCTTTTTTAGTTAACAATTGTGTAGCATTTTTGACAAGTTCTTTGATATTATGAAATCTCTGAGGCAATGTTGGTGTACATATATTTTTTATGCAGTTACCTTTGATTTCCACGTATATACTTTTACATTATAATATATGGCCCACACCTAAGCTCACAATGTCTATTTTGGTATGACCAGCTATTTAGAGTTAAGGCTTTCGTGTAGCAACACTTAGTAGTTATCAGCTTCATATTATGGCATCATATCATTGTCGAAGCAACCAACAAGCATACTTCAGCCCAGCATATACGGTAAATTTTTTTTAGCTATGGGCAGAATAATAACCAGTTGTTTAACTTGGTTCGAACTCTGCCATGCATTTCTTATCTAGCCTCGCCGAGAGGAATTTTTTTTCTTATTTTCAGAGAGGAAAGTGATGTAACGACACAAAGCAATTCGCCAACGTATTTCATAAATTAAATTCAAATTAAATTTAAGATGCACCAATGAAAAAGTGCGAAATGTGCCGTTAACCAATGTCGTGCAAGTAGCCAATCAAGGCTATTTAAGTGTAGGGGAATTTTGCGGGGTTGCTATCTAGTTCGTCATTCTATACCCGTCCTACATATCCATAGTGGCTATTATTACTACCCTAGCACCTGATCAATCTCTGATCCTTTTCGAATGGTTGATGTGAGAAAGCAGAAACATGGTGTTATACATATATTGTACACAATGTAGCAAATAGAAATATAATTCACAGTTAGTCCACACTGACCATGTGTTGGTCGACAATAAAAACAGATTTTAATGCAAGAGTTGGTCTTAAACACCATTCACAGTTAAACTAAATTGTCCGTCTTCTAGACGGCAACAGTTAAAATGATTTATGTTTATAAAGAAAAATGTTTTGCACACACGCAGTTATTCGCATACAAATGTCTGAGTTGAACTGTATTTATGCCATCGATTTAAAATACATGATGATACTAAAAAAGTCATCGTTAAAAATAATCACTAAAAATGAAGGGGTAAGCCGTATAAAGACTTCAATGACAAAAACTCGATTGAAAATACATGATGACATGAATGGAATCAACGTTAAAAGTTATCACTAGAAAAGAATATGTAAACCGTTTAAAGACTTCAATGATAAAAACTCGATTGAAAATACATGATGATATGGATTGAGTCAACGTTAAAAGTTATCACTAAAATTGAATATGTAAACCGTATAAAGACTTCAATGATAAAAACTCACAAATATTTAGTTCACTGCTTGCTATGGTTTTAATTCATGTCAATATATTAATCCATTATTCTATGTAGACAGTAAATCATTCACATAAATTACGAATAATCCAACTAAGGGAAACAACCCAGACTCAATAATTGCGATCCTTGCGGATCGCGCACGGTTCTGTTTTATTTAATAAAAACCCCATTCAAATAATAATAATAATACATTTATTTGGCATCAAAGGCCAACTGGCCCAATCATTGAAATAGCAAATCAAGGGTAGGATATGTGGAGGTGAGTGGAATTGTGACTAGCAAAGTATTTAATAGCAGGGGGAGGGGTTGGGGAGGGGAAAAGTTATCATTAACAACAAGATAGTTCAATCTGGTGAAAAATAAATATAAGCGAAGTTCCATTTGACTAGACAAGATCAATTGGAGATAGTCCGTGAAGTATCAGATCTTCAAGGTGAATGTGAGATCGAAAACGAAGATGAAGATAAAAAGATGGCGGCCCGGAGGTAGACGTCGACCGTTGGAGTCCGTTGTCGTGACGAATGAATTGATGGAGTCGGCAGGATTGAGGCGAGCGAGTCTTGCAAGGATCGCAGGCATCTGTAGAACGTGATCGAGATTAAAATAAGACCAGGGAGAGTCGAAGTCCGAAGCGAACCGTTGGTGAATCGGTAGGGCTGTTGGGTTTCCGGTCCTCCGCTGAAACAAGAAAGAAAGAAAAGAGTTGGATGAGCAAAACGTAGTAGAGTATCCGCAACGTGGATATAATGGGGTTAGGAATGGGCTGAGAGGTGGTATTAGTGAATCTTGAAGAAAAAGAATAAGACAAGAGAGGTAAGAAGATAGGGTGGAGTAAATGTTATGGATTGAGAAGGAACCAGTTTCGTTTCCAATCGGTCGTATCACAAAGAAATTTGTTGAAGAAGTACTGATGGGCTGCCTTTTTGAATTCGTGCTGGGGTAGGAGTTTTATGTCTGTGGGGAGAGCGTTGAAGACATTAGTGGCTTTGGAGAAGAGATAGATTTTTTTAAATATGGTGGGGGTATGGTAGGCTTGGATAGAAGAGTTACTAGAACGTGTGGCGTAGTGGTGACTTGGGTGGGCAAAGTTGGAGAGTGGTAAGGAAGTTGAGATCTTATGGATAAAAGAAATGACTCGAAGGTGACGTGTGAACCAAAGCGGAAGAAGGTTAGCTAGAAGTAGGCGTTCCCTGTAGTTTTGGCAGTTCGGGAAGACTCGCTTAAGAAATCTGGAGGATACCTGTTCAATGGTGTACGAGGAGGCGTGGGTGAGAGGACAGTAGAATTCGCTGGCGTAGGAAATGAGGGGCAGAACGTAGACCTTGAATAATGTGAGTTGGAGAGTGGGATTGTTAGTCTTAAAACAGATCAGACGGGCCCATTTGAAGAGTTTGGAAGTAGTGTGTGTAAGGTGTGGGGAGAAGTCTAGGGATTTTGAGAATTGAATGCCGAGATGTTTGGCCGAATCTATTATTTCTATGTCGAGGGGGTAGTTGGCAGCCGGGATGGAGCAGAATGGATCAGACGAGAGTCTCATTAAGCGAGTTTTGGTGGGATTTAGTTTGAGTCCGATTTCGCTGAGCTGCAAGTGGAGCGAGGATAGGAGCTCCGATATAAGGGATGAGGAAGGGTTGGAAGTTGTGGGGTTGCTGAATACGATGACCATATCATCTGCATATTTGAACAGCTTGAAAAGAGTGTCTTCAACCTGTATGTGTGCGAGTGCAAGGTTGAAGAGAATGGGACCAAGTACAGAGCCCTGGGGAACACCGGATCGGACATGGGTTGGCCTCGAGAGACTGCTGCCAATTTTTACTCTTGTATATCGATTCCGAAGATAATAGCTGATAAGATTGAGAACATTGCCGCATATACCGCTTCTCATTAAGGCAGATTCAATTGCTGAAAATGACAGCGAGTCAAAAGCCTTGGATATATCTAGGAAGAGGAGAGTGCACTGAAGCCCTTTAGAGAAAGAAGAGTAGCAATGATCGAGAATACTAACTAAGTTGGTGGAAGATGAGCGGCCGTTCAGGAATCCATGTTGATCATCAAGGAGGTAGAAGTTTTCATGGGACTTAATGAAAGGGTAGATTAGGTTGTATAGGATCCTGTCGAAGATTTTGGTGAAAGAAGGTACGATAGTAATGGGGCGGAGATCTTTAAATGATGAGGTCGAGGAAGAGCCGTTTTTGGGGATGGGAGAGATCGTCGAGCAAAGCCAGTCTGAGGGAAGATAGATGGTTTCGACACAATGATTAATAACATCTGCAAGTAGAGAGAAGACGTTCCAGCCAAGCAGCGCAATCATGCTGACTGAAACACCGTATTGATCAAATTGGTGTTTAGATTTAATGTCTTTAACTGCTTGGGCGACGGAAGCCGGAGAGACGTATAACCAGCGTAGGTTCTCGGAGTCTCCGTTGTCTACCATCTCAATAGGCGGAGTGGGAGAGGAAAATGAGTCGAGAAGATGAGTCAGATAATCGTTAGCGAAGCAAAGGTCGTCTGACTGAGAGAAGTTGATATACGAGGTTTTGGGCTTTTGCAACAATTGGTGTTTGATGATGGCGAACTTTGCCCGGGGGTTAGGAGCTGAGCGGATGCGTTTTTCGACGTGGAGCGCTTGTTTGTTGATAGCCTGTTTAATGAGCCCATCAATGCGTCTCAGAGCGAGGGCGCGAGCCAGTGACGATGTGCGTAGGCGAGAGCTGCGTGCGAGGTTGTCACGTGCCTTAAACAGAGCGTTCATCTTATTCGTCGAGTATACTTGTTGAATAGAGGTGGCGGAGTTATAGTGGGAGGATAGGATGTTATGGACTTCGGAGAAGCACGAGGAGAGGTTGTTTGGGAGAAAGAGGTCCCTCCAGTTAACTGTGTCACAGAGTCGGCGGAACTCGTCCCAGTTGGTGAATCGTCTGAAAGATTGGGTGTCTTCTCGAGGGGTGAAGGATAAGAGAGGTAAGAGGAAGGATACCTGACAGTGATCAAGATTGGGGAAGATTTCCCGAGAGCGAACATCGGTCACCTCGTTATTGGAGAGAACACAATCCAGTTGGTTGTTCCCTCGGGTAGGAAAATGCACGAATTGGTGTAGCAGGTTATCCGCAAAGAGTCGAAGCAGTGGGTGATTTTCGGAAGCTAGATTATGCCAGTTAGTCGTGGGGAGGTTGAGATCACCCACAACGACGTACCGATCAGAGTGTAAAGAGAAAAGAGTGGAAAGGAGTTGGGCCCCGCGAGTGTCGTCGATGAGTGAGATATTAGGGGGTCTGTAGACAACGCAGGTAGATATGCTTTGGTTAAGGATTTGTAGCTGAAACGAGAAAAATTCCAAACCTTGAGAGTTCGATGTCGATAAGCGTTTGGGCATAAGAAGGGATCGGACATAGGCAGCTAGTCCGCCTCCGCGACCGACAGTTCTGTCGCTACGAAGGAACGTGTATCCATGAATGAGGAAAAGGTCATCACTGTGGATGGAGGGGGACAGCCAAGTCTCAACAAGAACGCATATGTCAATCTCGTTAGAGGACAGAAAGGCTCGTAGTTGATTAATTTTAGGCGTAAGTGACCTGCAGTTGATGAGGATTGCTGAGAGCGCTTTGAGAGAGGGATGGTTAGATCGGAGAGGAGAAGCGTGCGGGGGCTTTCCGCTGGCGGGTTGAGCGAGATCTAGGGCTGATGAGGGTGACAGACCGCTTGTTGACAAGGATAGAGTGGTCAGAGTCGATTTGGATTTCTGTTGTTGTCCCGCGTTTATCAGGTGGGTGAGGCAGTTGTAGGGTTTGAAAGCAAGAGGGGGGCGAGATATCTGGGTTCGAGGGGGCACTCGGAAGGTGCGTTGGGGGGGCGAGCAAGGACGGAGAAAGATCAGGAGCTGGGGCGGAACTGTCCAGGGTGGGGACGATGGTGGATTCAGTAGGGGGAGATGAATTTGATGGGGCTGGGTCGAAGTTTTGCTTGGTCTTCGTAGACTTACGTTTTTTCGGTTTCTGATTCATAGCATCTGTCACAAAGGTAACTTTTCGAGGGGATGTGGACCTGGTGGACGGGTTTGGGAGAGAAGATGCGTTATTATGAGGCTTAGCGCGGCGTGGTCGGCCACGACGACGTGGTAAAGCTTGAGATAGTGTAGGGGGACTGGTTGCGGAGTAAGGGCTAAAGGTGAGGGGAAGGCCTTCAAATCGGGAAGGTGTGAGTGGGGGTGGACTGGAGGAAGGTGCGTCACCAAGGAGTCCGCCGTGAACTGAACGGCTTTTCTTAGGATTGCTCCAGCCCGGAAAGGCGTGAGGAGCTGGAGGAGGGGTGGTGTCCGGTGTGTGAGTTTGTGCTTTCTCAAGAGTCCTCTGTAGCAGAGTGTAGTCTCGTTTGAGTTTGACTTGTCCGGATGATAAGATGGGCGAATGTAGTTTGAGATGACGAACCTCATCGTCGGACAGTCTTTTGTGTGAGGAGAGGATGAAGGCTCGGCCCTTTCCCGAGGAGATCTCTTTTAGTTGGCTAAAGTTTTCCCCTATTTGACTGATGAGATCTGAGGCCAGATCGTCCTTTGAGAGAGGGGAGCGCGGAGACCAAAGAAAGAGGTTTCGCTTGTTGTGGTTTCGCAGGGCAACCTCCCTGGCTACCCCATTCAGAAACGTATCTGCTTGACGCAACAAATGGGGCTGAACGGAGGAGACTGAAAGGTTGCCAGTCAGTGCTCCAAGTAATCCTGTGATATCCGCCATTTGCTGTTGGAGATCAGAAATATTGGAGATAATCTTTTGGGTGAGGAGCGGGGAGATGGGGGCTGGCGACGAAAGTTGGTTCATGATGGAGATAGATAGAAGAGTATAATTAATATTGTTTACGGTAAAAGAGAGGAAAAGAAAGAGTATTGCTGAGCGAAAAAAAAGAATAGGTATTAAAATGTAGAAATAAACGGAAAAATCGGGTGGGCTAGAAATAGATCCGTGATAACTGAAGGTAGATTCCAAAATAATGTGTAGGTAGATTCCTGGAGTATCCTGGAGAAGAAATCAGACAAGAAATCCCGAGAATCTGAAAAAAATAAAAACAAAATAAAACCCGAAATCCTTCGAAAGTAGAGAAAAATGTTGAAAACCACAAGCACGCTCTCTCCGGTCGTTGCGTTCCACCCGACAAATTATTGTAACTTCTATCTATTTAATTAGAAATAAAATTGCAGTTCAAGAAATATCGATTAAAACTGCTTGAAACTAACAGAGATTGTTCCTAAAATCACAGTTAAGAGAAATATTGTTTAAGAACAGATTTAGAATATTTGACCTTAAAGAGCACTGTATCGAACATCGTTGGGTTGTAACACGGAGCCGCGTGTTACATAAGCACGGTGAATTTACCATGCAAGTCAGTTGTCGCGTTTGCCTTCTGTTGTGCGTTTCTCCGAAGTGCTGTCTGCTGTCGTCACCTACGCTGATTTTTGGGCTTGCTTCACACAAATTGGCAATTTCAGTCACGCCAATTGTGTTGCTGTACATCTGGGGTGACGAACCAGTTACTGCAGAACTTCAACGAGTTTATTCAGCGGGATTTCAACGCCAAAACAGAAGGAACCACAACCCAAGTCATTCAGAGCTCGTCTCAAGTGTCTAGGAGTACTTCTGGACACTGCTACACTAATTAACCTGCTCGTCATTTTGCCGGATACGCGAGACCGGCTCTGTTAAGGGTCCAATAGTACCAACTCCGCTTTTCTGGCACCAAAACTAACATTGTAACGTCGTACGGCATTTACTTGAAGCTGGGGCGTTTACACACGGTCGTTAAACATTAATATTGATTTCATTTACATTGATACTATTTTAAACTTTATAGCTCATATGCTTTGCAGTATATATTAAAAGTTAACAAAAGGACAAGTTATTATTGAAATTTTTACTAATATTTTTCGTTTGAAAAAAAAATTATTAAAAATGATTTTCGAATTTGTAAATTTTGATTAGCATTTTAATGTGCTATATTAATTATTTATTTTAAATTGTGTTTTAATATGACCTTAAATCAAACCAAGATAACGTTCATTGCCTTTTACGTAAACGTATTCGTTTTATATATTTCTGATTGTGCTTACCGTGTTTAGTATTATTTATATCAAGTTCGCTTGATATAAATATCAATCTTATTTTATTTAACTAGTCAAAATTATGGGCTTTGCTTTTATTAATAATTTGTTTCAGTTTTCAATTATAATCTAAAATGAAAATCCTGAACCCATTGACTATCAGTCGATTATTAGACGTAGATAAGCATATAAAGGAAGGTTATTTACTAAAAAGTCGGAATGACTTTAGCAAGAAATTTAAAAAAAGATATTTTGTTTTGGTTTCAAACTTCCTTATTTATTCTATTTCTAAAGGTGATGGTGTACCACTAGGTGCAATTATTCTAGAGGGTCATGTAGTTGAAATGATAGACGACTTTACATTCTTAATACGTTTCCCATTTTGCGAAGCTTCTAAGAGCTATTATTTAAGATCGGATAGTTCGGCGGAGCATTCTGTAAGTTTTATTGGCTCAGTTGTTGCTGTATATTCTAAATATCTTATTTATGTTTATCAATAATGCAAGTTAATTTTTTAAACTGTTACACTGCGAGACAGAAACGCGAGTTACCATATCATAGCACTGCGTGTGAAAATTAAATGACTAGACTGTAAAATAAAATTTCGTAATGACTGATAGAATAGACAAATGAAAGCTTAAGTATAATCTAAATAATAATCCCCTCTAGAAGATTTGAAGATTTCAGTTGGGAGTATCTAGCATGCCTAATTTCTGCTACACTGCAAAGTTTAGAAAACACCGTTGATCATTTATATGACGGTAGGCGAATAATCTCGTATTCTATGGAATTTCCGCTGGAGTTGCTGAAATGTGTAGAATAATCATGGTGATGTTTAAGGTCACTAGCGTGGCGTGCTAGCTTGTTTCACAAAGAAAAGGGCTTTCCGAAATGGTTGCGAAGCACGATATATATTCATATCAACAATAAAGAGTTCTAAAAAATGCAAAAGGAACAAGTTTTGTTCTCGCGTACTGATTTATTAAAGAAGTGATGGCTAACCGCTTTCTAAATCTCATGCTGAGATTGGAGTTATTTCTCCGCGGTTAGTGTGTTGAATGCTCTTGGGTCTGTGGAAAAGAGGCAGCCTTTTAAAGATTAGGGTACGGTTGGATTGAGTTGAAGTTACAATTGCGCGTGATGTAGGAGTGAATAGGGTGGGAGGAATTCAACATTGACTGAACCATCGAGGTAGGTGATTTTCAAGGTGGGAACCCCCTCGCAAATCTTACGGATCAGTGCGTGATCTAATTTAAAGCAGTTAGATAGATCTGTGCTTAAAGGTGGCATCTCGGCAAAATTTGTGCATTACTTTTGCGAACCTGGATTAATTGAAATTACCTGATCTGCGTTTTGACTAACGCAGCTTTCTTTGTTCCAATAGTTTTCTTATGCTAAAATATTTCGACTAAACTTATCGATAGCCTTCATCAGTTGCAATATAACTCACAAGTTTAACGAACGAAACTAATGAAGCAAGCGCGTTATTTCCTCTAGCCATAATATTTATCCTTCAGACTGACCTTTCATTAGATATTCGGGTGTCACATGTGTGTGTATGTGTGCATCTTCATAGCTGTTGTTTTCATCAAACTAATTGAGACCAGAGTGGCATACCATTAAATAGGCGCACGCCACGAATGTGCATGTGTATGTGTATACATAACTAAAAAACTTCGTTAAGATATAATTGATACACATGTACGAACATCTAAATGAAACTGCAGTCAATAGACATTAATTTACCCTTTGCACGCGTCAGACAAATTATTACTTCTAAATATTGTATTATTAGAATAATCTCAATAGGTAGGGTGGGGATGCAAAACACAAAATTAGAGTTCAAATCACTAAGAGTTTTAAAATCAAACGAGTAGTTAGAGATGAAATTTAGAAAGACTATATTCTTAATAATTGATTATTCATTACTTGAACAATAAGCCCACTAATTAGTCAATCTTAATCCGATGTTCTTAATCTTTTACTGGAGCTAGCTTCAGTTTCCAATTCATGCAATCGCCTTTTCCTGCCATTAGCTAATGCGGTATTCCAAATCGGACCTAACGATTTTTCAACAGCTGTTTCATTCATAATATTATCTCTAGATTTAATTTCGATAGATTCCCTAATCAATCTCGTCACCCTATTACGACTACATATTGCTATGTGTTTGCATTCCTCCCAGTTGATAGTATGCCCAGTCTCCACTACATGACGAGCAAGATCAGATTTAGCAATATGTCCATACTTACACGCAGTTTTATGTTCACCTCTTCTTACTTTGATTGGGCGCATGGTCTCACCAACATACTTGAGACTACAATCATTGCATGGGATCTCATACACTCCTGATGTTTCTAAGGGTTCAATCTTTTCTTTTTGGTTAGGGAGTATAGTGCCAAGTGTAAGGGACTGTTTTAAAACGGTCCTTATATTGTATTTTAAAGCTAATGATTTCACTTTCCTACTTAATATAGAGTCCGGTAATACCATGACCTTCCGCTCTTCCTTCTCCTTATCCGCTTTTATGTACCTCAAACTAGGATTTTTTCACGACGTCCATCATTGTTGCATCTATTAAATGAAGAGGGTAACCACTAGCCTTGAATATATTGCGTAGTCTACCTAATTCTAACTTCCTATGCTTTATATCTGTTAACTTGAGACTTCTTAATGTTAATGACTTCAAGATACCGACTTTCATACGATACGGGTGATTGGACTTCAAATTAAGAAGGATTCCTGAATAAGTATCCTTCCTACATATATCTCTTCCCAATTTCTGACCATTTCTAATTAATTTGACATCCAAAAATTGTAATTCACCTGATAATTCCCTTTCTAAGGGAAATTGTAGTTCGCTCATTCGATTAGCTAAATTTAAGAAATTTACCAATTCATTATCATCATGGTTCCAGATCAGTAATATATCATCCAAGAAACGTAGGTACACTTTTGGTTTCAATGGAGTCTTATCCAACAGATTATTTTCCAAATAATGCATAAAGATATAAGCTATTGGGACCGACAAAGGTTGTCCCATTGGAACGCCTCGAATTTGTTTCGAAATTTAAAATAAGTGAAAGACATACAAATACACATCATCTCCATAACGTGTCTTATCGTCATTTTGCTTCCTAATATTAAGGGTTGATTAAATAGAAAACGTATAAAACAATCCAGAGCCTCAGGCACTGGTATATTCATGCACCAAGAGTTTATGGTTTAGTTAAAGTGCATAAACCGGGTAATCCTTTAAGAATTATAGTGAATGTAAAACACTCCCCAACATAAAATTTCAAAGTTTTTGTGCCATAGAATAAGAAAATATTCCTATTTCTTAGAACATACCTTGCTAAATTCATATCATTTGGTTGAAATTGTTGATAAATATGTAGTAGATGAAAATGATAGATTAGTAAGCATAGATTTAATATCTATGTACACGAATATACCGGTACCTGAGGCTCTGGATTGTTGTAGACGTTTTTTAGTTGATCACCCCTTAATTTTAGAAGGAAGCAAATTGACGATAGGACACGTCATGGAGATGATGTGTATTTGTATGTCCTCCACTTATTTGAAGGAATCTTATAAACAAATTCGAGGCGTTCCAATGGGGCAATCTTTTGTCGGTCCTAATAGCTAATATCTTTATGCATTATATGGAAAATAATCTGTTGGATAAGACTCCACTTAAACCAAAATTATACCTACATTTCTTGGATAACATATTAATGATCTGGACCCATGGTGATAATGAAATAGTAAATGTCTTAAATTTAGCTAATCGAATGAGTGAACTCCAATTCACCTTAGAAAGGGAGTCATCAAGTGAATTACCATTTTTGGATGTCAATTTAATTAGAAATGGTCAGAAATTGGGAAGAGACATTTATAGGAAGGATACTTATTCAGTAATCCTTCTTAATTTCAAGTCCAATCACCCGTATCGTATGAATGTCGGTATCTTGAAGTCATTAGCATTAAGAAGTCTTAAGTTAACAGATATAAAGCATAGGAAGTTAGAATTAGATAGACTCCCCAACCCCTCCCCCTGCTATTAAATACTTTGCTAGTCACAATTCCACTCACCTCCACATATCCTACCCTTGATTTGCTATTTCAATGGTTGGGCCAGTTGGCCTTTGATGCCAAATAACTGTATTATTATTATTATTGGTATGTGTCATAACTGTTATTAACTGTCTTCTTCAGCCCCTAGTGATTTGAATTGAAATTTAACATGTGCATTGGTCTTTCGGACTTCTAGTTTTATCACTCATGGCATGTTTTTATGACGAGTGTTTCTGAATTATGGGTCTCCCTCACCTGAAAGCGGGGGCCATCTCAGTTACGTCATTTACATTGAGTGTGTAAAACGAATAGTTAACGCATGCAATTGATAAATTATTATTCAGCCACTCTGGTCTAAATTAGTTAGATGAAAACAACAGTTATGAAAATGCACACACACACATGTGACACGCGAATATCTAATGAAAGGTCAGTCTGAAGTATAAATATAAATATTATGGCTAGAGGAAATAACGCGCTTGCTTCATTTGTTTCGTTTGTTAAACTTGTGAGGTATATTGCAACTGATGAAGGCCATTGATAAGTTTAGCCGTAATATTTTGGTAAAAGAAAACTACTGGAAAAATGAAAGCTGCGTTAGTCAAAACACAGATGAGGTAATTTGTTCATTACTTGCGGCCAGACATAATGATTCATTGAAATGTATTCACATGGGTAAGTTTTTTGTGTGCTTTTGAAATTGGCTCTGTTGCACGACAGTAATGTTTCAGGGCTCTCTATTGATTCCATTACGTTGTTGGGATCACAACATCACTGGAATAGAGAGTGGTGGTTATGGCCGGCTTTTTGTCCTGGGATATACTGAAAATGCTTTTCTTATGTCTAGAAAGTAAAATAAGCTCCAGGGAGCTATTAATTGAGCGCTGCAGGTGTGCATTGTGTATGATCTAGTCTTAAATACTTCAAATACAGTCGTCTTGGCCAATTTTGGTTATAAATCTAAGATAGTGCTGAACGTGCCATATTGCCTGTTATCAACGATTCTGTCTATGTAACGTCTCTGATATTCGTATTGCTGCAGCTGCTTTTGGCAAATTGTGAAAATGGAGACGCCCATCTTTTTCAAGATGTTCTATGTTCATGATCAGAAATTCAAATAAATTGCCACTACCGGCTATTTAAGTCGATGTATTCGCTCAGTTTTGTTTAGGTCATTGCGAGCGGAGCGGCACAAGGAATTGATGAAGACAAAAATTTTCGAGCCAACCATTTATATTCAGCCGTGGTATGAAACGACGATCGTTCTGGTTGGGCAACGTTTAAGAAGGCCAATTATACAGGTGACTGGCCAGGCTACAGACAATTTCAGTGTATTACCGAAACAACAGAAATAGACCAGAAACCTTGAGGCATGAAAGTTATTCACAATTAAGCCAAAATTGACCGCGCGCGCGATGATAAAAATTGTTTAAATCAAGGTTGAGATCTCGATATAAACACCTGACTCATTATGCACATACATTTTTCAATAAGACCTAAGTATTGTATGGTGTGGAAAAAGCAATTCATCTACTAAATAGGTTTCGTTCTTATTGGGAACTCTTCACGTACTGTCCAAAATTTGCCGCGAATGTCTCAAAATTAGGCATATCTACTTCGGAATTTGTTGTCCAAACCACTGAGCCACCCTGCTGCACGCTACACACAATGTTCAGTTATATACTATATATAACTAATTCTGAAAAATACGTGCCGTGTTTTCAATAAAGACGAAATCGCTCCACTGGATGAATTTCCTTTTCTACGTTATATAAGGCTTAGTTTGTACTGAAAAATATTGTGCATATTCGCGATTAAATTTACTTGTCCACGCGGGACAGATCTCTTAATACCAAAGAGACATGTGTATGGGAGTAAGTCTGGTAATCTAGCTCCAAACAGCCGCCACTAATCATCATCATCATGCACAGAAATACGAAAGACTTTATTAACTAATTTTTCACGGCGTCCAAAGTAAGTACGGATTAATTATGCCTTGTTGACAATAGCTTTTCTGGATCCCATTATGTAGGAGACTGATTACAGTGTGTGTACTTAGCTATCATGAAATCCAAATGGTAGGCAGGTCCATATCAAAGTTTAATATCCCATTGCCTCCTCACTTCTTTATCTAAATTCTCATCTACTTTTTTATATTGTTGCATATTTTTATAGAAACACAGTATTCTGAACAAATGCGTTTCAATTTATATAATTTCAATCTAAGATTACATAGGAACAACAATGCGGAAGTGGGTTTGTGTGAAAGTGAATATCAATAAATAAAATTTATGATTATAGTTATTTAAAGCGACAGGATACTCTACACTACTTAGCTATTGAAACTAAAGAAGAATAGCAATATTGGTACGGTGTTTCGCACAATCACATGTACATTATACTTAATGAAACGTGTTTTCAAGATATAATGTCAGTTGAATGGCAAGTCGTATCAATGAATATGAGAAAAAAGGGCATTTTGGCTGGTATGCTAATATAAACCATGGGTATGCCAGTTCTTATACCTTTCTGAAATACTAGAATTTCAGCGTGATGTTGAGTCGTCCACTACGTTGTTAAACGTTTCTCTACATTTCTGTTCAATAATTTTAGTCATTAAGCTTTGGAAGTAGGTTGGTAACCTTCTTTGGTGCACGGATCAACGAGGATTTGATTTGATATGAGTTGAAGTCAAAGATTTCTTGTTTAAAGATAGAAGTTGACTAAATTTGCAACTATTAATTAAAGAACAAAAGATGAATTACCAACCTATATTATTTTAATATACAGAATTATTAATTCTTTAGTCACATTCGTACATAAATTGTTTTTGTTTTGCTAAGGATTGGATGAGAAAAATATCACAATGCAGCATAGATTTTCGTCGGTGTCATGCTGAAGATCTGGAGAGCCAACTTTTGGTTTATGAGGTTGTGCGCAAAGCCACACAAGACTGGTGTACTGATGTCAAATCGGAAGAAATACCTTTAAGTGAACAAATTTTAAAGGCGGAAAATATGGATGCGAGGTTAGTTTTAAGTCCATAACTTATTCGATATTTGCTTCGTACATTAGTGATTACTTCTGAAGTGTAGTATCTGAAATTGATTTAATTCTTAATTAGTTTATCGTTCCGATCGTTTAATAAAAACTTTTTGACAGAGCTAGTGTTTCGAGGAATTTTGGTAAGAATTAACATCATACAACAGAATCATTGCGCGATTCTTATTAAGCATCTTGAAAGTAGGCTATCGTTAACTTATATTTCAGTCTATAAGTTGATTGGTCGCCGTAAATGGGGGCTTAATTACGAGCGTGCTATAGCTATTCGTGAGGGCAACAGTGGTTCGACCTTGCTTGCTAATATTTGTAAATCGTCTAACAAATCTATATTTAGTTTCAAGAAGTAGGACAAGTTGAGAGCATGCATGTCAGACACGGCTGATACCTTTCAGCTGCTAAAGGCAACTTTGACAATTGGACTTAAGAAATATACTCCGGGTAGATGGTGCTCGTCTCTCGTTGACGGGCAGAAAACCAAATATAACTCGTCCATTTTTACAAGGAATGAGCGAACTTACGTTCTGATATAGCTCGCACATATCAATGAATATTGGTTGATTGTAACGTACGTTTTTCTAATGCTGAATTATTACCGTTTACAATAGCGATATTTTGTTAATAAACATAAGTTATAAAGATATCGTTAAAAAGAGTATTATAGGTGAAGAAGGAACCATTTGCACTTTCAATGAGTGTTCTCGCATAAGAATTCGCTAAAGAAGTGTAAGTTAACCACCTTCTTCAAATCCCGCAGGTGTAAGAGTTTAGTTTTTGTAAATAGTGAGATAAATACATTTGTGGCTTTGTGAAAGAGGAAGATTCTGCTAAATATGTTGGGAGTATGGTTGAATTGAATTGAAGAGTTGCCGTTACGCGTGCCGCAGGAATGACTAGGATGAGTGAAATTCGATAGCGAAAGGCATGTTTAGATCTTATGAATGAAGGACATGAAACTTAAATGTCGAGTAAACCATAAAGGAAGAAGATTTGCAAAGACCAGGTGCTCATGATAGTTCTGACTTTGGTGGAAGACACGCTTCACAAATCGATCACAAGTGATCTGTTCAATGGCATAAGAAGAGACTTAGGTGAGAGTTAAATATAATTCGCTAGCATAGGAGGCGAAGGATAAGGAGTAACCTATGAATAAGATGAGTTGCAAAGTAGAGTGTTGTGTCTTGAAGCAGATCAATCGGGCCCATTTGAAGAGTTTGAAAGTAAATTCATTAAGATTCAGGGAGAAGTCTAATGATTTAGAAAAATAGACGCCTATCTGCTTGACCAAGAAAATCGTTTCAGTATCGAGGGAACAATTTACGATCGGGAAAGAAGAGATGGAGTCGGAGCAAAGTTCTATCAAGCGAGTCTTATCGGGATTGCGTTTGAGACCGATTACGCTGAGATGAGAGTGCAGCGAAGGTAGTTTCTAAGTGACTATATATGAGGAAGGACTGAGTGAGATTTGATTGCTCAATCCTATTACTATGTCATCAGCATATTTGAATAGCTCGAACTTGTTGTCTACAACCTGAACCTGTGTAGATGCTAGATTGAATAGTATAAGGCCAAGTGCTGAACCTCGGAGGACTACAGATCGTATAGGAGCAGATCTCGAATGACCATTTCCGACGCTTATAGTTCTGTACCGGTGTTTTTGGAAGTAGAAACTTATAAGTTTAAGGACGCTGTCGTATTTACCGTTTCTTATTAAGACAGTTTCAATTGCCGAGGACGATACTGAACGGAAAGCTTTGGAGATACCCAGCAAACAAAGTGTACATTTATGACATTTGGTAATGGAGGAATATCAGTGGTTAAGAACACTGGCTCAATTGACTTACTAAAGTGTTAAATTGTGTCATATATGATCCTGTAGAAAATTTTGGTGAAAGCAGGGACGACATATATTGGGCCGAGATCCTTAAATGAAGAGATCTAAAAAAATTCAATTTTTGGGATTGATTAGATCATCGAATTAAGCCACTCCGAGGGAAGATAGTTAATCTCGAGCTATCTGTTATTAACTTCAGCAATCAGAGTGAAGTGGTTCGTACCTGGGAGGGCAATCATACCAACTGAGACCGTATTGGTGAAATTGGTGTTTGAATTTAATATCACTGATTGTTTGAGAGACCATGGCCGGCGAAACGTAGAGCCAATGCAGGTTCGGTGCCCCCGCTTTTGGAAATCTCAGTAGATAGGATGGAAATGGTATAGGAATTTACAGGTTAATTTAGTTGGTAGTCAGCAGAGCTGGAGTCGTTCGAATCAGAGAAGTTTATGTTTCCTTTTTTGAACATATGCGACAGTTGGTTTTAGATGATTGCGAATTTTTTTAACAAAAGTTGGGATCCGTTCGAATGCGTCCTTCGATGCCGAGCGCTCGCCTGTTGATCGTATGCTTAATATAATCATCACTACGTAGGAGCGTGAGAGCGCGGGCAACAGACGAGCTGCGAAATCTTGAGTTACATGCAAGGTTTTCACGCGCCTTATATAAGGTTCTTAATTTGTTTGTCGTGTGTATGTACTTGATAAGAGTGACAGATGCAACATACACATGACTGACGTGCGTCTATTTAATGATATGACAATAACTGTTATTAACGAGCCTATCCTGAATACAAACTGAAGGGTTTGAATTGAAATTTAACACGTGCATTGGTCATTCGTATTTCGAACTTTATCACTTTCAATGGAATGTGGTTTTGATGAGTGTTTCCCCTCCATCCCGAAAATGTGATGGCAATCTCACTTGTATTGCTTCACATAGAGCGTATAATACAAATATTCTAACACGTGCAAATCGCAAATTCTTATGAAGCTACTCTAGCCGCACTTAGTGAGATGAAAATAACAGTTATGGAAATACACACACACACACACGTGACATACAACAATCTAGTGAACGGTCAGACTGAAAAATAAATGATATGGCCAAAGGACATATCGCGCTTACTTCATTAGTTGATGAGGATGGACCAACTGAAGATGACAGCCGAAATATTTAGTTGAAGAAAGACAACAACTGGAATCATTACTGTGTTATTCAAAATGCAAAAACGGGTAATAATGAAAAACTCGTTCCAATCAGTGAATCGCCAGGATACTTTTATATTCTCTCTTGGGGTGGAAGATAAGAGGGATAATAAAGGATACCTGGCAGTGGTCTAGTTTAGAATAATCTCCCGATTTTGTACGTCGATCACTTCTATGTTAGAGAGGACGAAGTCGAGTTGGTTGTACGAGCGATGTATTCTAAAGATGATTATACGCTTGTTGATGAGAATTGTGCGTTTGTAATCAGTCTGGAATTTCTTCGTCCCGCGCATGTCATACTTGTGTTAGAGTTGAGGGTTTTAGAAAAAGAGCGAAGGTGGTTCTGACGATCTGGAGCAGCTGGACTGATGCACCATCACAGAAGTGGCAATGATTCCAATTCGTGATGAAGCCAGTTCGTATCGTGTTTCCGCTGTCCTCTTGGATGTTATAAACGTTGGAAGAATAGGATATTTCAAGGAATAATACAGTGGTTTGTTAACCACAGGGTTTGTACGTTTAGACATTGAGTAGATAGGGCGAGTCGACTTTGATTTCGCTGATGACGGTTTCTGTAACACCGCATTGGTCATGATGTCAGCTGGAGATATTGGTTTCAGACTAGAAATGGAAATTGGATAAGGAGGTCCGGCTTCCACGTCTCGGTGTGTGTTTGGTTGGTTGAATAGAGTTTTTGGATTCACCGTGTGTTCTTGTTATTAGAAGGCCTCACAGCGGGAGAGGCTCATCACGATACAGGCAAGAGATCGAGTGTCACTGAGGATACCTCCAATTATCGAGCGGCGTTTCTTATGGTTACTCCACCCAGGTTAAGTGGCTCTAGTTACAGAAGGGATCCAGGTCATTGGCTGGGTGTTTTGTGCTTGCTTAGTTTTTCGCTGTAGCAATGTGCTGTAATGCCTTTACTTTTTCTGCCGATGTAAAGGGGAATCGATGTTTGAGCGATTCAAGCTCTTAGTTAGAATCTTTTGTGAGAGGGATAGCCAAAAAAGCGCGTCAGAGATATCTTTTAGATGATGAATGCTATCCTCCAGTTACTCAAAGGCGAGTTCTTCTTTCGACATTCGTACAGAAGAAATAGATTGTACTTGCTGTGATTGCGCAAATGAACCTGTTTCGCAACTCCATTTAGAAATTTATTAGTCGCGCAATAAATGTGGCTGCAAAGTGGAAATAGAAAGTTTTCCAGATAGGTCTCCAAGCAAATCTGTGACATCATATACTTATTGCTAGTGATAAGCAAGATTGGATGATAACTTGTGAGTTATAGTTGAGGCCGTAGATTTTGACGGTTGTATCTGGTTCATAATAGTGGAGTATGATAAAAATTTTTAGAATATTTTAAAATCAATAAGTCCGTGCAAGAGGAATAAATTGAAAAATTCAGGTTTTAAATATATCTAAATGCAAGAAGTTTCCGAGTGGTAAGATCACAGGAAAAATCTGTAAAAATCTGAAAAGCAAATAAAAATTCGATCTCAGTTCAAAATGACAGAAATCTACGTGCGATTCTACAGTGGCTGTCGCGATTTACCTGAAAGAACTCTTCATAATGTTCATTGCATTCGAATATTTCATGTTTTATTTTTACGCTATATATATATATATATATATATATATATATATATATATATATATATATATATATAGTATAATTTTTGGGACTTTGTTTGTGCAGAATTGAGAAATTCATCAAATTGGCTAGGTGCCCCGTTTTAAGTATATGCTCGGTGATAGCTGATTGTCTAGGCGGTGTCAAGCAATTTTTAATAAATTTCTACGGTGAATGTTGGATTCTGTTGACCAATTTCTTCTTGGTAGGTTCAATATATATGATAACGCACAAACATGCGGATCTGTAGACTATGATTGATTTTTTAATCTGCTGGCCATGAATCACACAACCCAACATCAATTTACTGGCGTCCAGACAAACCCGAACACCCACTAGACCAGTCACAAGAAACATTCGATCGGATTGTCAATAAATTGAAGAAGTGAAAATAGAAGTAAACGGAAAATCAAACTAGTTGCCACCAACGTAATCAAATAAAAACCAAGGATGTATATACATAAAAGATAGAAAATTGTGGCTGAGTATTCTTGAGATAAAACTGGCATTATCCACTTTGTTCTTAAATGTGTTTTCTCTTCCATATATATATATATATATATATATATATATATATATATATATATATATATATATATATATATATATAATTGGTTTGAAGCGGTATTGTGGGTATTCCTCGAGAATATATTTCAGGTCAGATTTAAAAAATGGTCCGATATCATGTGAGTTTATCAGAATGCTTATGAATTTAAGCTTTTGTTAGTTCAAATCTGACGTTTATTAAAATACCTTTCTCGATTTACACCCTTTTTATACTTTCGTCATTGAGTCTTGCTAAATTGTCTCTGTTGCTGAGATTTACAAAGCACTCGCTGGAATGGAGATCTGTAATATTGATCTTGTTGCTTATATCAAAAACGTTAACGATACTGTTCCTATTAACTAAAAGCATGAATAGCTCCAGAGAGCCATTGAGTTTCGAAGTTGCCTACTGGTACTGTCTAGGGCTGAATGCATTGAATCGTGCGTTATGGTTGATTTTGAAATGAAGACTAAGATTGTACTAAATTACGCCCTGATGTTAATCTTAAACGTTTTCGTTTACATATGATGTTTTGCGACACCAGACAAATTGGTCACAACCAAAATTTTTAAATGTATTAGCCTTACTTGGTTGGCTTTGACACTGTTTCTGAAAGTCAATTGCATATCCCAGTTGACAGACTACCGAGGCCAACCGTCCCGTGATCGAATACCACTTTTTACGATATCTGTCGCTGAATTACACCTTCATCCTTAACGTCTAGGAGACTTTGAAAGTCGATTATCTGTTTGTCTTTAGTGAAAAATAGCGTTCAATGGATAAGTCTAATTCATCTTGTATTATTGGCGTAGATTCTTTTTGAACCCAAAGTTTTGCAAATTTAGATCTGCATTTATGTAAGCACGTTATATATATATGCGCGTTTCACCTTACCTGAGAACGAGATCCTATTGTCTGTATAATGGTTTTCGCGCTTTTATGACTCATTCTGACTTACAGGTGCAACGTTAGTCGTGTTACTGTTTCGCAAACCAGGCATGCCAATGAGAAAAGATTAGATTGCCATAAGCTCAATCCACAGTAGAAATGTGCGAACTAATATTAATTTACATCTCACACATAGCCGTGAGTTTTATGATTATTAGGCGTTGAAGTATCGATATATCATGCTAAATTTGTGCTGCTTATTAATGCTCAACATTTGCAATTTGTACGGGAAAATTTTTATGCTGTAATCTTTGTGATTCATTTATATGCAATTCTATAAGTATGATCATTCATTTGTATTGTGTCGCTTATTCCGAAGTACATTTTAAACATTAGACTTTTGTTTTTCTTGTTTTTTTACCTAAATGTTTGCCATTGCTGAAAATGTAGGGAAAATGCGGGCATCACACGTCCTTCTCGTAAAAATCCATTCAACGATTCTTTATTGCTAGACGTAACGGATCAGCTTCAAGGTGCTAATCTAGATGTTGCACAACCAAAATCCAAGCATCCTGACAACATGAGTCCAACCGAAAATCAGGAAATATCGCAGCAGACTTCCACGTGTGTTAGTAATTCAGAACCAAGATGTCCACAGCATCTTTTCCTTATGTCACTGGACGAGTTGCAAGCCAGCTGTAAAGCTTATTTTGATGAACAGAAAAAACATGTTCAATAAGAAAATAAAACGTTTACTTTACTTTAGTATTTTATAAAAATACGGCGATGTGTAATACGTTAATAATAGTATTTTTGTTTATTTTGTTTATTCGTTCAATAAATAATTTTCAAAATTTTCTTGTCCAACTGTCTCATATTTCATTGAATATGACTTTTCTTTGCTTAGCTCCTTCCCCCAATCTATTGAGAACTCTCTAGTATTACATTTAAAACATTAAGAATTTACTGAAATCAGTCTGACGCATGCAAAGTGTATGTTTATGTCTATCGACTGCAGTTTCACTTAGATGGACGTACATTGGTATATTAATTATATTTAATTAAACCTTTTTTTAGTCATGTCTACACACACTTGCACATGCGTAGCGTGCTCCTATTTATTGATATGGCAACAATTGTTATTAAGCAAGCCCATTCTGAGTGATGTGAGTGAAATGTCACGTGCATGGCTCGTTCGGATTTCTAAGTTTCTCACTTACAGTTGCATGTGGTTATGGTGAGTGTTCCTGGTTTATCGGTCTCCCCCCACCCGAAAACGTGAGGGCGACTTCAGTTTCATCAGTTTTAGAATAGAATAAAATATCTTTATTTGGATTCAAACCACACATGTTCTATCAAATAATAAAATTGGAAAATGTACAATATAAAAAAAGTTATCACATCACATAAAAATGTGCAATTAGTCTCATGTAGATAAGTAAATCTCACTAGTGGTACTGTACAATATATCAATATCAGAAAGTTCGGCTGTAAAGAATAATTGATTTATTATCAAAAATAGGAAAAATTAAGGTATAATTCTAGTGTAACATTATGCAAAAAAATGAGAACCATGACTAGCAATTGATTGTATGTATTGTTGACTAACATGATGATATAATGCATAACATTTCAATTTTAATAATACAAAACTAGGAAATAAAAATCTCAAGAAATTCTGTTTCCGATAACAGTTATCTTTGTCTTTTATTCAACCATGAGAAAGTATTATCATAATCAAAATAAAAAATATCAGCAGGATTGTAGACTTTTTCTAGTTCAGTAGATACAAATTTAAAAGACATCTTAGATGGAGGCGTTTCTCTAAGACCCTTTGTTAATTGATTATAAACTTTGAATGTTTTCGAAAAAGAGAATTACTTGCACGCAACTTTCCCCACCAAAGGAGGAGATATTGCCAAATGTCCAGATCTAGTTCCAACTTCATGACTCTTTCTTATCGGATTCATATAGGCACCAGTCCACTGGTTCAAATGGAAAACTTTTATACAATAGCACATCCTCCGAAACCATAAAGTTTGCAGTGATACAAACTGTAATCTAGTGGCGTATATAACATGGTGTGTATAAAACAGTTAGTCTAACGCAAGTAAATGGTAAATTCATATTCAGCTCCTCTAGTTTCACTTAGTTGAAAGAATATAACAATTGTGCATATTTAAACACACGCACGCGTGTCACGCAACCATTTAGTGAAAGGTCAGTCTGAAGTATAAATGATATGGCCAGAGGAAATATCGCGCATGGTTCATTGGTTTGTGTTTTAAAACTTGTATTGCTGAGTGAACTGGAGAAGATGGCCGGCAAAGGCCATCGAATTATTTTAAAGTGACAAAACAACCGTAATTCAGCCTGTGTTTGTCAAAATGCAGTTCAGTTAATTTTAGATTTAACGTAATTTTGCAAGTTGACGTGGCTTGTGCTTTGAAATTAAGGTCATTTTGACTATTGTGAACATGAATGGAAAGCCAGCGAGAGTTGGCACAATTGAACAATCGTTGATTGCTAAAGTGGTGATAATAATTGTTTATCAAGTTTGCGAGCTTGATATAAACGCAACTTTCTTTTTATAGACATTTTTCAGTATAAACTAAGCATTGTATAAGGTAGCAAATGCAATTCACCCGTTAAATTGGTTTAGGAATATACATCGCATAGGCTCTATTTGATGGAAGGGCTAATTGAAAAGTCTAAAGTTTATTTAGAACCGAAGCTTTTGTGTAGTGTGTGGCAGGGTGGCGCAGCAGTTGGAGTCCTAGGTGTTTGCCCTGTCTGTGACAGAATTCTCGACAGTACTTACGAGTTTCCAAAATGGACGAAATCGGTCTACTGGTTGAACTGCTTTTGTTACCGTATACAATGCTTAGTTTATATTGGAAATGTATGTATAAGTATATATATATATATATATATATATATATATATATAATGGGATTCATGTTCATATTGAGCTCGAAAACTTAATTTAAAATGAGTGATGGTATCAGTCTTTGAATTGTATGCAACATGAGGGTATCGTGGCGCAAAGAATTACCCTTACCGCTCTGAATCCAATGGTTGGTCGATTCCTGATCGCGAAAGTCCTGGGAAAACCGAGGAGTTGTCAAATATTATGATATCTTTCGGCTAAATAATTATTTGTGCATAATTTAAAATATGCCACTATCTGTCAGCTCATTGGAGATTTTTATGCGTCTTCTTAATGCATTGTTAGTTTAAACTGACAACAAATTTGAATAATGCGCTGCAAGTCGGTGATATAATTATATTGCCTCCATCTCTACACCAAATTATCCCAAGAAACCGCACAATAACTCGTATCTTACTTGGTTAATGACAAATTGCGGATTTTTAGTAGGGAATTTAAACTCCCAGTTACCAAGTCTCTCGAACTGAAGACGCACAGTTCGGTTTTAATGAAGACTTTAGCCAATTTAACATTGTAATTGAAAGTTGTGTTGTTACTTTGTAAACAGACGTGCAGAAATTGGCTTGGAGGCGATAGACGAACACAGTCCTACACTAAGTATGTATTAGGTGTTGCGAACCTAATAACAAATTAGTTCAATTATGATCAGAAGGATAAACCAAAGATAGCATGAACGGAAAGTATAATCTCGTGCACGTTCGTTTCGTGCTTACTCTGGCGACTCATCAGTATGAGTCAGTATTACGCCCTTTACCCGCTATATATTTTGGTAAGGAATGTGGGAAAATTGGACGACAGAAATACATATATACGCAAAAAAGAAATGGATTCTGCACAATGTCGATTTCAAAATAATGAGTGTCAATAAGACAGCATTTAAAAGGCCTCTAAACTGGACACTGCTTTCTGCTAGACTCACACAGATTTGTGTCCCTTGGTATTTGATGATTCGGTAACGTTGTATCAAGTTGCCGTTATCGTGAATAAAAGTACCAGACTACAAAGTTGCTGGCCTTCTCTAAATTGTCTCTGTAGCCTGGCAATCACAAGCATACCCTTCTTGCAGCTTTCGCCAAACGTATACACATTATGCAAATAAACAATTATTGAATAAACGAATGATGGTAAAATTACTTCAAATCATTCTTGAAGGAGTTTCCGTGTTTCGCACCTGGATTAATTGAAATTACCTGATCTGCGTTTTGACTAACGCAGCTTTCATTGTTCCAGTAATTTTCTTGAGATAATCACAAATCAGATTTTATTTAGCTTTTCATATTTACTAACAATTTTAAACTTCTCGTGATCATCATCAGAGCACAAATGCAAACTGACTAACGATGATCAAATCGAATTGAAAAAAATAATAAATATAAAAATCAGAGATTTGGTTCTCAACACTGATTGTTTTGTTATGTTTTGCTTCCCGGTTTACGAAGGTAATATCTTTCCTGCTGTAGCAACACTTATACAGGTTATACAATTGGGAAAAAATCAAGTTTTGTACTTTAGGTGAACATTCAAACAACATAATTAGTCTGACGCGTGCAAAGGGTAAATTAATGTCTATGACTGCAGTTTCATTTAGATGTACGTACATGTGTATCAATTATACTTAACTGAATATTTTTATTTATGTATACACATACACTTCCACGTGAGTGACGTGCGCCATTTTAATGGTATGACAATAATTGTTATTAACTAGTCTATCTTGAGTACAACCTGAGTAGTTTGAATGGAAATTTAACACGTGAATTGGTCATTCGGACTTCTAGCTTTATCACTCATGGCATGTTTTTACATCAAGTGTTTCTGAATTATTGGTATCGCCCCACCAAAAAATGTAAGGGCAATCTCAGTTTCTTCATCTTACATTGAGAGTATAAAACGAATAATTAATGCATACATATGGTAAATTCTTATTCAGCCACTCATGTCTCACTTAGTTAAATGAAAATAACAGTTACGAAAATGCACACAAACAAAACGCAGATCAGGTAATTTTAAATGATCTAGTTTCGCAAAAACAGTTTTCATTCAAGTCAAACAGCATGGATCAAATAGCAATGTAAATATAAGGTATGGAAATTAATAGGTGTGGCATTCCGGAAACATAATATTTTGGTTCTTTCGTTGCATGCATGAAATTTATAGAATTGAGCAATCTCTGATTGTGCGGTTTTTGATTCTACTTATTTTAATTAAATATCTGCGATTGAGACTAATTAGCTTTTTTTGACAAGTAGCAAAACAGCAAAATAACCGTCAGACACGCATACGGACGAACTTCAACCTTCCTTGGTCGACGTTAGAGCCTGACGGCAAACGGCCTGACAAGAATCACCTCATATTTCAAATATAAGAAGTGGGAAATCAGAGACGTGGCTCTCATGCCTGGTAGCCACGCATACATTTTAATTGATTGTAAATATATTCGAAATTACCACATTTAAGAATAGCATCATCGTTAATACATGCATTGTATTTACATTGCGGTTTTGCTATCGTTTGTTGGTTTTCCTGCTTGCTGTAAAGACGACCATGATAGGTCAAAATTTAATAATGAAGACGAATTTCTTCCTCCAGAGTGTGCAGTAAGCTTTTGCAGATTTTTATTTAAAAAATATTTACCGCATAAATTTAACAAACATAAACGGAGGCAATCGATTCTTGTGTCCTTGCGGTCGTTCATCAAGCTACAAGTCTTTCATTTTATACACATTCAGAGTTTTTGCGTCCATCTCGTAATGAGGTCGGGGGAACATTCATCGCTTTCCAAGCCATTTTCATAATCTAATAAATTGAGGAGATTTTTAACGTGCTCGAATAGCTGCAACTCAAAAACTAGAGACACCTGTACTCCTTTTACGCCTTGGTACAGTTTCCAACCAGATAGGATATTGAGCAACTGTTCATCCTTATCGGTGTTGTGTATGACAGAATACTAACTGCGGAACGTACGATCCAGTTTGCGATCTTTTAATTCCTTAGTAGATGCAGCGCGTTGTGCTGGTGGAAATAGCACATCGTCGGATGATATGCAGGGGTTTGTTTAATCTTTTCCTTGGGGTTTTCAGATGCAGTTAAAAATGACCCAGCAGAAGCACAGACATTAAAGAAGGAGTTTTGTCAAATGATATCCGTGTTTAATGAAATTAGTTTCTAATAGAATACGTGCGGCTGCATAGAGCAGTACTTGAATCGGATTCTGAGGGCCAAAAATCAGATCAAGTCCCTTGATTTAACAAAAAGAGCATCCGCCAAACACTTTCGAGTCCGGAACAAAGGTAAATCATCGCCAGCTTACGACAATGTGGTTGATCTGAGTTTATTGACATAAACCGTCCTACCAACATGGTTTGTGTCGCTAGAACTTCTGGTAAGGGGCCTCCTGTTGTGCTTGATAAATAAATTAGCCATGACTAGAACAAAACAACGTGCTAGATTAGAGCCAAAACCCGTTATCTTAGCTATTTTTAGTTTAGGATCCGTCTTAGTATCGTTCTACTCTGCGAGTCATCTTAACCTATTAAGCATTGAACTATCTGGTTCTCACTAGAATTTACGAACGCCGCTCTAGACCAGAAAAATATGGCCTTTTTTGAAAAAAATACATCTAATTTGCAGAATAGTTTGGAGTTAATGCGCACATTTTTACGACTCCTAGAACCAAGTTAATTATGCGGAACCTGGCAAAAACCAACTAAGAGTATATGGCTGTAAAATTTCCGCCTAAGGACGAGAGAATATTCGTGTTTTTCTAAATGCGACGCGCCAATAAGTCACATTGTGGAGTGCGAAAAGAAATGTTATGTCTCGTGGAGACAAGCGGTGGGACTCCGATTTTGAAATGATTGCAATTTTTGAAAGACTGATAGCGAGACAAGATAAGTAGTCTCATAATCCAAGCGCAGATTTATATACGATCATTGGGCTTTAACCACATACGAATACCAATAAAGACTACTTGAAATCTACCGTGTCTATTTGGATGTGTGTTGTGTTCCAGTAAGAATGAGGCAGTGTATGCAGTCTTCATTCTTTCTATACTTGAAACTCGTGCCTATAAACCCGACATTTTGGTAATTCTATTGGTGTTACTAAAAGGCCCGTCAGACACTAACAACCTCTGAATGAAGTATTAAAGTCAGCATCGTGTTTATTTACTCTATAACGATTAGGCGATGAAAATCGTCATTTCCTAAAATCGTATAAAGATACTTCATCGATCTTGGTACTAATCTATTCTGTATAACTCCCGCAGGACAGGCACATCTAAAGAAAATATGATGCGCTATAAAAGATGGACTTGGACAGGGTAAATAGGCTAACGAAATATATACAAATACATATTTCTATTATTTGTGAAAAGTCTATCCTGAATTATGTAGCTTCAACGTGTAATGCAATGTAAAATTATCTGTCTAGTATGTGAAAAGTTGTACAATAAAGATTTGTTAAATATATTTGTTCTTTGTCTTCGGTACTTTATGAATCTCAGTTACAACTTTGGCTCTACGATCATTATTGATTAATCGATTAATATATTGAATACCAATATAGTGGTTAAATCAGTAGACTTGCAAGTACCTGTATCCGGTAAAAAGAAAGTAATGATATAGAATAGAATAGAATAGAATAGAATATCTTTATTTGGATTCAAACCACACATATTCCATCAAATAATTAAATTGGAAATTGTACAATATATAATAAAAAATTATCATATCACAATAATTGTGCAATTAATATCATGTAGATAGGTATATCTCACTAGTTGTACAATACAATATATCAATATCAGAAAGTTCGACTGAAAAGAATAATATATACATCATCAAATTAGGAATAATTAAGGTATAATTCGAGTGTAACATTATGCAAAAATTGAGAACCATGACTAGCAATTGATTGTATGTAAGGTTAACTAATTTGAAGATATAGTGCATAACATTTCAATTATAATAATACAAAACTTGGAAATAAAAATCTCAAGAAAATCTGTTTCGGATAACAATTATCCTTGTCTTTTATTCAACCATGAGAAAGTATTATCATAATCAAAAAATAAAAGATATCAGCAGGATTGCAGACTTTTTCAAGTTCAGTAGATAAAGTTTTAATAGACATCTTAGATGGAGGTATTTCTCTAAGCCCCTTCGGCAATTGGTTATAAATTTTGTAGATTTTCGAGAAAGAGAATAACTTGCTCGCTGCATTCCCCACAAAAGGAGGAGATATTGCCATATGTCCAGATCTAGTTCCAATTTCATGACTCTTTCTTATCAGAGTCATATAGGCACCAGTCCACTGGTTCAGATGGAAAACTTTTATACAATAACACATCCTTCGAAACCACAGAGATTGCAATGACGCAAACTGTAATCTAGAGGCGTATATAGTGCAAGAAATAGGACTAATATGTTTCACAACTTTTCATGGAAATATAAGCATATCAGACTCTACTGTGAATTTTAGGACTTCAAGCGATCTGGCATCTATGGGGCTCTCAGACTCGAATAGGTTAGGGGCCACAACTGTCTGAGAACCCCATAGATGCCAGATCGTGTTCAGTCTTTAATTGTATAATAGAATCTGACAAACTTGTACTTTCATTCATATCTATTAAATTCATACCTGCATTGTCTTGAGCTAACTTGCAAGTGTCCTCAAACTTAAGATGAGCTTCTGTAACGACACAAATAAATTGCCGACATATTGCGTAAATTGAATTCAATTTGATTTACGTTGCACCAATGAGAAAAAAAGCGAAACTTGCCGTTAACCAATAGAGTGCAAGTAGACATATATTACTATGGCATGGCTATTTAAGCACGGCAAATTTACCATGCAGATCAGTTGTCAGGTTCGCCTTCTGCTTTGCGTTACGTGTGCGTGCTGTCGGCTGTCATCACCTACGCTGATTATTGGATTGTCTTCACCAACAATTGGCAACATCAGTGACACCAATCTTGTTGCAGTACAACCAGCAAGACGAGCCAATTAATGCAGAACTTCAACGAAGTTTCCACATCGAGATTACAACGCAACAACAGAAGGAACCACAGCCAAAGTCAACCCAAGGCTCTAGGACATCTTCACACTGAAGGATCTTTCTCGGCATTTGCCGGAGAACGCACGACCGGCCCTGTTAAGGGTCCCTATCAGTACATAACTCTATATTTATGGCACTTTAACCGAGTTGGTAACGTCGTGCGGCATTTACTTGAAGCTGGCGAGTTTACAAAATTGGCGACCGCGCCAGGATATTGAATACTGTACTTTTTTTGGTATAAATTAAATTGACTTAATTTTTCATTTATTTGGGATAAAAATAGATTAACATTCGCGTTTACGTCTTCTTTACACTTGTCGTGGTCTTCTGGGAATTTCGTTAGATATACATTCTCTCTCTAAAGTCGTTATCTTCTGGGAATTTTGTTGGGTATACATGTTCTCTCTAAAGTCGTGGTCTTCTGGGAATTTGGTTGGGTATATATGTTCTCTCTAAATTCGTGTATTTCTGGAAAATTTTTTCCTTGGGTATACGTCTGTTCAACTTTCCTACGTAATGAACTGCACCGTACGTACTCGACAGGCTCAATTGCGGAAAATTTCAATTTTTCGAAGCAGTTACTGTGACGTGTTTTGTGAAGGAACTAATTCACCTGTGTTCTGCGCTCATTCAACTGCGGAAGACTTTCAACTGTGGAAGCTGTTTTTGGGTAACCGTTACGTTAAAGTATATTTATACATTTTCATATTGCTTATAAATTTATGCTTTTAAGATCCCGTAAGATTGTTAGAATGTCAGTTCCAATTTTAGATATTGATGTTCCTGTTTGGGATGGAGATAGTGAACTATTCTTTATGCGCGTCGATTCCGCTTTCTCCCCATTTCCTGATTATGACAGTCATCAAAAACTGTCGAAGGTTTTTGCTAAACTACCTTCTGAATTGCAGCGACGGATTTATCCTAAGCTTGAGGCTATTAAGAAGCTATCTAATCCCATTTTGGGCCTACAAAACCAAGTAGAATCCTTGCTTGGGCCCACAAAAACTCAGCAGATAATAAATAAATATGCGCAGGTAGACATGCCAAACCTTGGCCCCATCGAAATTTTGAGGGAATTACGGAAACGTTGGTATAAAACCAACATTTCTGACCATGAGGCTAAGGTTGTTTTTATTAACAATCTTCCACAAGCATTAAAACCATTTGCCAGACAACTTCCCAACACTCTCTCTATCGATTACTTATCTGAGAGATGTGAGTTAGAATATAGGGTTTTGGAACCCAAAGTGAATCCGTCATCCTTTTGTTCACCCCCGCAACATGATAGGCTTTCCTCTTTAGAGAGGACAGTGGCGAACATGGCTAAAGTTCTAGAAGGATTGGCCATTAACAAATCCGAGCTAAATCAAGTGAATGCTTGACCAAAATTCGTTCCTAAGTCAAATTATAATGGTAGGCGGCGATCGAGATCTCCGCAATCCTTTAATAAATATGCCCCAAAGAACTGGTGTTATAACCACCAGAAGTTTTTTATGCTTGCCAAGTTTGTCTTTGTCGTTCCGAAGAATTTCCGAATGAGTGTCAATTTCCACAGCTGACGGAGAGGACAACAGACCGCAGGCATAAGGGTGCATCAGGATCGGGAAAAGTCTGGCGCAGGAAGTAGAAGACCGTACTTTCTGCGCATCAACGGCACTAACGGTGCCACAGGGAAGAAACCAACTACAATCCGACATCCCTGTCGACTCTTTTCATCCACGCCGAATTTTTCACATAGAGAGCCAAACGGACAACGCCGGTCGCAATCATTAGCCTACTTGTTTGCATGACCCGGCCAAACAGCCCAACGAGCTGCTGCACCTTCTTGATTTCAAAACTGGCGAAGAATTCATCGGATACACAGGTGCAGCAGTCTCAGTTCTCAAGGGTGATTTAATTGCCGAGATGTCGCTAGGCGTTCTTCTCGCAATAGCTACAGGCGAGCCCATACCAACTTATGGCTGCCAATACCGCACACTCAACATAGGTCTACGACGTGAATTTTCGCACAACTTCATCATTGCCAAGGTCTCACATAATATAATAGGCCTTGATTTCCTTCTAAAATTTCGGCTCATTGTTGATCTTGCAAATCAAAAGATCATCGACCACTCCACCGGACTTGAGCAAAGTTTTTGGACACTTGCCTCCGAGCGTTTGAAGTTACAGGTCATTCAGCCAACCCAAGTGCATCATTCAGCAGAGATATCAGCAGCTCTTCAAAAATACAAGTCGCTTTTCGATCTTAACAAGTCAGAGCTACGAGTCTCCAACACGATGCACCATATCGTCACAGAAGGACAACCTATTGCACTCAAGAAGCGACCACTGGCCCCTGCTAAGCTGAAATCTGCCCAAAAAGAATTCTCAAGGATTTTGGAAGAGGGAATCATCAGACCATCGAAACGTTCATGGGCGTCACTACTGCACCTAGTCTCCAAATCAAACGGATCGTACAGAGCCTGCGGAGACTACCGTAAGCTAAATTTAGCGACAAAATCTGATGCATATCCTATTCCAAATATTATCACCTTACTTGAAAAACTCAACAGCAGCAAATTCTTCTCAGTGATTAATCTCAGACAAGCTTACCATCACATCCCGGTAGCACCAGAGGTTATTGAAAAGACTGCAGTCATCACTCCATTTGGACATTTCGAATAACTTTCCATGCCTTTTGGACTTAAGTGTGCTACGTAGACATTTCAAAGATTCATGGACAACATACTTCACGACGACTCTGCATATTTTATGTCATATCTTGATGACATTATGGTATTCAGTCCAGACTTAGAATCTCATGCCAAGCATCTACGAAATGTCCTCTCACGCTTATCCAACCACGGACTCAAGATAAACTGTGACAAGACGCAGATTGCAATTACATTCTTGGACTTCTTATGGCATCGTATCACGCCACAAGGTATTTAACCTTTGCCGCCAAAGGCGAATTCAATCAAAAATATCAAGTCACCAAGGACTGTTAGCGAGTTGCAGAAAATTCTGGGAGTACTAATCTATTGTCGCAAGTTCCTTCCGGGCCTTTCAAGAGAACTTCATCTTTTGTGCAGGCACCTGCGGAATCGAAAAGGACTTAGCAAGAATTCCATCATTGCTTGGTCATCCGAAGACGAGGAGTTACTTCAACTCGCCATCAACTCGTTAGAAAATACCACAATGCTAACACATCCAGATTTTTAAAAACCATTTCTACTCACGACAGATGCCTCTGAATTCGCTATTGCAGCCACATTGGAACAAGAGATCGACGTAGTTCGGAAGCCTATCAGTTTCTAATCGCGTACTCTCCAACCAGTAGAAACGAGTTATGACACTTTCGGTCGAGAAATTCTCGCCATCCACGACGCAGTGCGCTATTTTATCAGCATCATTGGCAGTAGCAGATTTGTTGTTTCCACAGATCATGCACCATTATTAAGCGCAATTCGAAACGCAACTTCATCTATCGCCAAGTACCCTGCCAGAGTGGAAAGACAGTTTTCACGTCTAAGCGAATGTCAATTTGACATCTTTCACCTCAAGAGCAAATAGAACTTCATTGCAGATGCCCTTTCCAGGCCAGACGTCAAGCTACAACCACCATCGCCGTCGCCATTCACTGTCAACTCCATGACACTCAGTGAACCTGCACTAACATCATCCCTCCTGCAAACGGAACAACGCGGTGACATTCACATTCAAAGATCAATAGCCCGTCACCCAACCACGTTCATATGCCGTCTATGGGAAGGCTTATCAATTCTTTACTTCACGGGTACGCAGCAAGGCAGTCACTTTGTTTATATGCACTATAACAAATAGTTTTATGAGAAATCATCTCGTGAGGAAAACCGCAATGAATTATTCATGCACTGATTAAACGAATATTGAATTCATCGGCAGACTTAGTTTCGTGGGTAAAAAAAACAGGTCTTCGAGCAAATAATGGTTTGAATGTAGTTAAAACTTTGAATTCAAGTAAGACGAATACAATCGATGTAAACAACGTTTAGTTGTAATGTCGATTTTGTAAATTGTTCAAATTGCGAATGAATTTGTCCAGTGATTTTATTCTAATGGAATGTAGTACACTCAATCCTAGAAACGACCTGTCTTAAGTTTGACAATTTCATTACTTCCTAGATGGAAATGGAGTGAATAAAGTCAAAATATTTCCATTGAGGTCGATAGGCGAAACAAACTTGTTGAGCTGCATACACATTAAGTGAAGAATGGGTATACCATCTCAGAGTCTGCATAAGAAGTTAGTTAGATGGCTAGCCACCGATTTCTGAACATGAGTTTCGTCGCTTTTTTGCACGTAAAAGGGTTAGTGTCCGGAAGGGCCCGCTGAGATTCATAGTGTTGACCAAGAACTACAAAATTAAAGTAAACAGTTTAACTAACCTCTCTCTATATAACCCATTGAGCACAGGATTCCATAAGGTAAGCTGGGAATTGTGGATTACTGCAATATTGTAACACGCGGCTCCGCGTTACAACCCAACGATGTTCAATTTTGACAAATATAGTGCTTTTTAAGGTCAAATAATCTAATTTTGTTTTTACGCAATATTTCTCTTAACTGTTACTTTAGAAACAATCAAGCAGTTTTAATTGAGATTTCTTGAACAGCAATTTTAATTGTAATTTATAGGGCTTTATTTAAAAAATATGCACAGCCGCGCGCGATACGCAGGGACCATGCGGTGGATTATAGTGCCATAGTGGAATTACTCTTCTTCTTTGAATTATTCGTAGTTTATACAAGTGATTTACTGTTCGTATATGATTCTAAGTACCAGAATTTCAGAGTACAATGGATTATTATAATTAAATAAGTTAAAACCATTGTAACACGCGGCTCCGTGTTACAACCCAACGAAGGTCAATTTTTACAAACGCTGTGATCTTTAAGGTCAAATATTCTAACTCTGTCCTTAAACAATATTTCTCTTAGCTGTGATTTTAGGAACAATCTCTTTTAGTCTCAAGCAGTTTTAATCGATATTTCTTGAACTGCAATTTTATTTGTAATTAATAGTGTTTTATTAAATAGAGAGAACCGCGCGCGATCCGAGAGGATCACGCGGTGGACTATTGTATCACAGTGAATTTATCTCACTTTATTATATTATTCATTACTATGAAAATGATTGATTGTTTACTAAAGAAAGCAAAGAACGATAAATTTGTGAGTTGTTTGTCATTTAAATTTTAAACGGTTTCCATGGTCAATTTTAGTGATAACTTTCAAGGTTAACCCCATCAACATCATCATGTATTCTTTGAGTTTTTGTCATAAAAGTCGTTAAACGGTTTACACAAAACATGTTCCTTTATAAACATAAATAATTTACTAGACTCATATTATCATGTATCTTTAATCGTCTGACTACTCATTACAATCCAGACATTTGTGTAATAATAACCACTTGCGTATAAAACATTTTACTTTATAAACATAAATCATTTTACTATGTTCATATTATCATGTATTTTCAATCAGTTGACTATATTCACTTCAATCCAGACATTTATGCTAAACATTTCACTTTATAGACATAAATCACTTTTATTTTTGCCGTCTAGAAGACGGACAATGTAGTTTAATTGTGAACAGTATTTAAAACATACTTTTGCATTAAAATCTGTATTTTTGCCAACCAACTCATTCAATTCGGATTAACAGTGAATTATATTTATATATGCTGCATTGTGTGGAATATACATATGAAACCTTTTTTCAGTCTTCTCATATCAACCATCCGAAAGGGATCAGAGACTGATTGGGTGCACGGGTAGTAATAATGGCCACCATTGATATGTAGTAAGGGTACAAAATCAGGAACGAGTTAGCAACAGCGAAAAGTACCCCAACATTATGGTGCCCCGGTTCGTCGAACTCACAGCCAGTAAGGAATTAATAAACAGCTAGATTTTGAGAAATTCAAGCACTCTTAATGAAGGCCACTACACACGTTATTGCCTCGGAAACGTCTGCACATACCCGCGCACAGACGCGACGTTCAAATGGGCGCGGTCACCCTCAACAACTCAGGAGGATCCGCACATGGAAGGTTCGGAAGACGGGTGGGGTTTGCCTCCTCGGCGGCAGCAGAGGCTGAGCACCCCAAGATTGTTGGCCGCTCCACGTCTGGTGGCTTGAAGCACGTTGCCTTCGCGGTAGAGCGCAATCAAACTATTGTCTTTACAGCGACGGCTCCAATTCAGTCATGCTTCAAACGCCCAAATGTCAGCAATCAATCTCATCGCCGGTTGCCACTATCAACATACTTTCTCATCCGTGACGCAATCTCTGGCGAATGAATTGTCATAGACACTGGATCAGATGTAAGCTCACTACGCCACAATTATCTCGAACCCAACCACCCAGTCGACACCAACAGTCTGACCTGCGCGAATGGCTCCAACATAGCGACGTTTGGGGTACGAGTACACACAATCCCATTCTCCAACTCAAAATGATGTTTCAAATATCCGTTCATCATCAATAACACGACATGAAACATCATTGGACGTGACTTTCTCGAACACTTCGACCTAACCATCCGTCCAAGAACGCGAGAGATAAAGGAGCCAGTATCAGTGTTGACAGAACCAAAATCAGTCGTTACACGGCATGACAGAGCAATAAACACTCTCCTGTAAGGTTAGCTCCTCTTCATTGTGTACCAATTTTCACTGTCGGGGTGTATGTAATAATGCGGGTCATGTTACAACCCAACGAAGGTCAATTTTTACAAACGCTGTGCTCTTTAAGGTCAAATATTTTAACTCTGTCCTTAAACAATATTTCTCTTAACTGTGATTTTATGAACAATCTCTGTTAGTCTCAAGCAGTTTTAATCGATATATCTTGAACTGCAATTTTATTTGTAATTAATAGGGTTTTTATAAAATAGAGAACCGCGCGCGATCCGAGAGGATCACGCTGTGGACTATTGTGTCACAGTGAATTTATCTCACTTTATTATATTATTTATTACTATGAAAATGATTGATTGTTTACTAAAGAAAGTAAGGAACTAAACATTTGTGAGTTGTTTGTCATTTAAATTTTAAACGGTTTCCATGGTCAATTTTAGTGATAACTTTCAATGTTAACTCCATTTACATCATCATGTATTCTTTGAGTGTTTGTCATAAAAGTCGTTAAACGGTTTACACAAAACATGTTCCTTTATAAATATAAATTATTTTGCTATGTTCATATTATCATGTATTTTTAATCATTTGACTATATTCACTCCAATCCAGACATTTGTGCTAAACATTTCACTTTATAGACATAAATCACTTTTATTTTTGCCGTCTAGAAGACGGACAATGTAGTTTAATTGTGAACAGTATTTAGAACATACTTTTGCATTAAAATCTGTATTTTTGCCAACCAACTCATTCAATTCGGATTAACAGTCAATTATATTTATTTATGCTACATTGTGTGGAATATATCTATGAAACCTTTCTTTAGTCTTCTCATATCAACCATCCGAAAGAGATCTGATTAGATGCACGTGTAGTAATAATAGCCACCAATGATATGTAGTAGGGGTACAAAATCGCGAACTAGAAAACACCCGCAAAATACTCCTACATTATAACTTATACACACGTGGCGAAATTTGTAATTTTGCTAAGCTGTTCGACTTTTTAACTACAATGGGATTGGTGTTTATTTCAAACTCGCAAACTTGATTTAAAGAATTAATTTGCTTTGTTTTTATTTATTCTTTAAAGATGTATCACTCCAAAAATACTATTATAATTCGAATCATTACGTTTCTGACAGTATCCCCATAATTAATGTTCCATGGATAAAAACTTGATAATGCTCCACAATCTGAACGAAAAGATCTGTTCAGAATAGTTAATTGAGAATGTGCTTAATGTATTAATAAATAAAATACAGGAAAGATTATTACACGTACAACCATAAACACATATATAATAAAGCACTAAATAAAGCAAAAAATAATTTCAGAAAGCCTACTGGACCATGTAGCATTCATCGGATGCTGGTTCCGCCACACTTTCTATCAGCCGGAGCCTCGCTCAACTGAAGTCAATGATCTTTGCAAGCGACACTGGCGTACAGACTCTTCTATCTAGTCGATCCTTCCTAGTTCAATGGAATCTCCATTCCATCAGAACGATATATAATGAAGTTGATGAAAGGACTTCTCTTTCTCTACTCCCTCCTCCCCTATGGTTATATAATTTGCTAGTCACAATTACATTCAACTTTACATATCCTACTTTTGATTTGTACCTCATCATTTCAATTGTTCGGCCTGTTGACCTTTGTTACCAATAAAAAATTATTATTATTATTATTATTATTATTATTTTTATTATTATTGTATCATTCGCATTATTTCAGGTTATTTTGCACAGTTTAATGTTAAATAAAAAACCATTCAAAGGATATATAAACTTGCGAATAATTAATGGATATTTTAATATAATGTATGCTCTTGTTTTCAATACAATAAAACAGTTACTGAATTATATTTCAATAAAGTTTTATAACAACTGTACATGTTTTGATGGTGGATTATTAATAGAGTGAAGTTAGGAATTGTAAGTGGTAAACAAAGTTAAAATTCAAAGCGGCACTTTCTTAATAATAATAAATAATAATAATAAAAATAATCTTTTAAAATCAAAGTCTATGCACAAATCAAGAAAGAGACTTACTTTTAACAAATTAGAGATAAAACTGTGAGCTGTTATATTATCTCTGCGCCTCTTAAAACTGAAAAATAATTAGTATGGGAACTAAATATGCAGGGGTGAATCTACGTCTGTTTGTAGTCCGTAGGCATGTTTTATGTTTTCTTACTTTCTTCTGCGTGATCGAGTCATGCTTTATTTTCTTGAAATTGATTTGATATTGTGTTGTGCAAGCAAATTAAAAATTTATGAAATAAAACAATCATTTATTAATTTACGCTATCTCTTTATTTTATTGGTTTATTTTGTTTCATTTAAAATTAACGATTGTTTATTCAAAAGATTTTTTCTCACTGCCAGTTATAATTGAATACTATTACCATTGCTGTATCATTATGTGATCATAAATGGCTTGGTTTGAGAAATAGAGATAGATTTCATTGCAATTATTAACGTCGTGAAATAAAGTGTTCCTTTTGGCTAAGTCAGTTAATCGGCCTGTGTTCTTTTTACCAAATTTTGTTTTTCTTTTTTGTTTCGCCAGCTTCATTTTTATGGTTTTGCCTAGACTCAGTATTTTCATATTTAAAAATTTTATTTATAACAAAACTGACCACATATTACATATTTTATTTTATTTGGGATCAGTAATTTATTCATTAAGAAAGCCATGTATACTAAACTTGTTACTTAAATTTGTTTGTTTGTTTGTTTATTCGTATGTAGTTAACTTGTTTCTGTTATTACATTTAGTGTTCGTTTAAATGTTACGTCTGAAGAACATAGTTATATTTAACTGTTTGTTTTGGGTATATAAAATGTTAGCTAAATAATATCCAAGAATATTATATTTAGGTATATTAATATTATCTCTATTATTAAAATAAAGAAAAAGATTTTCGTCGTCTCAATGAAACCAAATCATAAAAGTTATTACTAATGTTATGCCTGTACTTGTAATTAATATATTTGTATTCGTTTAACGATTTTAGCAATAATAAGACATATTGACAACATTTTGAGTTGAGAATTTAGGCGCCAAGTCCTCAAATGTACCTCCAGAATACTTAGACCGGATTCGCATAACTCGAAATATGTAAATAAACTAAACTGAAAAAATTTATTCGAAACGCAAATATAAATTTTATATTTTTGTACATATTTCAACCACGAGATATAATAAATGTACCAAAATCTGAAGAATACTTCATCTTACATCTACTTACAAAACAATACGGATTTTTCGCTAATATAAAATAAATTTGTCATGTAAAAATTATGGTTAAAGGTTTGTTGTCAAGTTGAATCTTAATTAGTTAAAGGAAGCTGAACGCACTCCATAATTCAGATATACAAAAAGAATTGAATTTTTCAAAATCTAACTGTGTAAAATCATTCAAAAGATGACTTGACAAATGGTTGTGTGACCTAATGAGGTCAAAATCTGTAGTGTTATTGGAAGATTGTTTATTTTTTTCATTAAAATTTACTTAAACACATACGTTACTAAATGCATACATAAACAGAGATCAATACCATACAAAGCTGGCTCCAGTAAAGCTTAGTGGCAGGTGAGCGAAATATCAAAAGCATTTTGTCCAAGTATTTACAAAAGATTTACAACGTCATGAAAATCACCTCATGCATAATAGTCAAAATTAGGTAATATGAGAGTAGTATCCACATCCAAAGCTATGTTGCATTTACACGAAACTACTGTATGTTTCCATGGTATACGATAAAAACAATTAGCATAACCGAATAGAGCACGTATATTTGTTTTTTTATAGAAGATCTAGTTGTATCTCTTTAGCTACAATTCTGGAAGAAGTTGTTAATGTTTTCAATTCGTCGGATCAGAAATTTCTGTAATTATAGGTCTATCAAGTTGCGTTTTCTTTGCAATTGTATTATCTTATTTTCTATATGCCCAATTCATGTCGAGTGAATCATTAAAACAATCAGTATTAGCATTACCTTAAATAGCATTATTTTGGAAACGATTACTTGCCCCGTTGGCCACGTTATTATTTTTTGCAGTTTATTAAACCACAAGAAGCACATTTACTGTTTTCCTTTCACATTAACACTTAAAAGAACATGCAGATTAATATTTTTTTAATTCACCTTTCCTTGCAGTATTACTGTCTCTATCTATATTTTACGCTTCGGAAGACAGTTTTTTTAAATGTACCAAAATTTAATTAAGGTTTACTATTATTAGACAAAGTCAAATGTCAATTGTGCAAATGGTAGTTTATGATAGTAAAATTATTCAAGATATTCTAAAGCATAATATTTTTCTTTAAAACTACGCTTTGGCAGTTAGAAAAAGAGCTCTACGCTTAAATTATCCAAACACTTAGTAATGATGTATTCTTATATACACTGCATTTTAACTTGGTTTATTCTAATGCAAATTTTCTCAAGCGATTTTATTTTTCAATAAATTTTATACGCTGAGAACTTTCCAAAAGACATTTATTTAGCTAAAAAATTATTTATCCTTCGGTTTACGGCCTCTTTCTTTCATTCTAACATTTTAATTAACTCCTGAAATTTCTTTTACACTCTAAATGCATTCTATAGTTTCCTACATTTTCACTCCCCATTTTGGAGCTATGGTGATAACGTCTGGGCACTTACCCGTGATAATAAAGAACCGAGTAATTTCTCTCGAGCACATAGAGAATCAATCATCTACCGCAATGTACCAGAATAAATTATTCCACTGGTCTAACGTATTGTCTTCGGGTAAACATACGCATAAATGGTCTAAATGAGGAAGAAAGCGGGTTCTTCGTAAGATCGTCAAAGTAAAACAAAATACTAACCAAACAAATCTTATTGATTTGTACTGAAGAAAATGTAACCCAGAAATGATTACAGCAAATCGATTATTTACACAGATTTACCGATACTAAAATTTAAGCTTCCACAGCTCTTCAAATAAAGTTTACGAGATTGAGATAAACAACAATCATACGGTATATAACCAGTCGCGAAACATAGCAAAACCACCGTCAGTCAATAGAATATATGTGAGACTACCAGAGTTAGAGCCACAATTATAGGCATTTGGCTTTTATGCTCTTTAGTCAGTTTCCCATCATGCTCTGATGAAGATAATTTCGGTACGTGTGACCGACGGCAGTCTTTCTATAATGTGAGGCTAGATAGGTAAGCTAGGATTGGTGTTTATCCAAACCTCGAAAACATCTTCTATTATAAAACCTTTATGAACATGCGCGCAATTCTAACGACAAAAAGCATTTCGCCGACATATTGCGTAAACTAAATTCAATTCAATTTACGCTGCACTAATGGGAAAAAGCGAAATTTGCCGTTAACCAATGTTGTGCGAGCAGCCAATCAAGGTTATTTAAGCACGGTGAATTTACTATGCAAGTCAGTTTTCTCGTTTGCCTTCTGCTGTGCGTTTCTCCGAAGTGCTATCTGCTATTGTCACCTTCGCTGATTTTTGCTGTACAACTAGAGAGACGAGCCAGTTACTGCAGAACTTGAACGAGATTACGGAGCTAATCTCTCACCACGGATTTCAAGGCCACAACAGAAGGAACCACAACCCAAGTCAACCAGAGCTGGTCTCAAGTGTCTAGAAGTACTTCTGGACACTGCTACACTAACTGACCTTCTTGTCATTTGCCAGAGAACGCAAAACCGGCCCTCTTAAGGGCCCCCAACAGTACTAACTCAGCCATCCTGGAACCAAAACTGACTTTGTAACATCGTATGGCATTTACTTGAAGCGGGGGAGTTTATACAATAAATGCTTGCTTAACTGCACAATCTATTTACAAATAAACCGTATTTAATTATGCTACTGTTTTCTTATAGTAGCAACATTACATTCCTTATTATGTAAATTTTATCTGAAATTGTTTCATATATACCTTAGTTTCCTATTATTCAGAGGATCGGGTAAGGTCTACAAACCATTCTATTTAGATAACTGGATAAGTTATAATTTTAATTAAGATATATTTTCCCCCTTGCAACCAATCATTGCTAAACTGCGTAACCTTTACAAATATCACCAGTATATATGTATCAAATATTCTGAAAATATATGTACGACTGGTAATTAATAGTAGCAAAATTTTGTTCTTAATGCTCATTGATACCTAATCTGTTTTTATATATAACGTTTGTATTTTAACGCGTAATAATTCTTCTTAGAACGAATACGTCTGATTATTAAAAACTTTGGAGATATCGAACAATTCGTTTTTAGGATTTGCGCGAATAATTGAGCGTAGTTAAAATGAAAGGAAATGCCCAATTCTGCAAATCGAAGTTTATTTAACTTAATAAAAAAAAGCTTTATATAATTTATTGTCAATTCTAAATATACTGCGAAACAAGATGTCCCTAGGTATTTCGAAAAATCAGTTATTACGCTTATGTATTTATATTGTGACCGTCAAACACTGTGTGCGAGTAACATTCTCGATTATTATATTATTGTTTTTTACCTGAATGAGTTTAAATACAGTTCACAATTGAAACAGCTCTAGTTTCATCAAATTGTCTTTGTGATATTGTGACGCCTCTTTAAACAATATTTTAAAATTCCGATAAATTGACTGACCAACCTAAAATGCACTTAAAATTTGTTTTGCTATGTATGCTTGATTAATGTTTTCAACATTAAGAAATGTAGAAATTAATTCATTCTTATAAATGTAACAGTGAATGCGTTTACGAAAAAAGCAATTGTCACATCACCTGCCATTAAAATAGAAGCATACTGTATTTATTTTTAAACAAAATCGACGTCGTGATTTAGTTTTTTTTCCTTGGTGTTCTCAGTATTGATTTCCGACTAGAATAAATCAGCATCTCCCTCAAAAACTATTAAAGAGGGGTGCAGCTCCTGCACAAAAATCAGCAATTTGCAAACATGTACTACTCACAGGTCATGTTGTTAGTAGTAACAATTTTTCAGTTCTCTACAAGGCAAAAACAGAAAATGCTTCTGGATTTTGAAGCTATTGCAATTAATAAGCTGAAGCCCTGCTTAAACGTGCAGAAAATAATTCAAAAAGAAATTAAATTGAACTGGAACAAAGACATAACCGATATGCCTTTAAAAATAGCCAACGCTTCGCAAAATACGACACATACATCAATTACGGACGCAATTACAATTAAAGCGATGACACACAAAATGACGTTACGCAAAAGGAGTGGTCTAAATTGCGCAAAAGTAGTGGTCTAAATTGCGCAAAACAAAGGCTAGAATAACGAAGAGGAGATTGGTTACAACAAATGTACAGTGAGATTGGATGAACGAATATACTAACGAATCCAGAACAATGGCTGTAGATACTGGTAGAAATAAGATTTATTCATAAATGTTATTCCATGGAGTACGTTGTTTTGTTCTTACATTTTAAAAAATGGTAACAACCCGGATTCCTTATACAAAACTGATGTATGTTTAAAAACTAAATGCCCACAAGCGATGAATTTTATGGATGAGTTCTCTGCCATCGGACAGTTTTCTATAGTTTGTAGGCACATACGCAGTACGTTTTGTAGGTAGGTTAGCTGGATTGCCAAAGAAGCAAATCAAGTGGAATTTAAACTAAATACAGCGGGAAAAGGGAGTAATCTTTCACATGTCCGAATTTATTATTTAAAAATATCACAAAATTCTGGTGGATAGTGTCATGTGCTTCAAGAAGATATTACGTGAGTTTGGAATTTAAAAGCAGTAATCTGTAACACACTTTCTCAAGAGCAAAATATTACGGAAATTACTGCATGAACTGAATAAAAACTGATGCCATTTTCTATACGTTTGTGTTTTTTGCAAGTATGTTTCACGTTTGCTGTTCGCTGTTGCATTATTTATGTATTTAATATAAAATAATGCTCCATGATTTGTGAATTAGCAATATAATGAACCAGAACTTTCAATCGAGATGAGATCTTTAAAACGTAAATTTCCTTTTTTCAGCGTTATATGAATTGCTTTATAATTAAGTAATGTTTCAATCAATCGAGTATTTCTTGATTTATATTTTTATCCATTCGTACCTCTGTGTTCACTTCATATATTGCGTGGATGGCCATTTTTTCTATTCAAATGCCACGTTTGCTATATGTATAAAATATTTAATGAATTCAAGTTTATAATATTTTATATAACCTTAGTAACGTAACAACTCACCAGCTGACATTTTCCATATCCAGCTGTCACCCAACTGCTACCCGGTAGCTACAGAACAGCAATTATTTGTAATAACGCATTTTTAGTACCACTGCACCTTAAATATGGTGATCCGTATCAGGTTTTACTTCTGCAACCGAAATTTTTCTTATCTTTCAAGGTGCGTTATACATATTGGTTTGCATAGATGGTTGTAAGCGGTTTGTCCAAACGACTGTTGGTAATATTCCGTCAGTTTTCACATGCATATTAGATTTCTAAATCAGCTATCATATCTAGATAGAAACCTTGTTTAACATGCGGCTAATCAATATTATTTTATATTGGTTCTAGTCACTGAGAAATTGGAATCCTAACCGAGGGTTGCATTTAAGCTTCGTCAATATAATATTTTCTGGTCTTTAACAAATACCGGTAGTTAAGAATTAAATTCATTGCCAATCATAACTAACCTCCTGTTTTAATACTATTAATTAAAATTCATTTCACAAATAAATCGCGTTTAATTCTAAAATTATGTAACCTTCCATCCAAAATTTTTGCATTGTGTCATTAAAATTACATGTACAAAACAGTTTATGTATAATATAAATCCAGAAGAAACAAAAACATTCGTGTTCAAATTATTCTTTAAATCATTATGGCTTTCTTCAATTAACTCTCCAAACCGCTCCCAATTTATTCTGGAATACCTAATTTGTGCATTCTCAATTTAAATTTTACGGTTCTCAGCACTCATATTATTATATCTAGAACTAAGTGCTTTTGATCAGATTCCTTAAATCAGTTAACTACCACATTAGTGTACCAGTTAAACAGCTTTAACTCTAAATAAACAACAAATAAACATTCCACCCCCATAATGTGTCGTTTTTAATTTATGTTAAATTGTGGCTAGAGAACAGATTGTATAAGTCGTAGGCATGAAGTTTATTAAAGTCACATACCATTATATTATAGCCATTACCAACTAAAATAGATAGGAAAGAATTGAGAAAAAGATTCTTCATTTAAAATGTTTGACAAATAACTAATTTATGTATATTTAGAAATTGAAATGGTGAAATCGCGCAGTTATGAAGTTGTCAATTATTTCAAAGAATTGGACCATAAACAAATTATTTTACAATGGAAATTCTTGAGTGGCTTAACACAGAAACTAAGTTATGAAAATGCACACGTGCACTGTTCCAGAATAAACTGGAATTTCTTTAGAGAATTAAGCATACTGATTGATTATGAGAGTTTTTGTTTCTTGAATACTGATGAATTTGTTTCTTCTGTTTCATCGTTATTATCTGTTTTATTTCAGGCATCTACGTTTACGGACATTATACCGAAACGGATTAATAGGAAATTGTGTAAACTAAGAATTAAACGAGATAATATAATAAAGTGTAGTCTTATTAATAGTATTAAACAAATGAGGTTAGATTCCATTGATAACGAAATTAATTCATCACTGCTAATAATTCGTCAAAGATCAGAACGAATTATTTTAGCCAAAATGAAGAGTAATCCTCGATTAGGATTTAAACTCCTCACAGATTACAGTAAATACAAGGAATAGTTAAAGCTTATACTACCTGTGGATAAAACTGAGTCTGGATTTCTCTGTGAATTGGAGGAAGTATTTGTCAATTTGATATGCAATCCACTGAATGAGAGAACTTTTATAGATCTATCAGATCCTTTGGGAGGCCAGGAACCAGGACTTGTTATTGACAGTGATGAATTGATAAAATTGATGTTAAAAATCAAATCAAAAAACAAAAAGATCACCTTGGTATTTCGATTGATAATCTGATTCAATAACACTTAACATTTAGGAATGTGCTCTGCAACTTTATAAATAGAATTTTGAAGAATAGGAAATTACCAATCGATATATTAACGATAGTAGCAAAGCCGTTGCCAAAAGTTAGTAAGCCAACGTGCGCCACTGATTATAGATTAATCTCTATTATCCTTTCGTTTTTGAAGATAATAGAACAATTGATACTAGATCATTTAGAACGTATGTTACCGGCTGATTTTGACTTATGTCAACATGGCTTTACAAAAGGTAGATCGACAACTACTAATATGCTTTCCATGTTGAAACATGTAATCACATTAGACGAGAATATGTTAGATGCATTAATTGTATTTATAGATATCTCAAAAGCTTTTGACTCTATATCTTCTGATGCTATTTTGAATGCGATTAGTTTGTTGAATATTGATCCGAATATTTTAAGATTACTTAAATACTATCTATATAATCGACGAATGAGTATTCAAGTAAACGATTTGATATCAAAATCGAAACGAGTAACGAGTGGAGTTCCACAGGGATCAAGCTTAGGGCCAATTTTATTTAAAATTGTATTTGCAAATTTGGAAACTAAGATCCTTAATGGTCGAGTTTGCAAATTCGCTGATGATTTAAAAATAATCTTCCCAATTGATCCAAAGAATGTCGAATTCTCCAAAAATAATGTGACTAGATTTGTATGATTTGAGTAAATATTTGTTTACACTAGGGCTGAGAATAAACAATAAAAAGACGAAAGCTTTAAAAATAGGGAACAGAACAAACTTTCATTATATTTATTTTCATGATGCTGTTATTAATGATGTGTTTGAGATTAAACTTATACAAGAAATTAAGGATTTAGGCATAACTATTCAATGTACAGCTTCTGCTGAGAGACATATTGAAAGTATAGTAGGCAGTGCCAAGAAAAGATAGGCACTAATAAATCGAAATATTTTATCAAATGATATAAAACTTCAAATGTATATAATATGGATTAGACCGGTACTAGAATATGCTGTCGCTACCTGGAATCCATTAAAAAAGGGTTTGTCTAATAAGATAGAAGCTGTACAAAGAAAAGTTGTGAAACATATTAGTCCTATTTCTTGCACTATATACGCCTCTAGATTACAGTTTGCGTCATTGCAATCTCTGTAGTTTCGGAGGATGTGTTATTGTATAAAAGTTTTCCATCTGAACCAGTGGACTGGTGCCTATATGACTCCGATAAGAAAGAGTCATGAAATTGGAACTAGATCTTGACATATGGCAATATCTCCTCCTTTGTGGGGAATGTAGCGAGCAAGTTATTCTCTTTCTCGAAAATCTACAAAATTTATAACCAATTGCCGAAGGGGCTTAGAGAAATGCCTCCATCTAAGATGTCTATTAAAACTTTATCTACTGAACTTGAAAAAGTCTGCAATCCTGCTGATATCTTTTATATTTTTGATTATGATAATACTTTCTCATGGTTGAATAAAAGACAAGGATAATTGTTATCGGAAACAGATTTTATTGAGATTTTATTTCCAAGTTTTGTATTATTATAATTGAAATGTTATGCACTATATCTTCAAATTAGTTAACATTACATACAATCAATTACTAGTCATGGTTCTCAATTTTTGCATAATGTTACACTCGAATTATACCTTAATTGTTCCTAATTTGATGATGTATATATTATTCTTTTCAGTAGAACTTTCTGATATTGATATATTGTATTGTACAACTAGTGAGATATACCTATCTACATGAGATTAATTGCACAATTATTGTGATGTGATAATTATTTTAATATATATTGTACAATTTCCAATTTTATTATTTGATAGAATATGTGTGGTTTGAATCCAAATAAAGATATTCTATTCTATTTCAACTTTATTGTTTCCGTCAATTTTATTTATATGTTGAATAAGTAAATCTAAATTTTTGATAATTTTTGGTAGAGAACTAATATATATTTGCAATTGTGTATTATTTGTTGCACACCTAGTGAAAAATTAGTTCAAATTTGATCGGAAGGATAAACCAAAAGCAGCATGAACAGAAAGTATAATGTCGTACACATTCGTTTCGTGCATACTGGCAATTCATCAGTAGGTGCCGACATTACGCCCTTTACCCAATACATATTTGAGTGAGAAATGTGGTCTAACATTGGATTATTTTTAAGTTAATTCAATTAAATAATTTGTTTAATCTTTAATGATTTTCCAGCACTAAAATATTATTTATATTATCCATCGAATATAATCTTAGTTTTTATTCATCTAATAAAACTGCATTTCACTTTATTAAATTTTTAAATTCTTAGTTTACATATTCTTAAAATGTGATGTTTTCTTAAAAAATACAAAGAATTTAAAAAAAACCGGTACTATCTGTATTACACAAACAACCACAATCAGTGCGTCTTCTTATTTACAGTTAAATACTTTTTGTTTCGAAAAACTAATATATATGCAAGTATGTATTAGGTGTTGCGAACCTAGTTACGAATTAGTTCAGTTGTGACCAGAAGGATAAACCAAAGGCAGCATGAACAGAAAGTATAATCTCATGCACATTCGTTTCGTGCTTACTGGCGACTCATCAGTAGGAGCCGGTATTACGCTCTTTAATCACTATATATTTGGTCGAAGAATGTGGAATAATAGGACGGTACCGACTCGGAAACTATAGTGTTAGTACCATGTACCTTTTCGGTACAACAATGTAGGTATCGATTACTAACACAATAGCCATAGTGTTAGTATCCTTTACAGACTCGGTATATATATTATATAGTGTGAGTAAGGTGTTGAAGTCGCATTGCCGTAGACTTAATATGATGTTAGCTTCACTATTGCAGGTTTACACATTCGTCTAGGAGATTGTACCGTCCTATTATTCCACATTCTCCTACCAAATATATAGTGGTTAGGGGGCGTAATACCGGCTCCTACTGATGAGTCGCTGGTAAGCACGAAACGAATGTGCATGAGATTATACTTTCCATTCATGCTGCCTTTGGTTTATCCTTCTGGTCACAACTGAACTAATTTTTTACGTCTTCTTATTTGTTCGAAAAGCCCCTTGTTAATTCTGCATAAACTATAATGTGAATTTTCAGTTGTGGTGTATTAAATATCCAAATACGGATTAGTTCATCCAAGAATAAATTTTTAATGATCTAGTTTCGCTACTAAATAAAAATCGCCCTAATATTAAATAGTACTAAATAGTTCTTTTATGACATTAGAAAGGTCATGGTTAGAGAATGTATTGATTGATTGTAATTAAGAATTCTATTTACATCAGCTACGCTCAAATTACGTTAAAAGCAATTTAAAATAAAAACAATAAATTTAAAAAAATGAACATCATCCTACATTCGTGCATACTTTGATCTACAGACCGTCATTTCAATCACCGTACAAATTTTTACACAGACAAAATCAATAATAATATTATTTATATTATAATAATATAATTTAGATTCAGGCAGAGATAAACAATAAAAAAGAAAACCTCAACCACCCTTATTCTACGATCTGTCATTACAACCAATAAATATCCTGCTATTTGGAAATCGTGATTTACATTTGATAATTTACATTTTGATTATTTCTTTGATGCGAGTATTTACGGGTATCTTGGTTAATTTGACGAAATCCGGCCTCGAGGAATTTGACTTTTTTCAACCTCATAGCATTTTAGTATCCCGGCCACTGCACAATCCTTAATGACTGCGTTTTATTTCGATACAATTGCTTGATCACAATTTTCTTCCATATTAATTCGTAGAAGCTGATTCTGTTTTAAGTACCTAGATTTAACCTCAGTAATCAAGACATTCAGTATTTCCTAATACTATTTGGTAGCTAAGTTTGGATTATTTTCTTTCGTGGTTAATTCTACCAAATTAACCAACATCTGTACATTTGTTATTATATTATCCATCCTCACATTAATTTCGACTCCCAATTTTCTATGGTATGCGTGATATATTCTTCAGTCGCGGATAAAATTTCTCCTTATTAAATTAAATTGTGTTACATTTATTCATTCTAATTTTCATCGTTTTCTCCAACTCCGAAACATTTCTCCATGATATTCTGATATCATCAATAATTTTCTCGATATTCAAACTAAAAGCTTCAGTGCCTATCAGTTACACCGTAAATATAAACTATATGCAGTCGTATTACAATGATTTACCAAGTGCATTAATCGTTTTCAAACTCTGTACCACATTATGAATTAGACCCCTTTGTTGGAAGTTATTTTATTTCCTTTTAATTTAAAAACATGGATGATTTGGAATGCTACATTTAATTTCTTGCCATCATTGAGCAGAGTTTAAATAAATATTATGTTATTATTGCCCGAATCAATGAACAACGCATGTGCTCCATATCAAATTTCTATACAAAATAAATTGCATAGCAAAGGAACATTTTGCCTAGCTCCAGAAATATACGCACATCATCTTTAAGCGCTTAAGATTATCTACAAAAGATCCAATGCGTTGTTATGCACATATTACAAATATGAAATTCTGTGATCCGAACAATATTTGTAACATTTATATAATTAAATGAACGTTGGATGCACTGGCGGTTATAACAATTATTATAATTAAGATTGCGATCTTGATATAAACACCAGACTTATTAATTACTTATATATATGTCAGAATAAACTTTTCTACACTATACTGTAACACGCGGTTCGGCGTTACAACCCAACGTGTCTCAACTTCGACAGATTCGGTTCACCTTAGGGTCACGTGTGCTAATTCTGGCTTTAGACAAACTTTCTTCTAACTGTGGTTTTAGAAACAATCTATGTTAGTTTCAAGCAGTTTTAATTAAGATTTCTCAAGTTGAAATTTTATTTGTAATTAATGGGGTTTTGTGTAAAATCAAAACACACCCGCGCGTAATACGCCGGTAACATGCAGTGGATTTATGTGACTTAACGCTCAAAGCCAGGATTTATATATTTTATGTTTATCAAAAACTCTGCTAAGGCATTGTGGATTTGTATTTTCTTTTCTTTTTCAATTATTCACATAAAAAGTACGAACTATTCAATCAAGACACTCTGGATTTATATATTTTGTCAATTTCTCATTCACACGAAAATGTCAATTCTGCCGAGACATTCTGGATTTATTTATAGTGTTTTTTGTGACTACTTTTATACGAAATAGTAACTTGTGTTGACAATATATTATTTGGTTGGCGTCTAGAGCACGGTCAATTTTGACTAACAGTGAATTTTAATTTGCAACGTTGTGTTCAATATACTTATGATGATTCGACTTAGCGTTCTTACATTACCCATTAGAAAAAGGTCGGGGACTAATCATAATCACGGCTCTCAACATCTGCTATCTGGCATATGTAGGATTGGTATAGCATCACTTAATAGACAGCTACCCCGCAAAATCTCTTACAATAACCACAAAACCTCCTACATAAATGGTGCACGTTTCGTCGAACTCACAACCAATTAATAATTAATCAGCAACTCTAGCCTATGAGAATATCAAGCAGGCAATAGTCCTCCTGCAAGCCCAAGCACTTTGGATGAATTTCACGGAAGAGTGAATCCGGTAAAGCAGGGAAAACACACAAGAAAATAAATCCTGAGCCACAAATCACAGCGAGCCACCCTCTTAAGGTCACAATTCTCGAGGACAGCCACACGATGACAGGTGAGGACGATGTAATACTGCCAGCTATACTCGACAGCGCACACACACACACAAGATGACGTCCAGCTCAGGAAATGCAGGAAGCTCGGTGGCGAGCCCAGCAACAAACCGCACCACATGGACCCAGTATAAGATATGCCAATTCGATCCAGACTACCTTGACGTGTGGATCGACTATGTTACTTTATTGGCCAAGGTGTCCAATATAACAGAGGAGGGCTCAACATTTTTGAGGGCTTGGAAGACAATCCCGATGTCTTTCAGACGCGGACTCAAAGATATCCTGCATCAATATACTGAGGGAACATGTTCGCAGCCATGGCAGAGCCTGCAACGTGCCGTCAAGCAGCGCCTGACACCAGATCGGGAAGACACGTTTACAGAATTGATGAGCCAGATGTCCCTTGGTAGCCGCACACCTTCCGAGCTATTTAGGGAGATGGAGCTGAAAGCCTCTGAATTCAATCTACCCAAGCTTTCTACGACACTCCAAGAGATGGCCATGTTTCTGCGCGATCTGTCGAAGTGCAAGACGACGTACTGCTGGCACGTCTAGACAAGTGGTGGAAGAAATACCACTGCAGCTCACCTGCTTCAGAGCCAGGTTGCATCACTTCACGCCTGTTCGAACCTCAATCCAAATCATCATCAGTCCCAGCTAATGTCACCAATGAGCACACCATCAGCCTGCTCGAGTACACACAATCTCGTTCTCCAACTCAAAACGATGTTACAAGTATCCTTTCATCTTTGCCAACACGAAAAGAAACATCATTGGACGTGGCTTCCCCGAAAATTTCAACCCCACTATACGTTTAAAATTACGAGAGATACGCACTGTTGACAATCAGTTGCTATCATCAGCGTTCAAACACACGACTCGTGCCACAGCAGTCTCATCTATTCAGATAATTCCTCCAGTTCCTCATTTACAACAACTAGACGATGTTCTTAAGCGACATGAAGAGATTTTCAAACATATCTTCTTTATAGTCGATCTGAAGAGGAAGCGTGCTATCACAGCTCATCGTATCATCTTATCGAAGCCACTTCCTCATCCTCCCAGAGCACGTCCATAGGCACCACACGAACATAAAGCAACCGTGCAAGTATTCGCCATGCTACGTCAACAAGGCATCTGTGCACGATCCAGCTCACCATTTGCGTCCCTTGTGGTAGTGGTTCTTATCTCCCTACATAGGATTGGTAGCTGCTGTTGAGATCCGCGTTTATGATCAATCCCCGGCCTTTTCTCGATGGGTGATGTGAGAAGGCTAATTCGAATGATAAAATATGTATTGTACACAACGTTTCATGGAAAATTCATAGTTAGTCCAAATTGACCGTTATCTAGACGGCAACAAAACAATATATTGTCAACAAAATTGAATGTCTTATACACAAGTAATTATCAATTCACAGTTAAGCAAAAATGTCCGTGCTCTAGACGGCAGCAAAACGATATACTGTCAACACAAGTAATATTCCATTCACAAACGTCTGAATTGTGATGAATACATGTAACCGATTGAAAATATATGATGATATAAATAAAGTCACTGGAAGAGTTGTCACTGATGATGAATAGACTAAAATCGTGTAAAAACTTCAATAAAGAAACTTCATAAATAATTAATTCACTGTTTGCTATGGTTTTAACTTATTTAATTCTAATGATACATTTTACTCTAAGATTCTGATACGTAGAATCATATACGAACAGTAAATCACTTGTATAAACTGTAAATAATTCAAAGAAGAAGAGTAATTCCACTATGGCACTATAATCCACCGTATGTTCCCTGCGTATCGCGCGCGGGTGTGTATATTTAATAAACAAAACCATATTAATTACAAATAAATTGCAGTTCAAGAAATCTCAATTAAAACTGCTTGAAACTAACAGAGTTTGTTTCTAAAATCACAGTTAAGAGAAATATAGTGTAAAAACAGAGTTAGATTATTTGACCTTAAAAAGCACTATATTTGTCAAAATTGAACATCGTTGGATTGTAACGCGGAGCCGCGTGTTACAATATTGCAGTAATCCACAATTCCCAGTTTACCTTATGGAATCCTGTGCTCAATGGGTTATATAGAGAGAGGTTAGTTAAACTGTTTACTTTAATTTTGTAGTTCTTGGTCAACACTATGAATCTCAGCGGGCCCATCCGGACACTAACCCTTTTACGTGCAAAAAAGCGACGAAACTCATGTTCAGAAATCGGTGGCTAGCCATCTAACTAACTTCTTATGCAGACTCTGAGATGGTATACCCATTCTTTACTTAATGTGTATGCAGCTCAACAAGCCTGTTTCGCCTATCGACCTCAATGGAAATATTTTGACTTTATTCACTCCATTTCCATCTAGGAAGTAATGAAATTGTCAAACTTAAGACAGGTCGTTTCTAGGATTGCGTGTACTACATTCCATTAGAATAAAATCACTGGACCAATTCATTCGCAATTTGAACAATTTACAAAATCGACATTACAACTAAACGTTGTTTACATCGATTGTATTCGTCTTACATGAATTCAAAGTTTTTCTACATTCAAACCATTATTTGCTCGAAGACCTGTTTTTTTTACCCACGAAACTAAGTCTGCCGATGAATTCAATATTCGTTTAATCAGTGCATGAATAATTCATTGTGGTTTTCCTCACGAGATGATTTCTCATAAAACTATTTGTTATAATGCATATAAACAAAGTGACTGCCTTGCTGCGTACCCGTGAAGTAAACAATTGGTAAGCCTTCCCAGAGACGGCATATGAACGTGGTTGGGTGACGGGCTATTGATCTTTGAATGTGAATGTCACCGCGTTGTTCCGTTTGCAGGAGGGATGGCGTTAGTGCAGGTTCACTGAGTGTCATGGAGTTGACAGTGAATGGCGACGGCAATGGTGGTTGTAGCTTGACGTCTGGCCTGGAAAGGGCATCTGCAATGAAGTTCTATTTGCTCTTGAGGTGAAAGATGTCAAATTGACATTCGCTTAGACGTGAAAACTGTCTTTCCACTCTGGCAGGGTACTTGGCGATAGATGAAGTTGCGTTTCGAAGTGCGCTTAATAATGGTGCATGATCTGTGGAAACAACAAATCTGCTACTGCCAATGATGCTGATAAAATAGCGCACTGCGTCGTGGAAGGCGAGAATTTCTCGACCGAAAGTGTCCTAACTCGTTCCTACTGGTTGGAGAGTACGCGAGTAGAAACTGATAGGCTTCCGAACTACGTCGATCTCTTGTTCCAATGTGGCTGCAATAGCGAATTCAGAGGCATCTGTCGTGAGTAGAAATGGTTTTTAAAATCTGGATGTGTTATCATTGTGGTATTTGCTAACGAGTTGATGGCGAGTTGAAGTAATTCCTCGTCTTCGGATGACCAAGCAATGGTGGAATTCTTGCTAAGTCCTTTTCGATTCCGCAGGTGCCTGCACAAAAAATGAAGTTCTCTTGAAAGGCCCGGAAGGAACTTGAGATAATAGATTAGTACTCCCAGATTTTTCTGCAACTCGCTAACAGTCCTTGGTGACTTGATATTTTTGATTGAATTCGCCTTTGGCGGCAAAGGTTAAATACCTTGTGGCGTGATACGATGCCATAAGAAGTCCAAGAATGTAGTTGCAATCTGCGTCTTGTCACAGTTTATCTTGAGTCCGTGGTTGGATAAGCGTGAGAGGACATTTCGTAGATGCTTGGCATGAGATTCTAAGTCTGGACTGAATACCATAATGTCATCAAGATATGACATAAAATATGCAGAGTCGTCGTGAAGTATGTTGTCCATGAATCTTTGAAATGTCTACGTAGCACACTTAAGTCCAAAAGGCATGGAAAGTTATTCGAAATGTCCAAATGGAGTGATGACTGCAGTCTTTTCAATAACCTCTGGTGCTACCGGGATGTGATGGTAAGCTTGTCTGAGATTAATCACTGAGAAGAATTTGCTGCTGTTGAGTTTTTCAAGTAAGGTGATAATATTTGGAATAGGATATGCATCAGATTTTGTCACTGAATTTAGCTTACGGTAGTCTCCGCAGGCTCTGTACGATCCGTTTGATTTGGAGACTAGGTGCAGTGGTGACGCCCATGAACGTTTCGATGGTCTGATGATTCCCTCTTCCAAAATCCTTGAGAATTCTTTTTGGGCAGATTTCAGCTTAGCAGGGGCCAGTGGTCGCTTCTTGAGTGCAATAGGTTGTCCTTCTGTGACGATGTGGTGCATCGTGTTGGAGACTCGTAGCTGTGACTTGTTAAGGTCAAAAAGCGACTTGTATTTTTGAAGAGTTGCTGATATCTCTGCTGAATGATGCACTGGGGTTGGCTGAATGACCTGTAACTCCAAACGCTCGGAGGCAAGTGTCCAAAAACTTTGCTCAAGTCCGGTGGAGGGGTCGATGATCTTTTGATTGGCAAGATCAACAATGAGCCAAAATTTCAGAAGGAAATCAAGGCCTATTATATTATGTGAGACCTTGGCAATGATGAAGTTGTGAGAAAATTCACGTCGTAGACCTATGTTGAGTGTGCGGTATTGGCAGCCATAAGTTGGTATGGGCTCGCCTGTAGCTATTGCGAGAAGAACGCCTAGCGACATCTCGGCAATTAAATCACCCTTGAGAACTGAGACTGCTGCACCTGTGTCTACGATGAATTCTTCGCCAGTTTTGAAATCAAGAAGGTGCAGCAGCTCGTTGGGCTGTTTGGCCGGGTCATGCAAACAAGTAGGCTAATGATTGCGACCGGCGTTGTCCGTTTGGCTCTCTATGTGAAAAATTCGGCGTGGACGAAAAGAGTCGACAGGGATGTCTGATTGTAATTGGTTTCTTCCCTGTGGCGCCGTTGATGCACAGAAAGAACGGTCTTCTACTTCTTGCGCCAAACGTTTCCCGATCCTGATGCACCCTTGCGCCTGTGGTCTGTTGTCCTTTCCGTCAACTGTGGAAATTGACACTCATTCGGAAATTCTTCGGAACGACAAAGACAGTCTTGACATGATTAAAAAAAACTTCTGGTGGTTATAACACCAGTTCTTTGGGACATATCTGTTAAAGGATTGTGGGGATCTCGATCACCGCCTACCATTATAATTATATTTAGGAACAAATTTGGGTCGAGCATTTACTTGTTTTAGCCCGGATTTCGTTATGGCCAATCCTTCTAGAACTTTAGCCATGTTCGCCACTGTCCTCTCTAAAGAGGAGAGCCTATCATCTTGCTTGTGGAAGATTGTTAATAAAAACAACCTTAGCCTCATGGTCAGAAATATTGGTTTTATACCAACGTTTCCGTAATTTCCTCAAAATTTCGATGGGGCCAAGGTTTGGCATGTCTAACTGCGCATATTTATTTATTATCTGCTCAGTTTCTGTGGGCCCAAGCAAGGATTCTATTTCGTTTTGTAGGCCCAAAATGGGATTAGGTAGCTTCCTAATGGCCTCAAGCTTAGGATAAATCCGTCGCTGCAATTCAGAAGGTAGTTTAGCAAAAACCTTCGACAGTTTTTGATGACTGTCATAATCAGGAAACGGGGAGAAAGCGGAGTCTACGCGCATAAAGAATAGTTCACTATCTCCATCCCAAACAGGAACATCAATATCTAAAACTGGACCTGACATTCTAACAATATTACGGGATCTTAAAAGCATAAATTTATAAGCAATATGAAAACGTATAAATATACTTTAACGTAACGGTTACCCAAAAACAGCTTCCAGAATTGAAAGTCTTCCGCAGTTGAATGAGCGCAGAACACAGATGAATTAGTTCCTTCACAAAACACGTCACAGTAACTGCTTCGAAAAATTGAAATTTTTTCGCAATTGAGCCTGTCGAGTACGTACGGTGCAGTTCTGTACGTAGGAATGTTGAACAGACGTATACCCAAAGAAAAAATTTTCCAGAAATCCACGAATTTAGAGAGAACATATATACCCAACCAAATTCCCAGAAGACCACGACTTTAGAGTGAACATGTATACCCAACAAAATTCCCAGAAGATCACGACTTTAGAGAGAGAATGTATATCTAACAAAATTCCCAGAAGACCACGACAAGTGTAAAGAAGACGTAAACACGAATGTTAATCTATTTTTATCCCAAATAAATGAAAAAGTAAGTCAATATAATTTATACCAAAAAAAGTACAGTACTCAATATCCTGGCGCGGTCGCCAATTTTGTAAACTCCCCAGCTTCAAGTAAATGCCGCACGACGTTACCAACTCGGTTAAAGTGCCATAAATATAGAGTTATGTACTGATAGGGGACCCTTAACAGGGCCGGTTGTGCGTTTTCCGGCAAATGCCGAGAAAGATCCTTCAGTGTGAAGATGTCCTAGAGCCTTGGGTTGACTTTGGCTGTGGTTCCTTCTGTTGTTGCGTTGTAATCTCGATGTGGAAACTGCGTTGAATTTCTGCATTAATTGGCTCGTCTTGCTGGTTGTACTGCAACAAGATTGGTGTCACTGATGTTGCCAATTGTTGGTGAAGACAATCCAATAATCAGCGTAGGTGATGACAGCCGACAGCACGCACACGTAACGCAAAGCAGAAGGCGAACCTGACAACTGATCTGCATGGTAAATTTGCCGTGCTTAAATAGCCATGCCATAGTAATATATGTCTACTTGCACTCTATTGGTTAACGGCAAGTTTCGCTTTTTTTTCTCATTGGTGCAACGTAAATCAAATTGAATTCAATTTACGCAATATGTCGGCAATTTATTTGTGTCGTTACAGAAGCTCATATTAAGTTTGAGGACACTTGCAAGTTAGCTCAAGACAATGCAGGTATGAATTTAATAGATATGAATGAAAGTACAAGTTTGTCAGATTCTATTATACAATTAAAGACTGAACACGATCTGGCATCTATGGGGTTCTCAGACAGTTGTGGCCCCTAACCTATTCGAGTCTGAGAGCCCCATAGATGCCAGATCTCTTGAAGTGCTAAAATTCACAGTAGAGTCTGATACGCTTATATTTCCATGTACATCTCCTAGGTTCAATTCCGCAATATCCTGCACTAACCTACTTGTGTCCTCAAATTGAATATCGGTCTCCATGTCTTTGGTTTAACAATTAAATCAACACTTAATGTTAGGCAATCAGAATGCGAAAGTCGAATCGTATTAATTCCCGAACAAATAATCTGGAAGGAGATATACGTGAACCACAGAATTATCAAATTACCTGCTCCAGAACGTCTCTTTTATAATATTAGAACAAAAGGCAATTATAGCAGGAATGTGTTATAGAGATGTATTCGTGTTACTAGAGAAAAATGTTAAAACGCAGCAGACCAAAATAAATAAAACCAGTCGAGATGCGAGACACTTAAAAATTGAAAATGGCGCACAATTCAAAGTCAAGTATTTAAACAAAGAATGTTCTGGAAAATAAAAAGAAAAAATTCTTTTTAAATAAAATTTGTTACAATCAGCCATGGTGGTTTAAATTTATCAGTCAATGTTATTTTACATAAAGCGGAGGATTTAACTTCCTCCACATACACCACCTTCTCAAAAAAAAAGACGGCTAGTAATAGACGTAATCATGATTCTTCGGCTGACGTGGCACTCTTCCAGAACGAGTTGTGCATAATGGCGCCCCTGAAGTCGTCATCTCGACCGGTACAGTATTCGTTGGTTTTTCCGAATCATCTGGTATTGACAAATAGTTTTCATGCTGTGATCCAGTAGAATAAGATTTTGCAATATTAGACAACGTGTCTTCTGAATTCTGCATTTCATCATGTGCCTGTATGGTGGGATTGCATACATCAGATTCGCCCATAGAACGACGGTCATTCGATGCATCTATTAATTCAGTGATATTGTCTATCCAGATAAATTGGGGAATGCAACGATTCAACGTAACACAATCCTCAATGCAATTTATTTCTATGATGACATTTTTATCAGTCATCCTCTTGACCTTGTATGGTCCTTTATAAAATCGTGTCAGGCACTTCTTCCTATTTTCATTAGTTATATACCCACGCGAAGCCGATTTTAGATAAGAGGACACATAGCATTTGGTTTTAGCTTTTCTAGTCTTGGTCGGAACTAAACGACACGTCTTATCTCTACGTGCTCCTAAGTACCAATCTACATAACTAGAAGCCCAATCAAGACTAATTGGAGTTTCTATTAGAAGATCTCCAGGCAACCTTAATGGTTCTCCATAAACCATTTCTGCTATTGAAGTACCTAATTGTGCCCTATATCTGTTGCGCATGGCGAGTAGTACTATATGAAGATCGTGTATCCAGCTTGTTCCACTAGTACACATTAATGCAGATTTTAGTTCACGATGTAGCCTTTCTACAATCCAATTCGCTCGTGTGTTATACGTGCTAGTATGTAATAAAAAGGTTCCCATGATGTTGAGGGATCTTACGAAAAACTCGGACTTAATTTGACTACCGCGATCACTAGTGACCTTTTCCGGAACACCATAACGCGATATCCAATTATGTAGTAACGCAAACAAGACTTCTTGCGCTGTCATGTCTTTTAAAATCGCCACTTCAAATTGACGACTAAATCTATCTACCATAGTCAGCAAGTACTTATTTCCATTTACTTCAGGCATCTCGACAATGTCTATGTGTACGTGTCTGAACCGTCCAATTGGTATTCCAATGTTCTTTATCTCGGTTCTGGTATGTCTCCACACCTTACACGTTTGACACTTGGCACAGGCTCTTACCCATACCCGTATGTCTTTAGACATGTGCGGCCATACGTATCTGTCGTTGATTAATCGAATGGTGGCTTTAATGGATGGATGACCCATGTCATGTAACACTTGGATAATCTTGGCCCGTAACTCCAACGGAACATATGGTCGTGGTTGACTTCTAGACGTTTCGCATAACAACCACTTGCCACTTATGAGCTTACGAACATATCCTGGCCTTTTGGACAAAACTAATGTAAAGGGATCCGATCCTTGCGCTTCCTCGATTTGACTAACGAAATCATGCATTGAATCATCTAAACTTTTCAAAGGACCTTGAAATATCAGCTCGACATCAGCTTCATTCGGTCGGCTAAGTGCATCGGCTACCACATTCTCTTTACCAGCAATATGAGATACTGTGAAATCGAACTCTGCTAACCGTGTTATTTGGGAATTCACTCTACGAGAGTAATTAAGCCTAGCTCTTTTACCAAGTATGCTGATCAATGGCTTATGATCGGTCAATAACTTAAACTTATGTTCGTCTAAGTAATGCTCGAAATGTAGCACTGCGGCATAAACTGATAGAAGCTCTTTTCCAAACGTATCATAACGTTTTTCTCGATCATTAAGATTGCGGCTAAAAAACCCAATCGGTCTTACTACGTCCTGATCTCTTTGCTGTAGCACTGCCCCTAATGCAACATCTGAGGCATCTGTGATTAGCTCAAAAGGTTTCTCCCAATCTACAGATGCTCATGTGGTTATGCCACTTAACATTTCCGTGGCCTTCTGGAATTTTTCTCGGTCTTCTGGACTCAAGTTTATAGGCCAAGACTTCTTGATCGTGCTCTTTTCACGAGTGAGATGGTGTGTTAACGATCCAAGAATTCCGGCTAGACCTGGAATGAATCGACGGTAATAGCTGATCATGCCAAAGAACCTTCGCAACTGGCGTATGGTTCGGGGCTCCGTTAAGTCCTTTATAGCTTGGATCTTATCGTCCAAAGGTTTAATTCCGTCTTTGGAAAGTATATGACCAAGGTATTTAACCAAAGAGCAACCGATATTACTCTTATTAGGTTTGACCACTTATCCATATTGGTCCAGCCTGGTCAATACCGTTTCCAAACGCGTACGATGTTCATTTCGTGAGCGACTGACAATTATTATGTCGTCTATATATACCCTCGCAAATGGACAATTCTGAAGGATTTCTTCAGCCAACCGCTGGAATGTCTGACTGGAATTTTTTAAACCAAAAGGCATTCAAAGAAATTCATGCGATCCCCTTCCTTGAAATCTGACTGCGGTGAGTGGTATCGAACTTTCCTCCATTGGTACCTGAAAGTACGCTTTCTGGAGATCTAACGTTGAATAAACCCCATATCCCATTATATCTCGGAGTAAAGTACTCTGGTTAGGGAGAGGATAAGAATCACCCTTCGTCACTGAGTTTAATAGACGATAATTCCCACAAACCCTCCATTGACCCGGTTCAGGTTTGGGAACTAACACTATTGGGGAAGCAAAATGGAATTTGACCTTCTACAAATCCCCTCTTTGCCTAATTGGTGAAATTCGGACAAAGCAACCCGTTGCTTGTGTTGTGCCAATGGTTGAGCGTTCGGTGAACAAGGCAACAGAGCCACCAATTCAATTTGGTGTTCTACTCCTGTCTTCAAACCTATCCTTTTGGCACTGAAAAGTGTTTCTCAATGATATCAGCAAAGTCATGTGCGACTGTTGTACGAGGTAAAAGAACTGTTCTTACTGCCGATGTGTTAGACTTAATAGGTGTTGATATCCCTACGCCTTCTACGGTAGTCCTAGTCTTGGGATCTAACGTCAGCTTGAAATGTGTCAAGAAATCTATGCTAATGATATGGTCCTTGACATCGGCTACTAGAAAATTCCATCGAAAGGAAGATTTCTGGCCTAACGTTACCGACATTTCTTTCAACCCTTTCAGCCCTATCGGACTACCGTTTGCGGCCCATAGCTGATAATCAAATGTGGGGCAATCTGCTTCCACCACGTTTGACCTAACTATGCTTACCTCAGCGCCCGTATCGATAAGAAAATATAATCCAGATAATTCATCTTTAATAATGAACTTGTTGCTGGACAATCCGGCAATGTTTTCGAGATCTCCGCTTAGTAAGAATCTGACCCTCTTGCCTTCTTCTTCGGTGCTATTTGATCTAGTCGCATCTTTTGCTTTGAGTATGCCTTTTAAAGGAATATCTGGGAGCCTTTGCAATGGAACCCCCCTACGGCTCCTACTAGCGGGGGTTTTGTCCTTTTCCCGGTGATGGATTTCTCTCTACCGGTTTAGTGCTTCCTTTCCATCTGGGTCCACCTAATCGCGGGTAAATACAATTCTCACCTTGGCACTTCGCACTGCGTCCGTATTCGCAATGTGCCTTACACCATCCGCGTGGCCCTTCGAAGCGTTGACGCGAGTGACTCCCTCGACGTCTATTATACTTATCCTGACTCCGAAGTTGTGCATTGTCACTACGTAAACTAGCAACTTCTCTACATAAGAAACGCAAGGTTTCTTGTATAGTCAGGTTGTTTTCGGCATCCGCCCTGACTGGCTGCATCGTGACAGAATCTGCTATTACAGCATGTACTTTTGGTTCCTGCTGTTTATACACGCCGTCTAACCCTCTGAGTTTAGTTGGCCAATCAATGCTCATTGTGTCAAATACTTCCAATGTTGTTCTAAGCCTAATTGGTAGCTCAGCTGTGAAAATGGAGTTGACTACATCTCTAGATATATTCAACCTGGAAGCTTTTGTGCAAAGGCGTTCATAAAATTCGGACGGTAGTTGACGCCCCATTTTTTCTAAGCGTAATAATTCGCACATTTGCGCTGATCTTCCAGGCTGATATCTCTGTTGAATTTCAGCCATTAATAACTCAAATGCATTGTACGGCTTTTCTTCCACAGTTCTGTCTCTGAAATTTTCCAAGGCATTTCGGAAATTTTCAGGCAATGCCATCCATGCTGCAACAAATTTCTCCATAGGGTTCACGATATTATAAGCACTGAATATCATTTGGGCATCTCCTACCCAACTTGAATGTTTTTCTGATTTATACTGTGGTAGACTTAAAATTCTTGGACTGGCGCGGTCGCCAAATTTTGTTGAGGCCCCTAACCTATTCGAGTCTGTAAGCCCCATAGATGCCAGATCGCTGGAAGTCCTAAAATTCACAGTAGAGTCTGATATGCTTATATTTCCATTTACATCTGCTAGATTCAATTCCGCAATATCCTGCACTAACCTACTTGTGTCCTCAAATTTAATATCGGTCTCCATGTCTTATTAATTTAACAATTAAATCGACACTTAATGTTAGGCAATCGGAATGCGAAAGTTGTATCGTAATAATTCCCGAACAAATAATCTGGAAGGAGATATACGTGAACAACAGAATAATCAAATTACCTGTTCCAGGACGTCTCTTTTCTGTATTATATAATATTAGAACAAAAGCAATTATATTTGATGAGATGTATTCGTGTTACTAGAGAAAAATGTTAAAAATGCAGCAGACCAAAATATATAAGACCAGTCGAGGTGCGAGACACTCGAAAAACTGAAAATGGCGCACAATTCAAAGTCAAGTATTTAAACAAAGAATGTTCTGGAAAATAAAAAGAAAAAATTCTTTTTAAATAAAATTCGTTACAAGCAGCCATGGTGGTTTAAATTTATCAGTCAATGTTATTTTACATATGGCGGAGGATTTAACTTAGTCCACAAGACATCAAAATATTAGGAACCTCTACAGTCCTTTAATTTTACTAACGGCTTTCTTCAGGTCCAAAAACACAGTTGGTCTATTACGTTGACCGTTTATAACGCGTCTCATTTTGTAAACGCCCCGGCTTCAAGTAAATGCCGTACGACGTTACAAACTCGGTTAAGGTGCTCTGAATAGAGATTAGTTACTGATATGGGGGCCCTTAAGAGGGCCTGGTAATGCGTTCTCCTGAAGTCTTCAGAGTTGAAGATGTCCTAGAGCCTTGGGTGGACTCTGGTTGAGTTGTCGCTCCCGTGGTTGAGCTGTGATCGCGTTGTGGATGGTGTCCTGCAGGTCCTGCATTCAATTGGCTCGTCTCTCCGGTATCCCGCAACAAGATGAGTCACGGATGTAGTTAGTTGTTGGTGAAACTATCAAATCACCAGCGTAGGTATTGACAGCCGACAGAGCGCACACGTATTGACAGCCGACAGAACGCACACGCGTGAAGCAGGTAGAAGGCAAATGCCACAACTGACTTGCATGGTAAATTACCGTGCTTAAATAGCATGCAATATGTGTACTTGCATACTATTGGTTAAACGTGGTTAAACGGCAATTTGCTTTTTTCTCATTGGTGCAACGTAAATAAATTTGAATTTAATTTACGCAATATGTCGGCGATTGATTTGTGTCGTTACAACACTTTCCTCTCTGAAAAAAAAGAAAAAATATTCCTCTCTGCGAGGCTAGATAAGAAATGCATGACAGAGTTCGAACCAAGTTAAGCAAAAATATGATGAACCATAAGTGCTGGGCTTAAATATGCTTGTTGGTTGCTTCAACAATGATATGATGCCAGGTAACCACTAGGAATTGCTACACAAATTGTTAGCTCTAGTGGACGGTCATAGCACGTGAGGCAAAATAGAGCAGTGTATGTTTTTGGAGCCGCAGCGTGAAGATTTCGAGGTAATTCGCCTCTGAATTTGCCAGGTTTAAGATAAAAACCTAAGCAGGTTGGATCGTTGTCAGTGTTTGTATGCGACCAAAGGAGCTAAAGTGCTCGACGTTGTGGTCATGGCGTTTGTAGAGTGGTCTTTGTGAAATAGATAAAGTTGAGATATGCATTGTATGTGGCCTGTACCATGATATGAAGCTGATCACTACTTAGTGTTGCTACACGAAAGCGTTAGCTCTAAGTAGCTGGTCATACCAAAATAGGCAGTGTAATGTCATGTGTGAGAAATACATTATAATGTAAAAATATATATACATTAAAATCAAAGGTAATTGCATAAAAATATGTACACGAACATTGCCTCAGAGATGGCATAATACCAAAGAACTGTTCAAAAATGCTACACAATTGTTAGCTAAGAACAGCTGGTTATGCCACGTGAGACAAATACGAAAATTAACGTAAGGTTAAAAAAATTTTATAGTTAAATGTTAATGTTTAAAAAAAATTAATTACGCGTTATACAAAGCAGGTTGAGATTGTGGGCAGACGGAGCCTGAGACGTGTGTAGAAGGTTGAACGCTCTCAGGATCAGGTGGTTCGATAAACGGTTTTAACCTGTCTATGCTTACTGATGTCGGTGTAGCGCCTTGCATAATGATGAAGTATTTTGGCTGTCTTAGTAAAATCGGGTAAGGACCGCGATACTTGGGTTGTAGTGGTGCAACAGCATTATTGTTGCGAACGAGTACTCTCTTGCAGCTGTGGAGCTGTGGGTGAACGAAGACTGGACGAGGCGTGTGTCTCGGCTGCTGTTCGGACATGTTACCGAAATGAAGTCGAAGGCGGGTAGCTTCGTCTTGTGGGTCATCTTGTGCCGGTAGTAGACGTGGGAGCTGACTAGGCAGGCGTAGATCCATGCCATACAAGAGTTGCGACGCAGACGTTTTAATGGATTCTCGAGTACGAGAACGCATGGCCAGCAGAACTAAAGGTAGTGCATCGACCCAGTTGCCATTAATGGACGAGGATGCTAAAGCTGCTTTGAGTTCCCTATGCATTCTCTCTACCATGCCATTAGCTTGGGGATGGTAGGCAGTCGTCTGGCGTAAGATGCATCCCATGTACCGCAAGGTGGTTTTGAAACGATCAGATGAGAAGCAAGTGCCTCTGTCCGTGATGACCTCATTGGGAACACCGTAATTGGATATCCATGCAGAGATAAAACCGTTAGTTACTTCGTCTGCAGAAATGGTGCCAAGAGGTAATGCCGCAGGCCACCGTGTAAATCTATCGATCATAGTTAGAAGGTAGCTGAAACCTTGAACCTTTGTCAGATGAACTATGTCGATGTGGACGATGGCTAGGACAGGGCATCTGCAATGAAGTTCTGTTTGCCCCTGACGTGAAAGACGTCAAATTGCCATTCGCTTAGACGAGAAAACTGTCTTTCCACTCTGGCAGGGTACTTGGCGATAGATGAAGTTGCGTTTCGAAGTGCGCTAACTAGTGGTGCATGATCTGTGAAAACAACGAATCTGCTACTGCCAATGATGCTGATAAAATGGCGCACTGCGTCGTGGATGGCGAGAAGTTCTCGGCCGAAAGTGTCGTACCTCGTTTCTACTGGTTGGAGAGTACGCGAGTAGAAACTGATAGGCTTCCGAACTCCGTCGATCTCTTGTTCCAAGGTGGCTCCAATAGCGAAATCAGAAGCATCTGTCGTGAGTAGAAATGGCTTTTCGAAATCTGGATGCATTAGCATTGTGGCATTTGCTAACGAGTTGATGGCAAGTCGAAGTAATTCCTCGTCTTCGGATGACCAAGCAATGATGGAATTCTTGCTAAGTCCTTTTCGGTTCCGCAGGTGCCTGCACAAAGGATAAAGTTGTTTTGAAAGGCCTGGAAGGAACTTGCGATAATAGTTTAGTACTCCCAGGATTTTCTGCAAATCGCTCAAAGTCCTTGGTGACTTGATATTCTTGATTGAATTCGTCTTTGACGGCAACGGTTGAATACCTTGGGCCGTGATACGATGCCCTAAGATGTCGACGGATGAAGTTGCAATCTGCGTCTTGTCACAGTTGATCTTGAGTCCGTGGTTGGATAAGCGTGAGAGGACATTTCGTAGATGTTTCGCATGAGATTCTAGATCTGGACTGAATACCATAATGTCATCTAGTTATGACATACAATAAGCAGAGTCGTCGCGAAGTATGTTGTCTATGAATCTTTGAAATGTCTGAGTAGCACACTTGAGTCCAAAAGGCATGTAAAGATATTCAAAAAGGCCAAATGGAGTGATGACTGCAGTTTTCTCGATATCCTCTGGTGCTACCGGTATGTGATGGTACGCTTGTCTGAGGTCAATCATTGAGAAGAAATTGCTGCCGTTGAGTTTTTCAAGTAATGTGTTGATATTTGGAATAAGATGTGCATCAGATTTTGTCACTGAATTTAGCTTACGGTAGTCTCCACAGGCTCTGTAGGATCCGTTTGATTTTGAGACTAAGTGCAGTGGTGACGCCCATGAACTTTTCGATGGTCTGATGATTCCCTCTTCCAAAAGCCTTGAGAATTCTTCTTGGGCAGCTTTCAGCTTAGCAGGAGCCAGTGGTCGCTTCTTGAGTGCAATAGGTTGTCCTTCTGTGACGATATGATGCATCGTGTTGGAGACTCGTAGCTCGGACTTGTTAAGATCGAAAAGCGATTTGTATTTTCGAAGAGCTGCTGATATCTCTGCTGAATGATGCACTGGGGTTGGCTGAATGACCTGTAACTCCAAACGCTCGGAGGCAAGTGTCCAAAAGCTTTGTTCAAGTCCGGTGGAGGGGTCGATGATCTTTTGATTGGCAAGATCAACAATGAGCCGAAATTTTAGAAGGAAATCAAGGCCTATTATATTATGTGAGACCTTGGCAATGATGAAGTTGTGGGAAAATTCACGTCGTAGACCTATGTTGAGTGTGCGGTACCGGCAGCCATAAGTTGGTATGGGCTCGCCTGTAGCTGTTGCGAGAAGAACGCCTAGCGACATCTCGGCCATTGAATCACCTTTGAGAACTGAGACTGCCGCACCTGTGTCTACGATGTACTCTTCGCCAGTTTTGAAATCAAGAAGGTGCAGAAGTTTGTTTGGCTGTTTGGCCGGGTCATGCAAACAAGTAGGCTGGTGATTGCAACCGGCATTCTCTGTTTGGTTCTCTATGTGAAAAATTCAGCGTGGACGAAAAGAGTCGACAGGGATGTCGGATTGTAGTTGGCTTCTTCCCTGTAGCGCCGTTGATGCCGTTGATGTGCAGAAAGTACGGTCTTCTACTTCCTGCGCCAGACGTTTCCCGATGCTGATGCACCCTTGTGCCTGCGGTCTGTTGTCCTCTCCGTCAGCTGTGGAAATTGACACTCATTCGGAAATTCTTCGGAACGACAAAGACAAACTTGGCAAGCATAAAAAACTTCTGGTGGTTATAACACCAGTTCTTTGGAGCATATTTATTAAATGATTGCGGAGATCTCGATCGCCGCCTACCATTATAATTTGACTTGGAAACGAATTTTGGTCGAGCATTCACTTGATTTATCTCCGATTTGGTAATGGCCAATCCTTCTAGAACTTTGGCCATGTTCGCCACTGTTCTCTCTAAGGAGGAGATTCTATCATCTTGCGGGGGTGAAGAAAAGGATGATGGATTCACTTTGGGTTCCAAAACCCTATATTCTAACTCACATCTCTCAGATAAGTCATCTATAGCGAGAGTGTTGGGGAGCTGTCTGGCAAAGAGTTTTAATGTTTGGGGAAATTGTTAATAAAAACAACCTTAGCCTCATGGTCAGAAATGTTGGTTTTATACCAACGTTTCCGTAATTCCCTCAGTATTTCTATGGGGCCAAGATTTGGCATATCTAACTGCGCATATTTGTTTATTATCTGCTCAGGTCAGTGGGTCCAAGCAAGGATTCTACCTAGTTTTGTAGGCCCAAAATGGGATTAGGTAGCTTCCTAATGGCCTCAAGCTTAGGAATAATCCGTCGCTGCAATTCAGAAGGTAGTTTAGCAAAAACCTTCGACAGTTTTTGATGACTGTCATAATCAGGAAACGGGGAGAAAGCGGAGTCTACGCGCATAAAGAATAGCTCACTATCTCCATCCCAAACAGGAACATCAATATCTAAAATTGGACCTGACATTTTAACAATCTTACGGGATCTAAAAAGCATAAATTAAAAGCAATATGAAAATATATAAATATACTTTAACGAAACGCTTACCCACAAACAGCTTCCACAGTTGAATAAGAGCAGAACAAAGAAGTCACTGTTTCCAAAATCCGAAGTTGAGTTGTTGAGTACGTACGGTGCCGTTTTGTACGTAGAAAAGATGAACAAAGGACCCGTTGGCCTTTGATGCCGATGTGTTATTATTATCCCAACAAATCCACGAATATATACCCAACAGATTTCCCAGAAATCCACGGTCAGGGTAAAGAAAACACAAATGTCAATCTATTATTATTATATCCCCCAACACAAACCACGAATATATATATACCAAAAAAATTCACAGATGACCACGATCACGGTAGATAAAACGCAAATCTTAATCGATTTTTATCCCAAATAGATGAAAAAGGAAGTCAATTTTATTTATACCAAAAAATCAGAACAATAATCAATATCCTGGCGCGGTCGCCAATTTTGTAAACGCCCCGGCTTCAAGTAAATGCCGTACGACGTTACAAACTCGGTTAAGGTGCTCTGAATAGAGATTAGTTACTGATATGGGGGCCCTTAAGAGGGCCTGGTAATGCGTTCGCTTTAAGTCTTCAGAGTTGAAGATGTCCTAGAGCCTTGGGTGGACTCTGGTTGAGTTTTCGCTCCCGTGGTTGAGCTGTGATCGCGTTGTGGATGGTGTCCTGCAGGTCCTGCACTCAATTGGCTCGTCTCTCCGGTATCCCGCAACAAGATGAGTCACGGATGTAGTTAGTTGTTGGTGAAACTATCAAATCACCAGCGTAGGTATTGACAGCCGACAGAGCGCACACGTATTGACAGCCGACAGAACGCACACGCGTGAAGCAGGTAGAAGGCAAATGCCACAACTGACTTGCATGGTAAATTACCGTGCTTAAATAGCATGCAATATGTGTACTTGCATACTATTGGTTAAACGTAGTTAAACGTGGTTAAACGGCAATTTGCTTTTTTCTCATTGGTGCAACGTAAATAAATTTGAATTTAATTTACGCAATATGTCGGCGATTGATTTGTATCGTTACAATTTCATTGCGATTTGGGTGTACACGTTTTACGTGTTTTAAATTTTCATTAACCTTGAAACTTTTAATATTTTGCGATTAGGATAATTTGTGAAAGAAATTTTTTTAAAACCATATTTTTTTATTGTTTCATTTCTTCCCCATTAAATCTCTCTATTATTATTTTTCTCACGATTTTTATATTTACTGTTTTATTTGTTTTTTCATATTTATTGAAAGATTTTTGTGTTTTCTTTTTCTTTTTAAACATTTAAATTCTATTTCATAATGCAATTGTTGGCTAATCTTGTGGTACTTATGTTAAATTTTACTAAAGGGTTTTATAACTTTTCTGCCTCAAGTGTTGAATATTATGAACTGTTGTATAGGGATTAGCATGCTCGTTATGCCTTTCTGTTTTTCACAAGTAAATATATAATGCTCATTTTTAGTGTGGAATCATCCTGTCAATCATAATGTTGTTAGCTAGCGCAAAATTATCCATTGAATCATGTAAATTCATTCTTAAATCATGTATTTCCTATAAATATGTTTCATTTCAAATCGCTGGTATGGATTTAGTTTATTTTTGTAGCCTATAAATCTGTCGGTATTTTTGGTAAATTAGGCGTCGAACTTAGGTACAATTATATTTTATATTATTTTTAGTATTATTGGATATGCCTTTTCAACCTTAGTTGGTTTCAATGTAAGTATCAGCGACTTGGGGACTGATATTATCGAAAATGTTTTTGGCGTTCCTGTAAGTCTTCGAAATAAATTTAATAAAATTTTATTATTTATTCAGCACAATAAATCACTGAAAATGTGTATTCTTCGATAGCATCATTACAGGGATAATAGTAAATTTATTTTTATCAAAATGATCGCATAAAATCATAATGTTATTACCTTCATTTTCCAATATTGTTTATGCAATAACGTGTAAATTCCCAAATCACGAATTGCACACATTGCAAAGAAGCATTAAGACCTGCTTTTTGTATATGATAATACACTATCGGTTAGAGTAATATAATAAAAAGTCAATGTAGGTGTATAAATAAGAATCATTATTATCGTCATGCACAGTAATACGAAAGTCATTATTAAATAATATTTCATTGACATAAATTATAATAATGACAAAAATTATAATTTAGGTAAACAAATTATTAAAGGATAGGGAGTTATGAGTATGAGGATCTAAATAACATGAGTATATTTACCAAGATACCACACAAAAGTGAAGCGAACTAGACCGTTACATAACACTGTTATAGCCAAGTCAGCTTTAAAGCAAGGCAAAATCTACTATACAACTTCATTGCGGTTTTCACCGTATAACGTCATAAAACCAAAATTCGCAACTAGTCCCGTCTAAATAGGAAAATAAATTAAAGAAAATTATTCTACTAGAAATCTGCAACAAGATCGTCACTGAGCTCTACTAGAAGCCATAGGGTTTCAACCAAAGAACTATGTCACACACGTAGACCACATGTTGTCGAACGAGCGGGTCCCATACTAACCCATTTAAATTTAGTTTACTAACTGTTTCTACCATGTCAAAATCGTTCCGTCTTGTTTCTTGCACAAATCTGGCGCTGGCTAAGATTATAATGCTAAACTAGGGCGAGGAACTGAAGATATATGCAAAAGATGACCGAGCAAGCGCAGTTAATGAAACATTATTCGTTTGTCTAATACGGAGCACTTGTTGGCTGATCCAAAAATATGTCTACGGATGTCAGCGTTGCTTATTCGTTGAGGGTTACCTATATTAAATATGCTTCTTAAGAGTGGTCGAATATGTGTATGCGTCTAAGATCTTTGACTCAAGATGTCAACGTTTTATTAGCGTATACTACAACTGCACTCAAAGATGCATTGTAAACACGAAATTTATGATAGAGTGAGATACTCGCGTTCCTACATAAATGGCGAAAGCTGGAAAAAGTTATTCTAGATTACGATATTCTCTTATTCATCTTGTTACTAATATTGCCTGAGTAACTGATTGAGCTGCTATGATATGTTAACCTGTCAGTGACAGCCTTATTTTCACAATGCAGCTACAGATTTGACGTTGGTGGTGGGTGGTCCTGTGGAAATGTTGAAACTTAGATGTTGAGAATTTAATATAGAAAGACGGAACAACGACTGATAATTTATTCGTGGTGACATGGATTGCAATATCGTCTGCATAATCCAGATCAACTAATCTAATGTCCGGAAGAACTTCGGCACGTGCATTCTAAACAAATGAAAGAGTATAGTATAATGGCATCTATTACAAAATTTAACAAAAATTTGAATAGTGGACATACTCGATGTACACCATTACTAGCAGCAAATTTGTGCGATAATTTATTGTAGACTCTAACGAAATGCTTGTATAGGGAGTATGTATAATATTTGAAAATTAAGTGGGCATACAGCTTTTCTACAAAATATCAAATAGATTATGAGAATACTTCTAAATACTACTGATTTAGTTTAATTCGTTTTTCTCAGAATACATGCAAGCTGGTTTTAATGCTTTATCTGTGTAAACTTACTTCATTTTTATGGTTTGTTATATTCATACTAAATACGTCTTTACTGTATCTTGAATGTTATCACGATTGACTTAATATATCGATTAGTGACGTTATTAAGTAATAGTTGGTTAAACTGGAAGTGATAAAAATGCTTATTTTAAGTTCAGTTTATGAACATGAAATAAGCACCTAACCCTTTTCCACCGTTCATACAACACAGGTAAACTACGACCTGCTAAGAATTATTATTGAAATCTCTTTTTTTAACTAAGTAGTGGTTTTAACATTTTCATTTGCGTATACACTTTAGATATCGAACTACTTGTTTTAAGCACTGGATTTATTTTACAATTGTCTTCAGTACAATTTCCTCTTTAAATTTAATCTAAATTGCTACAACTCTTAGAGTGAGCCATACACCATATCTTAATTGACTTTTTTCTGATTTGCGCGTGACTATTATTGCTCTAATGAATTTTTTTAAATTATCATCACCCGCGCAATTAATGATTGGTAAATTTTTGCAAAAGCTGTAAAAATGTTTGTGACCGCATGAAACTGGTCCAGCCAAGTGCAATGTGTGCGCGTTCGATCCCTGTCCGCGCCAAAAATTCTTGACAGTAATTGAAAAGTTACCAATATGGACGACACTGGTCTACTGACTGTATTGCCTCTGATTACTGATACAATGCTTAGTTTATACTGACAAACGTTTACATAATGGGATTGTTGTTTATGTCAAGGTCGTAAGCTTAATTTCAATAATTGCATTTCTTAGTGGGTTTCTCAGTATTATATTTTGGCTGTGTGACTTATAGTTTTAACTTAGGTTTAATTTAAAGATCACATTCTTGTGACATTTGGAATGCAGCACTATATAGGTGACGATATCATGCTTCCGAGTCTTAATACACAAAAGATGATCTAGGTCTCTAAAAAAGTGGATTCCAATGGAGCGTATGCCAAAAGGCCAGTAATCAACAGGACTGTTTTCTGCTTGATTTTTGAGATAAGATTTACTCTTAACTTAAAAAAGTTGCCTCGTTTATAAGGGCTAAACTTTTGTTGAAGATAGCAAGCAGGTGCTTATGCTATATTGTAGAGAGGCGAACTGAAGTTTGTTTAAGCGTTCCCAATTTTTCTTTTACACTATTAGCTGTAGTTATAGGTGAATCACTAAAAGGCTTGCTGCAATTTTTATTCGTTTCTGGAGAGCATGATTGCGCGGATTACGAGCTTCCGCATGTAGTTGAATTATTACTTTATTGATACAGTCAAAGCTGATAAAATTCATTGATTTAACAAATAGTGTAATATAAGTGTGCTCTTACGTCATCGTCCGAGGACAACCATTGCCAACGTACCAAAATGTGATTGATATGAATATGATGACAAATCAATCCCATATGCACGGTTTACTTTTCTATGAGAAAGAGTCAATCAGAGAAACAGACACGCTGTGCACCTGATAATGTAAATGAATTAATATTTATCGACCTACAAGTAAAAATTTGTACTCCTTTAGCTATTACCAATTAAATACGAAATTCGAAATATATAGTAGGATCAAACTCTAGTCTTTACGCATGTAGACGGCTAAAGAATGACATAACCAGTGAGACCAAGTCAATCAGAGAAACAGACACGCTGTGCGCTTGATAATGTAAATGAATTAATATTTATCGACCTAAAAGTACAATAAATGGATTCGAAATTGCCAACGACGGTATAAAAACATATGATGAGATCTCTGCGTAGTATAGCACATCTTTCGAAAGAATTATATACCAAAGCTGCCTTCAGCATGCAACACTTGATCTCCATTCCTGACAAATTTGCTCCCCGTTAGCTACTACTAATTAAATACGAAATTCGAGATATCTGGTAGGATCAAACTCTAGTCTTCACACGTTATATGAAACCAATAATAATGTTAAGGTACATTTTACCGTCTTCGTTACGATAAGCTAGGACAGGCCTGTCGTCCGGCCGAAAATTTATGTTACTTTAGGTTAGCATTTGTCCATTCCCTATCTAAATATTATTTTGTATTTCATTCAAGCATGAACCTCTTTCCGAGCTCTATTTAAGAAATAAAATCGTAGATAAAGAGACTGAATTTGTTTTCAATAAGAACAATGATCGTATTATCAACACTGTATCGCCTTACTCCTATTTTGTTAAAGCCTCTCTCATATTTTCAACGACCGTTATTCACATAAAAATTTGTACGAAATAATTTGCCCAAAGGCGCTTTTTACGCTAGTATCTAAATAGATTCCATTTATATCCCTTTTAACTACAAACCTTAACCTGATCATAGGCTAAACAATATGATTTCCCCTTTCATGCCAAAACCATACATGATGCGCAGTCGGTTTTAAAGCTGGCTGACATCATAGGCTATTCTATCTTACATAAATATCTGAAAAAAACTAGGAAGAAACTGACTAGCGACCTTACCTCCGCAGCACCGACACGAATTTTTCGTCTTCGTTTGCACACTGACTATAACTAGCGTGTTTATCTGTTCTTAATAATGTTTAGCCGATTGGATTGGATATCCTATTAACTTTTAAAAATCTCTTTTGTCTTGATTATCCGTCAAGAAAATACTGGGTCTAGTTTGGTTATTTTAATAAAAGTATTATTCTTTATTGGGAAACATTTTTTCCTTATGTATAAATTTATTCCCATAAAAGATCTAATCTATCGTATTATTTGGATATGGAAATGGGTTGGTCCATCGTGCATGCTTGTTTTATCTCTTTTGTTTATACTGTGATCTGAGATTACTGAGAATTTATGGAAGGTTACATCTTATTATTGTTTACTTTTAGCCAACCGCAAGATTTCGTCAGCTGGTGCTGCTGTTAGCGTTCTGCGTAGTGGGACCTTTGTGCTTCCAACGCAACATCCGCAGTCTTTCATTTGCCAACGCTGGTGCGATGCTTATCTACTTTTTGCTCCTGCTTCATGTGTGTTTATACATTTTTTGTCTTTCGGCTTGGCTAATTCGTTTAACAATTCGTATTGATAGTTGTGCAGAATCTAATTTTTAATAGATTATCTCCAAAACCCTCCTATGTGAAAATTTATTTTCCATGTTCTAGCATCCTATAGTTTATTTGCCAATAGGGTTGCTACACACTGTTTAAGTCGGCCAAATTAAACGTTTTACGCTTGTATTTCAACTCTGGATTTCACGAACTGACATTTGAGCGCAAAGGAAGTTTTTCATGCACTATTGTCTTCGTTATGCTTGAGTATTTGCTTCAGGTCTTATAATAATGTATTCTGTATACTCTTTGTTGCGGCGAACTAGTTTACATTTTGGAATACAATTTTTTTCATACTATTTACAGGATCGGTTTATATTATATATGCTGAGTTGTCTCTGATGCCGCATTGTCGTAGATACTATATGAGGTTAACTCCATTACTGCTTGAAAACACATTGGTGCAGGATATTCTTGCATCCAACAGTCCAACATCTTTGAACGAAATATATGATGTGCGTGTGCGTGTATAGGGTGAAGCACATACTTCCACTGATGAGTCGCCAGTAAACACGAAACGCATGTTACATGAGATTATCACTTTGTGCATGCCGACTTCGATATATTCTTCTGATCCTATTTGAACTAATTTGTCGCTAGGTACGTAATACCTAATAAAAATTGGTGCATTATATTCGGATTTGACATTTCGCCAAAATTTATCATTTGACGGCCTCGTAGTGATACCTTTGTCACTGTTATTTCTTGCTGATTCTAAAAATTTATTGCCCAATTTAGGTTGTGATCATGCTACTCGTGTGTAAATATTTAAAAAAATGGTGTGAAAAACGAGAATATAGGTATTATTTATTCAATTTGAAATATTTGGTAACTGAATTCTCCGTACTCTGCCTGACGAACCTTGTTCTAGGTTTATTCTAGTAGGACCGGTATGACAGGTCAAAATGACGATTAATATAAGTTTTAGCACTATTAATGCATATATTACTGGTTAGTTATTACACTTTTCCTGGGATATCAACCAGTCATAATGATTATTCTTCTTTCTGGTGAAATTCCTTCTACCTAAAAATTCAATTCAATTGATACCTGTTACAACATCGGAATATATTGTATATATTCATAGTACCCTCCCATGTGCATAAATAAAAAGAAATTTTATCAGATAGAAGAAGCGCTTCTTTCGTATTTTCTTTTCAAGTATCTACAAATGAACATCTCTTTATATATAAATTTAAAGGCAGAACAAGATAGAAAAACGTATGCATGGAGAGTGTGAAAGAAGAGAAACAACCAATCAATTGCATGCGTCACCTCCAATTCAAGCTCAATGCCTGAACATGCTTCTTCTGCTTGCATAAATCTGGCTGCAATTTATTTATCCATCAATATTCGTATGTGGCTAACTCACTTTTGTTATAGCACTTAGTATTTATTTTACATACATGTGAGGTTTCAACAATGTGTTGCGCAATTGCAGACGTGTATTCACCATTTGGTTTTAAACAGGCGTTTAATTTGCAATCTTCTTTCATTCGTGAAATTTACCGTCTGGTCGATCAACCAGTTTTAACAAAGCACATAAGAATATCAGTTTCACGTCAGAGTATGAGAAAGATGATTTTCTGCCTTTCTTAGATGTACTATTAAAGAAAAACTAATGTCAAATTAAATAGAACAATTTACAATAAACCAGCCTGGTCTGCACACTATTTGCACTACAGCAGTTTTGTGCCGTTTCAATAAAAATTATCAACAATTCGTGGCTGCTATTCAAGAATCGACAGGTTTGTTAGTCAAGATTCAAAAGACATAGGATATAATAAAGCATTTAAAGATTTAATATCTAATGGCTATCCTAGACAATTAATTGAATTGACTATTAAAAGGGGAAGTGAACAAGAAGATACGTATTTTGGACCAGACGAAAAAGCAGTCTACCCGAACATTCCATTCAAGGGGATGCAGTTCCCCGAATTGCACAAAAGAAAGTTGAAGCGTCATTAGCACGCACTTTTAATGCAGCTGAACTACGAGTGTTATTTAAAGTCACAAACTTGCTATTACCAGCAATAAAAGAAAGACAGCCGTTAATGTCGACATCAAATTTTTTTACCAATATACATGCGCAAGTTGTCGATCAACTTACTTATGCCGATCGACCAGATGGTTAATTACTCAAATGCGAGAACATTGTAACTTAAATGATTGTTTTAAATCAAATAGTGAATACATGTCTGCAATTGCGCGAAACATTGTTGAAACATCACACTTAGCATTTAAAATAATTACTACATGCTATAAAAAAAGGGAGTTAGCCACATACGAAGATTTATGGATAAACAAATTGCAGTCGAATTTATGCAAGCAGAAGAAACATGTTCAAGCATTGATCTTGAACTGAAGACGCACGCAAATGATTGGCTGTTTCCGTTATTTCACACTCCATGTTTACATTTTCTATCTTGCTTTGCCTTTAAATTTATATATAAATAGATGTTCATTTGAAGATCATCATCATTTCCAGCCACACAAAAGTCAAGTGACTAATGTTTCACTGCCATATAACCAAAAGGAGTGAAAAAAAGTATATAAGTGAATTTAGATAAATTATTATTGAGATTTACGAGAGAGGAAGAGGGGTAGAGAGAGAAGGAAAACCTCGCTACTCTGAGTAAATTTATCAGGATAACTCACAGAAATGAGGCAAACTAAACCTCTCCACAACACCATTATGGCCAAGTTAGCATTCGGGCAAGGCGACATCAGCAACACAACTTCCTTGCGGATTTCACCGTATCACGTCATAAACAGACCGAACCTCGCAGCTAACTTTGCCCTACTAAGAAAAGAAAGTTACGAAGATGATTCTACTATACATCTGCAGCAAGATCGCCACTGAGCTCGATTCGCTGCCATATCGCTAAGGGTTTCTAACCAAGAACTGTGATGTGCACGGGGACCCCATCCCGGCAGACGAGTGGATCCTATACTACTTTTACCTAATTTGTAGATACTTGAAAAGAAAATATGAAAGAAGCGGTACTTGTATCTTTTAATTTTTGGACATGGAAAAGTTACTATGAATTTTATTAAAGCTTGAATTCTAAATTTATATTTTGTGACTTTTTGACACGGTGATTTAATATTGCGTTTAATGCACATACGTGCACATGATTGAATAGTCTGACTCGCCTAAGCATATAGTATGCTTGAGGCGTAGTGACGGTTCTTGACGAGGAGTAGCCAGTTAATATGAACGGGTGTTTCAGTGGTAAAATACCATTTTTTCTTAATAATTATAGCAATGGTCTAATGAATTACTTGTCTTTACTACCTTATGCTATGCATAGTTTATATCGCCAACACACGTGCGCACACGCGCATATAAAACAATGGGAATTAAAGATCTTGGAGTCCTAATGGCATGAGATGGAAATCGGAGCAAACCATTGGTGTGATGACTTATCGGACTTAGGACTCATTGAATTGATTGCGCGGGTGGTGGTAACACTTTTAAATCAAGTTTGCGCACTTCAAGTAAACACCAATCCCAGTGTATTTAATCAGACGTCAAACAACGACAAAACTGCCGCCAGTCGCAACGCACTGACGTGTTTTGACCTTCCATGATCATCATCAGAGTACGACGGAAAACTGACTATCGAGGATTAAACCACATTGTATATGTATGAAAAGCAAAATTAGATATGCGGCTCTCACCTCTAGTAGTCTTGCATACATTGTACTTGACTGGAAATTTCAGCTACACTATTTCTATGCAGTCACGAACCTTAGCTCTTTGTAAATTTCTCAACAAACACACACACACATACACACACACACACACACACACAATATATATATATATATATATATATATATATATAGACTATATACTTTGGACTATACAATTAAACAATAATTGATTGCGCGGGTTGTGGTAACAATTCTTTAAATCAAGTTAGCGAGCTTGAAGTAAACACCAATCACATTGTATTTAACCAGTCGTCGAACAACTTAACAAAACTACCGCTAGCCGCAATTGAACTGTTTTGGTGTCATTTTGTCCTCAAGATTTTCTCATACTAAGGGGAAAAATGAGAATAGAAGACTATGCTAGTCTCAACACTCATCAGGTATAGGCGACCAAATGTTCCTTTATAGCCAACATAATTAAGTAGCTCATGACTAGGCTATAATGAGGCATCTGATTTCTTGAAAAATTAATACTGCTTGTAGTAGTAGTAGTAGTATGTTCTGCTAAATAACCTTTACATCAATCACAAGGGAAAATAACGCCAAACCAAACATAAAATCAATATTGCCAAGCGCAAAATTTCCAACATGGAAGCTTAAAATGAGGAACCTTTAGTTTTAATCTAACAAATGGGTGATTAAATCAAAAGGAACATCGATAAATTTACAGGCTTGCTCAAGATCGTGACAACCACTTTCAAGATAAAGAGTGCATGTCCTCATTAGACAATATCTTTTATATATATATATATATATATATATATATATATATATATATATATATATATATGATACACATTAGCAGCGTATGAATAATTAGATAGAATAATACTTTGTATCTTTAGCATGCTTGAATAAAGGCGAATTACAACTAATTAATACTAAAATATTATTAATATCGAAGCAATTAATCTAGCTACAGCTTAAGTTACGCGTCATCATCACCATAATTTATTGTACCAGGACGGATGGTACTGGAGTAAGTCAGTCAAATGTTTTACAGTTATCTTCATTTGCAAATAAAAATTGCCACAAACAAACAAATATAGACTGATATAGATGTTGATTCCACCTATATAGGCTGGGTCGTTTGTGCGGATTCCATCAGAATTTATTATTAATGTATTATCTAGTCGTGAATTACTTTTACCTAATTCTGCCGTCAAATTGTTCATTTGTGCAGTTAGTCCTTTATTCAACGTTTCCAACCAATCAGAAGCTATTTGTAAACTTCACACACTTGCTTTATTTTTCATCAATTATGTATGGGATTTTGCTCGGATAAAAAGCATCGATTCAGTAACAAAATTTACAATTATTTATTATTTATGTTCACTTCTGCGGCTCGAAGTCTGCTTCCGTTTTTGTGCTGACTGCTTCATCCTAATACGGGCACTTATGCGAGGACTTTCTGTTGAATTAACGGCAGTCCTATATAGGACCCTTGGTGAGTTCTTTGTCTCCATGGTGGCTATTGCTACAATAGACTTTTTGCGATCAGAAATCTAGTTTAATCAGTGATACACAGTTCAATTTATTTCAGATGTGCACAGGCCATTCAAACTAACCCTCAAGTTGGCAGAATTTCAACCATTCCAAATTGCTACGTTATAAAGTATTTATATGTCAATTTGAGGGATTTAAATTTTATATTTGTTTCTGGGGGCTCGTACGTCATATGGCTCGTTGATGGGAATATACGAAATATTCTTTCGTTTGTAATGCATAAATAATATTTCAAAATTATGCTATTTTACCAAATGTATACTCGCACGTGCATACACATATGCATATGCATATGTGTAATATTCATTCAGTCTCCAACGTGAAAATTTCGCCGCTTTTGTCATATATATATATATATATATATATATATATATATATATATATATATATATATATATATATATATAGCGTATGTATGTTTTATGTAATCATTTGTAGCGAAATAACACTTAAAATGGTGATATATGTATTTTGTACTTGGTTATATAATAGCGCATACATTTTTAAACGTTAATTATCGAAAAATCGGTATATACCGGTGTGGTAGGCATTGTTTTCAGTTGATCAACAAACAAAATATTTAAAAATTTGTGCAAAAGGCGTTCCGCAACGCATACTCGGGCACACTCACGTTAGAAGCACAGAAGCTTTATTATGACTCAGATTAATCTTCTCGTATGTTTTTCAGAAAAGTACTCGGTGTTTTCTTACATCTTCTTTAATATTTTTTTCGTTTTAATTTATATTTTTTTATTATTAATAATTTTCATCGGTATTTCTTATTATTTGTTTTCTTTTTTCTCATAGTTCTGTTTGAGTGAAGCGTCAGTTAATAGCGGCTGTTTTATTACTGTCTGTGATGGTGTAGTCTAATTTCTTCAAATGATTGCATCAATGAATTAGAAGCACCATTTAGCACACAGCCATTCACGTATGTCATATGATATATTTCTTAAACAAAGTCTAATTTATTCATGCATATCGAAGAACATCGTCTCTGAGAATTTACATGCCGAAAATTGAAGATTTGTTGTTAATGTATTAATACAAATGAGTTTGTTATATAACCTGGGATGATTGACGAAGAGACCCGAAAGTGCATCTCGGAAATTATCTGAAAGGAAGAAAAAAGGCACAATTTATTGTTAATAAATATAAAGAAAAGGTAATGCTGCAACGCCAAGTGTTTATATCATAAATGAAGTATACCAGTAAAGAATTCGCAAGTCAGAAATCGAACATATCTTTAATTATGCAATATATATGCTTAGAGACTACTATTGTTTGCTAGCATTGGCAATATATGAGACCGTATTCTCATTAACTAATAATGACTTGGAAGTGCAAATATCTTCGGAATTTAATCTCATTATTATCTGTTTCTTGTTTTTCACGTAGAAATGATAATCGAAAAAGGTTCCGTCTTAAACTTGAGGCTGATAAAATGTCAAACGGATAGCCCAGTCATTTTATGAAGTAGTACCAAGTTAGGTCAAATAGGACGAGAAGGATATGTCGAAGTCAACATAGCTATAAGAATAATCTCGTGTACACATTCGTTTTGTAGTTACTAGTGCTTCATATGTTGGAGCCGGTACTACGCACAAAATCCACCATATATTTTGTTGGAAAACACGAGACAATTGGACGGTGCAATCTCCTCTATGGCTGCTTATTCGAGTAAGAAACGCATGTGTAAATGAGATCATTACTCTTTTTTATGCTGACTTTGGTATTCCGTTGTGGTCCTATTTTAACTAACTTGTTAATGGATACGCAATATCTGGTGAATAATTGCATGTATGTATATTCGCTGTGCACAACAGGCACGCAAACTTGATTTCAAGAATTATTACCACCACCCGCGCATTCAATGATTGTTTAATTGTATTTTATATATATATATATATATATATATATATATATATATATATATATATATATATAAATAAATATATCGAGATTGCATAGAAATTGTGAAGCCGACATTTCCAGTCACGTTCTATGTTTGCGAGACTGCTAGAGGTGAGAGCCGCATATCTAAAATTGATTTCCATATATATGCAATGCGGTTTGATCCTCGATAGTCAGTATGCCGTCGCACTCTGATGATGATAATTGAAGGTCAAAACGCGTCAGTACGAGTGATTGACGGTGGTTTTGCTATGTTGTTCAACGACTGGTTAAACACAATATGATTGGTGTTTAATTTGAGCTCGTAATTTTCATTTAAAGTGTACAATACATAGTCACCCTCATTATACCTGAAGTATATGAGTAGCTTTCACGTAAAGTTCAGCTTTATTTAGATAGAATTACCTATCATGACAGACTTTTTCTGTTATTATTTTTCTCTGGTGGCAATCATACTATGTCATTGTACAAATGATAACTGTTTGTTTTGCTAGAAGAAATATTAAAATTGAAATAAGTATATTTGTGGGATCTAGCATGGAAAAGTTTTTACGCCAGGATTTTTTCTTTTTTATGGCAGCTGGCCGTATTTGAAGGGATGCCTTCGTTGACGAGTGGTCTTCATCGCGTGAAGTTGAATTACTGGAGGCCTGCTGGTCTTATCTACTGTCTGCCAATATTTATGGGAACTACAGCCTGTCATTCGTAAGTTTATATTGCTTTCGTGTGGTCTGAGCATGCAATGTCATTCTCCTTCATATTGGTAATTTTATTTAAAGCATATTGTATAATATTTAACTCGACTTTGAAGAAGCTCTAACGAGAGACTTGGGCTGGCGAGTTGGAACTTTGGTTGAAATCGATTCCCACTTGAGTCAACTTGAATAAAGACTACAGAAACTTATGCTGCTGTAATATTTTAAATCCTATGCAGTGTGCGGCTTCCGTGACGTAGTGCATGAACTGTCTAAATGAATCAAATTCTCGAGGATTCTATTCGCGGGCACATAATTTCCATTTTTTTTCTGAATTGTGTCAAATAAAGGCCAAAACTCTTTAAATCAAGTTTGCGAGCTTGAGGTAAACACCAATCCCATTGTATTTAACCAGTCGTCGAACAACATTGCAAAAGTACCGCCAGTCGCACGAACTGACGCGTTTCGATCTGCCATAGTCATAATCAGAGTACAACGGCAAACTGACTAGCGAGGATCGATCCGCATTGCATATATATATATGGAAAGCAAAATTAGATATAAGGCTCCCACCTCTAATAGTCTTGCATACATTGCACTTGACTGGAAATGTAGGCTGCACAATTTCTATGCAGTCACGAACATTAACTGTTTGCAGCTTTCGTCACACACATTTCTAGTCAAGTTCAATGTATGCAAGACTATTGGAGGTGAGTGCCGCATATCTCATTTTTCTCTCCATATATATATATATATATATATATATATATATATATATATAAGTATATATATATATATATATATATATATATATATATATGTATGAATGCGGATCGATCCTCGCTATATAAGTGTGTGGCGGAAAGCCAAAACTGTTTACTAGACGGATCGTTCATTCTATTTAATGTTGTTGGTCTACATCGAGAACAGTCATTATCATCATATACAGCAATACAACGGTCTTTTATAACTGATACCTAACTGTCATATTAACATGAAAAAATTGGATGAAACTAATAAAATATTTTTTTAAATAACGACAATAATAATTTAATGCCAAAATTGGATATAAGTGAGTTATTTATAAAGAGCAGCATCTAGTTCAGGTTGGGTTTTTTACCTAGGTAACACACAGGAATGAGGCAACCTAGACCTCTAAACAACAATATTATCGAAAAATGAGCTTTAACACAAGGTCACTTTGGCAATACAACTTGCAGTTTTCACTGTATCGCGTCATAAAAACGACAATACCTTACAGTTAGCTATGTCGAACAATGAAAAGAAAGCTAAGAAGAATATGATTCTGCTATAAATCTGCAACAATATCGCCATTGAGCTTGTTTCGATCATATATCGCACAAGATTAATAACCAACTACTAGGATACGTGCTACGAGATTCACTGCCGCTTAACATGGAATTCAAAATGTACGATGTGAAAGCACACTAGGTAGCTCATCCCTATTGGGGAGTTAAGCAAATGATAGTCTTACCTCTCGTCGTTGGCCTGCCTGATATGAGAAACCCAAACAATTTTAGAGCGCTACCAGTATAGCCAATGAGGTGTAAATCCACACACACGAACAGTTAAGTCCGGCGTGAGGGAATGGATCAGATATTTGCATATAAATGCTTGCTGGGAGCTTAAAGGCGTTTAACGGTCGTAATTATGGAATAGTCGATGTTTTGCGATTGGTTCTTAATATGCCAGAAACCGTGTAGAGTAAAGAGTGGCGTTCCAAGATTCAATAAAAGCCGGCTTTTGTGTACGTGCGAGTTTGCTGTAGTAAAATAAATCAATTAAAATTTGTATATGCAAAATTGGAAATCTATGTGTACCACTTGGTGTACTACGTAGGAGGCTACGCTAATAAGGCAGAATTAAACATGCATATCCAGTGAAATGTGTGTGGTTTTAGGCTTTCACAGATATTCACGTGTTGTGATACATCAACAAGCGGCCGTATCGAACTGTTCGGCTCGTAAATTTTGGTTTCTAGTATTGCCTCTTGACGCATAGCTGGCAATTATTAAAACAATACTGAGTTAGCATATCAATAAACAAAGCTTTCTAGGTACTGGCAGTTACAGTGGTTTGTCACACCAGTCTCTGCAGAATGACTGACTTGAAGAGCTTTGACCTGGTGCTTGATGAAATGGAAAGGCAACTCGAAAAATGTTTGCACGATTTTACAAAGGCAGCTGCAACAAAGGCTAATATGTCTGAAAATCTTGGCAGAGTCAGATCCGTCTTAGTGCACTAAAGATCATTCGTAAACGAACTCTTTGGCGACTGACACTTGAGCGCCATCTAGCAATGTTTTAGGCTCCAGATCGAAGTTGGCCAGTACGTCCGCTGTCGATGCGTCAAGCTGCAGATCGAACCAGAAGGGCAATTCTGGAGCGAAATTAATTGCTTGCTGTGGCTTGTTTTGCTTTTTTCATCTTAATAGCATAGTTAGCGTAAAAGTTGTGAACAAGACGGCGACTAACACCGATTTAAACTACAGACCTATGAGGTCTTATGACAGTTTTTGAGCAATCGAATATTTTACTTATGCGACATAATTAAATATATCACAGCGTAATATCTTGCGTGGAACGGTAAGGAGAGCAGCTGAGAAATATAAAACAGCAAAAGGAGTGGACGCGGATACTGATGGTGAAACGGAAGAGTGTGGCAGATTTTATGAATTTGATCTACGCATCCAATTCCCAGTTGAAATTTGTGCCTGGATGTGTGTGGTATGCTTTTTGCGCTTTCCGAATCCTTCTGAGAATAATAGTAGTGACCAACTTTGGTGCAAAATAGAAAAAAACTGGTACAACGATAATCAAGTTGGTGATCTTGATATAAACTCTAGTCCCATTATAAGCAAACATTATTCAGTATAAATTAAAAACTAAACAATAATTGATTGCGCGGGTGGTGGTAACATTGTATAATGAATAAAAAGTAATTTATCAACGAGGCAGAGGGGACCAGTAGATAACAAAACAGATTCAGTAGCAGACGCGCTCCAGTTCGAGCCGCGTCCACGTAAAATTTTAGACGGTTCGTAAATAATTCCAAATATGGACGAAACCAGTCTGCTGGATGAATTACCTTTTCTAAATTATACGATGCTTAGTTTGTACAGACAAATGTTTGTATATAATGAGAATGTTGTTTTTATCAAAATCGCAAACTTGATTAAAATTATTGTTAGCACCATCCGCGCAATCAGTGATCGCTTAACTGTCTAATTCATTAACTAGATCAGTTTCGTCCTTTTTAGGAACTCGTTGGATACTCGCTATATTTTGCAGTGACCGGAGGATATTTGCTTCTGAGTCTAGCGCTTATACCACTCCGCATCCTTAGCGCACACTAAACGCAATTTTCAGTCATATACCAACCTATGTTTTGGATAGAAAGTCCTTCAGGCTAACCCATTTAGTATGTCTTTAGACTTGAAGTTCTCACTAGCCACCCTCGATCTGTCATTAAAAAGCGGACATAATATCATTTGGAGAAGTTATAATGAATTGAAGTTGAATGGAATACTTTTTATTATATATATATATATATATATATATATATATATATATATATATATATATATATATATATATATATATATATAGTAAGAACAAACAACGTACTCCATGGAATAACATTTATTAATAAATCTTTTTCTACCAGTATATATATATATATATATATATATATATACTGGTAGAAATAAGATTTATTAATAAATGATATTCCATGGAGTACGTTGTTTGTTCTTACATATATATATATATATATATATATATATATATATATATATATATATATAGTGAGCTGGCTTTGAAGTGGTGCTGACGGAGACTATATAAAGTCAGATCTATTACTGCAAGTTTACACCTTCGTATAGGAGATTGTATCGTTCAGTTGTCCCACATTACTCAGCAAATTATATAGTGGGTATAGGACGTAATATCGGCTCCTACTGATGAATCGCCAGTTAGAACGAAACGAATGTGCACATGAGATTATATCTTCCAATCATGCTGACTTTGGTTTATCCTTCTGGTCAGATCTGAACTAATTTGTTATTAGGTTGGCAACACCTAATGCAAAATTACACATCTGTCCATTTATATTTAGACCAAATTAATTCCTGTGTTTTAATAATTTAATGAAAGACAAGATATAATAGGAGATATGCGCTTCTGTACAATATATAATGTGTTTTTAGAATTCATACCTGAGAATATACATTTTACATATATGAAAACTAATTATTTATTTATATCCAATTGTCGAAACATTTAATGTGCGTATCTCTCTGGTTTAATGTTAATCTATTTTTATTGTTTTGCAGACAAGTTTATTCGATATATTGCAGTATGCCCAACAGAAATGTTGCTGAATTCCAACGTGTTATGCAGACAGCAATTTGGTCTACAGCGATATTTTACAGTTTAGTAAGTTTTATAGCCTTGATCCAATTTTTATAATCAATACTGGTAGGCTCCAAGTCAGCTGTTTGTTTCATGCACTAGCTAAATGGCTAGTTTGTTTACTTGAACCATTACGTAAACTACTAGGTAATCATTCGGTTGCCGATTCGTTTGAGTTTGTAAACAAAATTCAAGATATAAATGTTAAAAACAAGATTATGGTATCTTTTGATGTTACGTCTTTGTTTACAAATGTTCCAATTGATGAAACCATTGACATTATAGTCAAAGCGGTAGAACACGATATATTACCATCGCCGGTGCCAGGTCAAACTCTACGCAAGCTTATCTTATTATGCACGAAAGACGTACGATTTCGTTTTAATGGAAACATCTACAAACAGACTGATGGTGTCGCAATGGGAAGCCCCTTATCTCCAGTGTTGGCTGAGATTTTTCTAGGGCACCTAGAAAATACATCATTAAAGAGTGACATAAGTAAATGTGCTCAATATATACGGTACGTGGATGATATATTTCTTGTACTTAAGAACAGGTCGCAATCACGAACATTGCTTCAAAGTTTCAACAAAGCACATAAGAATATCGGTTTCACGTCAGAGCACGAGAAAGATGACTGTCTGCCTTTCCTAGATGTACTATTAAAGAAAGAAACTAATGGTAAATTAAACAGAACAATTTACCATAAACCAACATGGTCTGCACAGTATTTACATTACAGCAGTTTTGTGCCATTTCAATATAAATTATCAACAGTTCGTGGTTGTTTTTCAAGAATTGACAGGTTGGTTAGTCAAGATTCTAAAGAAAATGAATATAATAAAGCAATTAACGATTTAATGTCTAATGGCTATCCCAGACAATTAATTGAATCAATTATTAAAAGGGGAGTTAACCAGAAACAGACGTACTATGGGCCAGAGAAGAAAACCGTCTACCTAAACATCCCATTTAAGGGGGATGCAGTTTCCCGAATGGCACAAAAGAAAGTTGAAGCAGCATTGACACGCACATTTAATGCAGCCAAACTACGAGTGTTATTTAGGGTAACACACTTGCCTTTACCAGCAATCAAAGAGAAACAGCCGTTAATGTCGATATCTAATATTATTTACCAATATACATGCGCAAGTTGTCGATCAACTTACGTAGGCCGATCGACCAGACGGTTAATTACTCGAATGAGAGAACATTGCAACTTGAACGCCTGTTTTAAATCAAATGGTGAATACACGTCTGCTATTGCGCAACACATCATCGAAACAACGCACGTATGTTCTCCAGACGTAGCATTCAAAGTAATTACTAAATGCAAAAACAAAAGGGAGCTAGCCACATACGAAGCCTTATGGATAAACAAATTGCAGCCGGATTTATGTAAGCAGAAGAAGCACGTACAAGCATTGAGCTTGAACTGGATGTGACGCACGCAATTTGATTGGTTTCTATTTTTCACACTCGCTTTGTTCACATATTTCTATCTTGTTTTGCTTTCCAATTTATATATAAAGATATGTTCATGAGTAGATATTTGAGAAGACCATGAGAAAGAAAATTTTCTTATATCTGATAAAATTTCTTTTTGTTTTTGCACACAAGAAGGGAACAATGAATTTTATTAAAGCTCGCATTTCAAAAGAATATATATATATATATATATATATATATATATATATATATATATATATATATATCTGTGTGTGTATGTCATGTCTATTCCCTTCGACCATTAAACAGTATATTTATTATTTGGAAGAGCAGTAACATTTAATAAGGAAATGAATAATGGCCGTTTTATTTCGAGAATACTAATCTACACATTACGGTCTTCGTTTATATACATCCTGTGGTTTCATTTTTTATGTGAATAGTGAACAGTGTGATCTTCCGTTTTACTTCTATTTCTAGTTTGGGTTGATTTACTAGTGTATGTATGCGTTTGGGGGTCATTCTTGTTGTGTTATTGAGTGCATTTTTTGACCTGGTCATTTGTGATCTAGCAGATTAACTGAAATGAGAAAAACATCATAGAAAACAAAGTGGTCTCGATTGACGCCTTATCCTTATTTACGAACGTTCGATTGAATAAAGCAATGGCGATCTTGTGTGACTTGATTAATTATGAGTTGCACAGTTTTTCTATAGACATCAATGATCTCATAGACCTCATATGAACATGTAAAAAATGTGCCGTTTACATTTGAAGGGAATAATTACTGTCATTCCAATTTTGTATCTATGAGAAACTGCATCGCACCTCTCCTGGCGGATTTACTCATGCACTATCATGAACGAACAGGCCTCAAAAACATAGTTGGCCAGTGTGAACTCTATAATCGGTAAGTAGATTGTCTATTATTGTTCATCTCAAATGCAGCTAATCTAATCAAATCCTAAAACAGACCAATGAAACCGATTCAGATATTACATTCACTCGCGAGGTAGAGAAGAACGACAATTTTCCCTAATTGTTCGTCCAACTCACTCGAACATAAATGGTGGCTTGACACTAGAAATGCATAGAAAATCTACTTTCACCGGGCACTGCATACATTATGATAGGATTCGCCAAAATCGCACAAAAGAAATCTAGTAAACGGAATCAAGATCGAGGAAGAGCTAGGCTATCTGAGGAAACTGTTGTTAACAAATAATTTCCGGAGCGGTTCGTCGATGTCTATACCGAGCCACGCCCGATTCAAACTAAACAGGATACCGTCAAAGAGGTTTTTCTAAACTTACCACTTAGAAGCGACCTACCGGCTTAAATAAGGACACAGCGGTTAAATCGAATCACAAAGAAAAATTTCCCTAGTACGAAATTTAACATCCCGTTTAGCACACATAGTAACTTGAGGTTGGATGTCAAAGATAAATTGTCAATTCTCTTAAATCATTTGTTGCAGAAATTCAATAAAAAGGGTTTGGAATCGTCAGGAAAATCGAATATCTCCGAGCATATATTTGCAAAAGAGCATGGCCAATTTGACGAATTTCTCATTTATACACAAAGTAACATCCGCCAAATTATGATACATAAACTAAGATTTTTTTAAATTGTAAGCACCTGGACTAAGCATTTGCAAGTTTCACCAAAATGACATTTTAATGGACTAGCCTCGAATCACAAAACCCAACAACAGTTTATTGGCATCCGAACACACGTCAGAGTCGCCTAAATAAACATTCGATCGAATTGGTAGCAAAGTTAAGAATAAAGAGCTACGCAAACGATATCACTACCATCGTTAGCAGTGACAGATTTGTGCAAAAATATGATCGATTAACAATGCAAACCGCACATCGTGCACTGCTACCAAAGGGAGAGAATGGAATTGGAGAACACAGCGAAACGAAAGACGGGAAAAACATCCGTAAACTTAACAATAGACAAGCGGAACACTTGGTCAAAAATCAGTCCATCAATACACGAATGACCAGATCTCAAACATCACGTCGCAACACAGTGATAATGACCACCTCACGCGCACATACGCATACACATATACACTTTAAAATCAACCCAAACATAAAATAGAATTAAAACGAAAAATTAGATTAAACGAACATTGGTTGCGCGGGCGGTGATAAAATTTACTATAATCAAGTTTGCGAACTTGATATAAACACCTGACCCATTAAGTACTTCCGTTTTGCCAGTATAAACTAAGAATGGTATAGTGTAGAAAAGGCAATTCATCCAGTAGACCGGTTTCGTCCTTATTGGGAATTTGCCGCGGATAGATCGAACCTGGGCATGTCTGCTTCGGAATCTGGTGCTCTGAGCCACTCTGCCACACAACACACGTAATTTGCAGTCTTAACTAAATTATGTAACCTGGTTAGTTTTTTTCTCTTTTAGGTGGAGCTCATATGGCATCCATTTAGAATCAAAGTTCCAAATAACCATCCAAAATCTGTCATTACTGAACAGACACCACGCTAGATGGGGATGTGGTATTGAAATGTACGTTTACATAATTAAACGAACATTGGTTGTCACCCAAATAATCAAATGAAAACTCAAGATGTATATAAATGAAATATTATAAAGTGCACCGGAGTATACTCCAAATAAAATAGTCATTATCTACTTTATTCTTAAATGTGTTTTCTCTAATTATATATATATATATATATATATATATATATATATATATATATATATCATATAGAATTGAAGATTTATGATCGGATTATATATACTTGTAGTATGGGCTAAACGTTGTATAAGAAAGAAATTGAAATTCTTATACTAGACTTTTTTCGACTTCATTTGACAATTTTCAGAAGTGGCCAGTATTGCCACTGCTCTCTAGAGTCGAGTGCCCATTTATAAATAAACATATTCTGCCATAAAAAAATTATGATTTTATATATCTAGACAGTTGTTCAATTGCGTCGGTAGTATCACAATGTGTTATTGCATCGATTCATGATTGGTTATCATTAGCTAAACCGCCTTCTTTATGATTTCCGATGTTCTATCTTCTGCCACCTTGGCTATTTTTATTATATAACCAAACGGACATGGCATCCATTATGAATATGAACATGTGGCAGCAAACAAGCAGAATCTCATTCTGATGTTATACCTTTGGCTATGACAATCACGACGACTCTATGTATACTAAATTGAATAGTTATATCATTTTATGCTTAGTCTGAATTTATATAAGTTTTCTTCGTAACGATGAGCGATCCCTAGTTAATTGTAGCTGCACTATTATCTTGGTTGTCGCGGGTATGATACGATTTCTATTAAATAAAACTAATAGCTTTTGATTCTCCAATTGGTTTTTTTTTTCGATGATTTTCGTTATATTTACCAAAAGGAAATTGAAGAAGAGCTGTCAATTATGCATTTGTGGCACACTGGTATAATTTTCGCTCTAACTGCTATAGATGGCTTGAAATCGCCTTTGGCGGTGTTTGAATAGGCATGCACATAGGGCATAAAACTCAAGATCTCCTAATGTAACTTGTTTGAGTGGCTTAAGTGTTGGCTTATATATCTTTATTTGTATGCTTTTTGCATTTTTTGTAGAGTGGTTTTACCTATATTTGTATTCTTGTCATGAAATCTTATTTAAAACTACATAGTTACAATTAGTTTTAAATATTGCACATCTAGTAACATATTAGTTCAAACATGACCAGAAGTGTGTGCCAAAGGTAGGTGTTCATTATTTTTTTCTATACTCAATTTTGATTAAATTTAGCCCATATCTAAACCCACTGTGAGCGTACACTTTACAGTTATGGTAAAAATTATATATTATGAAAACTTTACATGAATTTGACTCTTGTAGTTATTGATATTAAAACATTTTAACCTTTTCCATTTTCAAGCAATACGGGACTACATTCTTCTCTCCTTTTTTATTATATTAACTACTTTCTCAATAGTCGACTTTTCAGTTCATTCTTTACTCTGTCAAGCCATAATAATTCGTGAAGATTGTTCCATTTTCATGTTCAGCTACTGGTATTTCCAATTATCCGCTCACCTTTTAATTAATGGAAGTTCCGTATCTATTCTCTATCGTAGTCCGTGGTGGGTTGGTTTTAGTGGAATATGCTTTCCTCTAATCTGGTGTAAGAAAGCCCTTTTGTCGGTCAGTTTTATTTTCTCAGTGTTCCCCTACACCCCACACATTTACGAATATTTTTTCATTTTTTGACGATGGTGATGCATAAATTCTGAGATGCTAATGAATTACCATTCTTAGTACCTTTCCATGTGCAGAAATAAAAAATTGTATCAGATACACGAACCGTTTCTTTCTCATATTCTTCTCAAGTATCTTTAAATGAGCATCTCTTTACGTATAAATTGCAAGAATAAATAAAATAAAAATTGTAAATATGGAGAGAGTGCGAAATAAGGGGCCAACCAATGAATTGCGTGCATCACCTCCAGTTCAAGCATGAAAATGCTTCTTCTGCTTGTATAGATCTGGCTGCAGTTTGTTTTTTGTGGCTAATTACTTTCAGTTTTTACATTTAGTAATTATCTTAAATGCTACGTCTGGAGAACAAACGTGTAAGGTTTCAGAGATGTGTTGCGTAATTGCTGACATGTATTCATCATTTGACTTAAAATAGGCGTTTATTTTGCTATGTTCTCTCAGTCGAAAACTTGCGCATGTATATTGATAGATTATATTCGATGTCGAAATTAACGGCTCACATTCCAAACGAAGCATATTATTGCTATATATGTCAAAATTAACGATAAAATGATATTTACCTTACCATTTAAATCCTGACAATAATTTTCTAAAATACCTCTTGAAATTTATTATGCCCAAAGCATGTTTTGCCCATATTACAAATTAGTTCCGTTGTGACCAGAAGGATAAACCAAAGATAGCATGAACAGAAAGTATAATATCATTCACATTCGTTTCGTGCTTACTGGCGACTCATCAGTTGGAGCAGGTATTACGCCCTTTACTCACTATATATTTGGGTGAGGAATGTGGGATAATAGGACGCTACACATTCCTCAGCCAAATATATGGCGGTTAACAGACGTAATACCGGCTCCTACTGATGAGTCGCCAGTAAGCACGAAACGAATGTGAATCAGATTATATTTTCCGTTCATACTGTATTTGGTTTATCCTTCTGGTCACAAATGAACTAATTTGTTACTAGGTTCGCAACACCTAATACATACTTGCATATATATATATATATATATTAGTTCTCCGCAACAACCCGGGTTTAAATATTTCTATCTTGTTTTTCCTTTCAATTTATATATAAATAGATGTTCATTTGTAGATACTTAAGAAGAATCTGAGTAAGAAACGGTTCTTTTTTACTGATAAAAATTGTTTTTATTTTTTCACACGGGAAGAGTACTATAACTTTTATTAAGGCTCGCATTCCAAGAGAATTACTATTCTGTCATGCCATATTATTTCTTGTACATATCCATCTTTGGCGTGTTCTTTCCAGTCCGCTGGAATTACCCTATGTGTTTTTTATACTTGAAATGAAAACCATCATCATCATTTTTTATCATTTTATGCATTTAAGTACTTGCAACACCCGTTGTCTTTCGTGGAAATTATTTTTCCTTTGGACTTTTCTGAAATGACTCATGACAACATCTAGACTGTTACAGTGAAGCGCACTATTAAAAGTTATATGAGAATGACTTAGCGCAAACAGAACCTACTTGTTCTTATTAGTTTCATTAGGAATTTCTAAATCAAAATTTTCGCATAAAAGTTTAATTTTGTCTGTTTATATGAATCAAGGAGTTGGACAGTGTTGTACGTGTTTACAAATAATATGATTTCTCTATAGGAAATGGTTGGTATATTGCCCTTTACAGTCCAAAGATAATGATGAATGATTAGTTACAAAAAAATTAAAGCGTCCGTGTATCATGATATGTTTCGAAGGGTTGTTGCGCAGTGGAGCTTCCTATGATGACTTGTCCGCGAGATTCGTTCGCGGATTGTTGCTTTGCACTATCAGTTTCACAAAGATCCGATTGATAACCATTTTCCAAGTAAGCATCTGTTTTGTCTTCGATCAGGCTGGGTGCGCGCATTTGTCCCTTTCTTCCGAAGGCTTCAACATCGTTCATACTAGCCATTGGAAATGCGATGCTATATATAATCTTTGTTTTTACTGATGACGTTTCGGTGCGTTATTTCCAGCAATTATACTGAGGTAATGATTGGTATACTAATTCCAGATATAATATGCTTATATATATATATATATATATATATATATATATATATATATATATATATATATATATAGAGAGAGAGAGAGAGAGTTAGTTATTGAGTGAGGTTTTCATCTGCTCTAAGCATATGCATACATTAAGTTTAGTTACTGAGACATTCTTTGTTTAGAACCGTTGGTAAGTCAAAAAAAATTAAAATATATATAGAACGATTTAGGAACGAGGTTACCACATTTCCTTAAATCTGCTATTGTGGGTGTTGTGCTGTGTATAGAGGCCTGATGATGGTGCTGGAAGCAACGCGCCGAAACGTCGCCAGTAAACAAAGATTATATATTGAACCTCATTCCCAATGGTTAGTATGAACAAAGTTGAAGCCTTCGAAAGAAAGGGACTAATACGCACCCAGCCTGATCGAAGACAAAAAAAGATGCTTACTTGTGAAACTGACAGAAAGTCCGTGTATCATGTTGGTGTAATACTCTTTCCGAGGATGATGGGTTATATGGTTAAATACTTTGTCTGGTTAGTTACTGATTAGCAAAATGTCAAAGTATAAACGCTTGAATGTTGGTTTTTTTCAAACTTTAATTTGTCTAGTTCGGGTTGTTAGGCTATTCCGCGTATGCTCAGGTGACATATATTATTCCAGGAAACATTCTGATGACCTATGACAATGACGTGATTGGAATTCTGATTCGCTGTGCCTTCTTTGTCAGCTTAATTCTGTCATTTGCCCTCTATCTGTATCCAGTCAGGGCATCACTCCACAGCCTATTTTGCACACAGGTAAGCTGCTGTTTTATTTAAAATTTATTCGCGCGTTAAATTATCACGGCGCTATCCAGCGTATTTTGTTATGTATATTTACTAAACTTAATGTTTCTATGGTCACTTAACTATTTTATGATATATAACATGTCTTGTCATGGTTAACTCAACCGTAGGCTGGTTTCAATGTTGCTTACCTGACATTGTCAATACATTTGCGGAAAACGTCTCCAATATCTTGTAGAATCCAAAATTTAACTTCTGGTCTACACCTGACTTAAATGCCTGCACTAACATAAAACGTTGCGAAGCAGGACATTTAATAACAGGTTGTCTCTAAATACAAATCCATCCCATCAAGGATTGAGAGAACTGGTGTTACTTTATAGCTCACATGTAACTATGAACAATAAAACCACTATTAACTCCATATTGAATCAGCGGGAAGTATAAATAGAATAGCAGTGTAAATAAACAAAAACTAGCTACTGCCGACGAGCTTGTAATTGAAGACTCTATGGTAAAACGTTATTTATGCAGCTCCTGGTAAGAGCCAATATTATCTGGAATAGTTTGGAGAGTAAATAACGTCGGTGCAAGCTTGAAATCCTCATTAAGATGTCGGTTTATGTCTGATTAGGGCTAAAGGGATGCTATATAAGTTCTACCTAAAGGAAAGGCTAACCAAGAAACATTAGTTAGTGTATAAATGAAATTTGTACCTAGTGTGCGGTAGGGTGGCTCAGTGGTTAGAGCACCAGATTCCGAAGCAGACGTGCCCAGGTTCGAGCCCTGACCGCGGCGAATTCTGGACAGTACGTGATGAGTTCCCAAGAAGGACGAAATCGGTCTACTGGATGAATTGCCTTTTCCACACTATGAAATATCAAGATCACAACCTTGGTTAAAAGTAAGTCTGATTAGTCTGTCTGCTCTGACAGTGGAAGTCCTGCTAATTCGCGTTTAGATACACGCGTGCTAGAATTCGCTAGGAGAAAGGCGACTTACGACGTATTTCGTGTCCACATAATTTTCCTTCATAAGACTAGAATTGCTTTAAGCCCTCGCCAATGTGTCTCATTCGGACTTAACTCACGAGGAAAGCATATCTTCTCCCATCTCAATGCAAAAGAGGTATATTATTTCTTGCATCTATTCTTTTTTGCAGTGAAAGCCCAACTTAACTTACGTTTGACTTATGCTGGGTTCGGAGTAGGCAACCTGGTTCTCGAAGTAGTGTACGTGTCCACGCGATCAATCGTTTTGCTAATGCAAATAATGCTTTTGAAAAGTTTTCATAGTTAGCCCCTGGTCTTATGCAGCGTTCGGGCATTCTAGTAGCTGGTAATGATTTAAACTTGTGAAGAGTTACATGTACAGTATGAGTATTCAATTTAAGTTACTATTCCAGGCTACTCAGGCGCTTCAGGTTGTGGCGTGCAGAACATTTTAGTCATTTACGCTAAATAATTCTACTTCGGGCAAAACTGTACACCTACTTGAATCATAGCATGTTGCCCCGTCGATGTGCGTCCGAGTTAGCAGCGATCTTGTTAAAGTTTTTGCGATTCTCTCCTGCGTTAAACAAGAATTATTTTTTTACTTTTGTCAACATCGTCATTGGTGTGCTATTTACTGCTGTGTCTACTAAAACACCAAGTAAGGTCGACGGTAGGAATGGGTCTATTGAACCCGATTGCGTTATTGATGCTTCTGTGACGCTAAAAAAGAGGAGATGGGCTCCAGAAGGAGATTGTCTGTGCCCACGGTGTGCACGATCGGTAGGTCTAAAGTTGAATGTATTGAATAATGTCGTTAAGACCTCTTTTGAACGCAAACCTAATGTATGCTGAGCAGTGCACTGCTATCTGGCGTCAACAAGTTTGTCTTCCTTGGCTCCCTGGTGAAATCTGACAGATCAGTTGCTGCCAAGTTTCCTAGATGTATTCACGCTTCTGCTGCTTTTTCGACTAACTATACAAACCAGTATGGAATTAGCCGTCTACAATAATATGTGCGAAACCCGACATTTTAAGGTAAAATATACTGTCGGTCCTCCTTTATTCAGTAACGATGTGGTAGATGGGCGATTATTGTTACCCCCATATCATCATCATCATCATGTTCAGCCACACAAAATTCAAGTGACTAATGTTTCACTGCCATATAACCATAAAGAGTGAAAAAAAGTATATAAGTGAATTTAGACAAATTATTATTGTGATTTACGAGAGAGAGAGAGAGGGGGGTAGAGAGAGAAGGAATACCTTGATACTATGAGTAAATTTATCAGGATAACACAAAAATGAGGCAAACTAAACCTCTCCACAACACCATTATGGCCAAGTTAGCATTCGGGCAAGGCGACATCAGCAAGTACCCCCATATGCACGGTTGTGAATGAGTTATCCGGTCAGTTTTGATCATGCCTTTGCCAGCTAAGCGTCAAGAAGCATTATGCAACGCTTAATTTACGGGCGGTCGAATTCTATCTCGCTGTTGCTTGATGTGGCATCAACATCTCACCGAGTTCAGGAATGCAGTTTGCGTTGGCTAGGTCATTATTTAAGATGACCACATACACATTTTGCTTGCCAGGCTAGCTAGCTAGCTTCGATGGATAACTGGATTGGTAGAAGAGGTATCTCATTTCTTTCATGCTGTGCTACTGTTATTCAAGATGCCATCCACGGGATCACTCCATGCTGCAATGTTGCTAACCAAGAGATATTTTAATGAGTGAAATTTCGCCGTAATCCAGCGGCAGACAGAGTCCAATTGTGAATTATGGTTAACTATGTCTAATTTACATTGGTTCTTCTAGAATTCCCCGTACGATATACATAGTTGTGCTTACTGGCGACGAATGTGCATGAGATTATACTTTCCTTTCATGCTGCCTTTGGTTTATCCTTCTGGTCACAACTGAACTAATTTATTACTAGGTTCAAAACCTAATACATACTTGCATATATATTAGCTCTTCGCAACAAACAGTATTTAACTGTGATATACATAGTTCTCCGTTTATGTATTATACTTTTATTCGCTTTGAATGCTTGGTTAACTTGCTTATATTCTTTCGTGTGGCATTCTGCTGTAGTTCTAGCTTAAGTAGTGCACACTCTGCTTGTGTAGTTCATAAAGAAGACCGGAGTTTCGTTTTAACCGAACAAACATGTCAGAAGATGCTGTGATTAATAGGCGTGACATACTCCATCTTATGTTATACTACGAAATTTACTCTTTTGGTTTAATTCCCGGATAATTTAAAATATACTGTCTGTTTTGTTGAGCTTTATCGCCGTCGAATGCTGACAGAAAACGAAACAACCGCCCTATTTTTTATTGAGTTTAACATATGACGCTTAAGAATATGCGTTTTTTATTGGAAAAAACTAAACTGATCAATAGTGCGTGGAAAAAGGTAATGTAAGAAGGTGGACTCTGGCTAAAAATAAGTGTGGCAATGACATGATGCTCTCGAATTTTGTCTTCAGAATTGACCCGGTCGTTGTGAACACAATTTTCAGCCCCACATACGTAGCTTTGTAATCCCAGCAGATAGGATAGCTATAATCGTTCTTGTATTCGCCACACTCTGGTAAGCAGACTGAATTTATTTTGTGCTTAATGCAATAGCTTAAGACTGGTGGCTATTGGCCGATCGTTTTCCGTCCAAATATTCATGCAATTAAACGTATATCAATGCACAACAAACCTTCAGAGCCACGTATGCTTCTGATAGGTCATCTGAAACTATAGCTGATAGATTTCTGAAAAGCCTATGGAACGCTATGGATGTAAAGCTTACGCAATTCACAGCTTATCTTTGGGCAAAAGACCATATGAACTTACTTTCTATATTTACTAACACAAAACCTGCACAAAACGCTCTATTTGCTGCAAAACTAAGTGTTTTCTACCAGCCATACGGCAGATGATGAATAACAGTGGCTTAATGTTTCTAATGTGTTGCAATGGGTGTCGAAGTGTAACAAACTGTTCTAATTATACAATCTGGTCTGACTTATTAGCAGCAGTAGTTTTTCTACTGGAAAATGAATTTCTTTGGTTTCTGAAGCCTAGTTCATCAAGCTCCTCTGAAATGTACTCAGTCCATCGACTATTGAAAAACTGCATGGTGAGCGATTAAGTTATCCTTCGACGAAGTTACGAGATGGTCAGCATATCTCCTGCTTTTGATGAGATCGTGAAGCCGCTAGAGTCGGTAACTTTTCTTATTTATATATCTATTTTAGTAGAATAGAGTTTCCGAAGGGTCTGCGAAGGCTCATTGTCTTAATCTCGACAGAGGAATCCGTCCCAAAAGGATGAAGAGTGCCGTTTTATGCTCATTAACAAAGCCAGGATCACTACCATTCCTTCCAGCTGCAGTGACGTCAGTTTGGATTGTGCTGCATCATAGACAATCATTGCTGTTATCCCAAGTGGAAAGCAATGTTGGCTAACCCATGCACAGTTTTGACCGAGAATGTAATAAGCGGATCAGATCCATGCATTCTAGCGCATTCCCAGACAAGCCACCGACGTCAGCGGCTTTCCATTCTGTGTAGTGCGTATTTTTACTGCAAGTTAGGCTCAATGATTGCGTACCGATGAAAATAACTTGTTTCCTTGACGCTTGTTATAATGATTCATCAGACTTTATTCGCACTAGTAAGTATTTCCGAACCTTTTAGACTGCCCTAGGCGTTCGACAAGAATTGGTCATCGTCATACCCTGTTTCATTATTTTTTCAATGGGGTCTTGTCTGAGGTCAACACAACATCACTCTGAGTAAAGGTAAGTGTGAATGGCATGCTTGTTATTTTGTTGCCTGAAAAGTAATTCTATCACCATACAGCCATTACTCGCGCTAAACTATGTTCACCTGGTAGAGTCTAAATCGAATGCATCGAAATGGGCGTTACGGAAAACTTTTGATCTGGGGCGTAAGATCGTACTGAACAGCGCCCTGACGCCGGCCTTTAAATCATTTGTTTATTTAGGATATCTGGTAACGCCAGACGAATCGATATTTTATTTATTAGCCTAGAGGCGGATGCCTTCTGAATAGTATGAAAACCACTCCGAAATCACCTTTGTATGTCACTAAGCACAAAATCATTTAGGATTACGGCATATTTAATTAATTATTAAATATACTATGAATTCTTCAGCTTTTTTTCTAGTTTCTTTATTGTGTCTTACTGTCTTTATTTGCATATTGAGTCTAAACTGTTCTATATATTCTAATCATGTATGTTGGATTCTCTGTGCTAAAACATTCTCAACACAGATGGACGATTTATCGAATGCCACAAGTCGGTGCGAGAACCCTGTTTTTCCTGGTGCCAAAAGTAGCTCCGGAAATTCTTCGCGTCGTCTTGGTGGTATTATTTCCGAAGCCATCTACATTTTTGATGATGCTGACGATCACTGTGTACTGACTGGCGCTTCAACCATGTCCCCAATAGCAGTAAAGCCTTCGTATTGTGGACACGCTACCGAGGACTTATCAGACTTCAAGTTTCGTTTCATCACTGTTGCAATTCTTTTCACTACGGCTGTTGTCAGTTTGTCAACAAACCGAAGTAAGGGAACGTGTATGTTTCGCTCATCATTATTACGCTCGCTAAATTTTTTGGTGATCTGAATGATTGCTTCAATTCCTTTGAATTTATCGCTATAAAACTCCAGCTTATTTAGATGTATGTTTTCTGCTCGCTTCTTGAGTAAATAGTTGCATCATATCGGAAAATTAGCTTATCCCCTTTCACCAAGAACCGTTTAGTTTGCCCCTCGGTAGTATCGTTTATTGTTGCAAGGTTATTGATAATGCATACAGTTAAAAAAAACTGAATGAAATCGGTTTAAAGCAGAATATAATTAGGCAAATCAATGCATATACAAGCATGCGTAAATGGTGGGTCCCAGAAAAGCCTTTACAATGAAGGCGGAAATAAGTAGATCTCTGCAGCTGTCGATGGCCTAAAACATAACGAGCGAATAAATCGCTTTAACCAAGATATCTAGGCATTGCCATTGGCAGCCGGTAATTTCCCTAGTCTCAGCGGCGTAATTCAGGGCTTACATTATATTGACTTTGAAGACTTGAACTTGATTCTCAGTTAATTGTACGGGCGGTTTTGAATTGGTAAAGCATAACGTACCAAAAGCAACTACTGTAAGGATAAAACATTTAGAAATATTTGTAGAAGCCGACCGATTCAGTGTTATTAGGGTCCCATGGTGCCGTCCAAGATTGTCTTCTGCTTCGAGTCAAATTATCCATAGTGATCGTCTAAGAAATATTTACCTTGAGCTTTGTTATTAGCTATTTGGATCTCTTATTTATTGCTGCTAGGAGAGCGGCACCGTCGGTGTATTTTAGGGCAGTACGCCGGTCTTCACTACTTCTTAAAAATAAATTAAAGACTACAGCAGCAACATAATTTGTTAAGTTGGGTGCAATAAAATGATTAGCGAACATCAGAGCCAAACGCAAAATTTTCTTAAAAACCGCCACTAATGCGCAAACAGAAATGAGTCATGATAGGCTTCTAGTCGTCGAATCATTTTTGTCTGACTGACCGTCATCAGGCATATTGTGATATTAAATATTACGCACAACAGAGTCGAAAGCAACCGAAGAATCTAGAAGGGCAATAGCCAATTGCGACTAATATCGTTGGCATATCTTGAAATCACGATGTAGCACATCGATTTTGTCCACGCATCAAATTCTCGGTTAAGAAAGACTCTGCTCGGGCTGGCCTAGTTCATTTCTCTTGCTAATTATGAAATATAAACATTATCGAAGCGACGTTCGTCTATGAAACAACGAACAAACTAATATAAAAATAGTTACTATAATCAAGGTTGCGATCTTGATATAGACACCTGACCCATTAATTAAATACATTTTTCAAAATAAATTCAGAATTGTATAGTGCAGAAAAGGCAATTCATCCAGTAGACCGATTTCGTCCTTATTGGGAACTCATCACGTACTGGCTAGAATTTGCCGCCGACGGGGATCGAGGGATTAGAGCACTAGATTCCGAAGCATACGCGCCCAGGTTCGAGCCTTATCCGCGTCAACTTCTGGCCAAAATGTGATGAGTTCCTAATAAGGACGAAACCGGTCTACTGGACGAATGGTCTTTTCTGCACTATACAATTCTGAATTTATTTTGACAAATGTATTTATTTAATGGGTCAGGTGTCTATATCAAGATCGCAACCTTGATTATAGAGACTGTTATTACCGCCCGTGCAACCAATGTTTGTTTAACTATATAATATAAAAATAGTTTTTTTAAGAGCTTATTTTGCTCATTTTAAGATTTAGCATCACATTGGGATTCTTTCAATAAGCGTGATCTGAAATTAGCTTTAGATTTCAGTTTTGGTAAGATTCCGAAGAAATGTTATAAATTCAAATGCCTTTGTGATCATTCGTAAGTCTACCGTTCTTTACCATTTAAACGAATAATAGTTTCGATAACGAGCTACGCACATACTTACATGGATATTTAGATATCTCGCCTTCTGGGTTCCAGGGATGGTAGAATAATCCTTGCCGGGTTTAATGGGACACAACCATCATCCCGTTCCATGTGAAACCTCGAGTTTGGTCTAACTACGAGATAGCACTTATTGCTAAATTGGTAGTGAAGGGATGAGAGCAAGTGTGCCAGACATCATGGGCACTGAAGGAAACTGGCTATTTGCATCTTGACAGATATTTCTCATCATTTTTGGCTGACAGACTATTTATGAGAAGGAAAATTCCGAATACAAACCATCCCCACTAAGAATTGCTTACCTAATGTTCGATTACGGTCGACATATAACTCTGAACTATACGAATTATAATGAATAAATACTGCGTCGGCTGTCGCGCAGTGTAAAAACGGTCTCCTTATCTGCTGACTACTGCAGACACCATCTCCCTTGCTGCCTCTTTTCCTTTTATTTCTTCGAAATCGAAAAATTATTCTCTGTGCAACAATATCATTATGGTCGGTGTTGATCATATCACTGAACCCAATATCGAATTGCCAAATATCGAAAATAGTTCAGGTAGAATATCATTCATTAAACCTAGGTTAGATTTTAATGTGCGAACATTAAAACAAACTGAACACCAAGGTGTTCTTGCACGTTCTTTTCGATAAATTAGATCTCGATATGTGTTGTGTATCTGAAACCAGAATATAGGATCCTACTTACATTATATAACTGGATGCACCATTCATATCTGTACGCTTTCGTCTTCGTACTTCTGGTTCAACGGAATTTTCTGAAGCCGGTAAATGAAGTATCGGTATTGTTCTTAGCTCACGAACTTGCGTAACAGAATGAAACTTGTAAATATCCCACTTTGTGCGGCACGCTTAAATACTTCGACGAAAATCAATGCCAGAATCCTTAATAAACTTTGCCTTTTCGTTGTATATGCATATGTTCACACCGATTACGACACACACTATTGCAAGAATGCATTTTCTTAAGCTCTTGACTAAGTAGAGCAAGAATTTCAGATATAGCCTTGAATATGTGTGACATGTATGCTTAAGTAACGCAGAATTTCATTTAGTTGTAAGATAAACTTTAAGCTGTATGCGCAATGAAAATGTTGAGTGATTGTTGGATAGCTGCGCGGAGCATAGATTATACTTAATTAGCACAAACTTCAGACGTAGTTTAAGGCGTTGCACCACATGGCTCCTTCAGCCTTCGGACAACGTTGGACTCAAATAAATCATGTGGCATCTATTTATAGGTGGCGTGGTTGCATCCAGGTTTATCGTTTGTTTTGGAACATTTATTCTGACTCGGGCCATACCCTTATACATTGTAGATTTGTACTGAAGTTTTCCGGACAAATAAATAAGAATAAACCTGGCGGTAGTTTTGCTATGTTGTTGGACACCTGGTTAAATACAATGGGATTGATGTTTACTTCAAGCTCGCCACCTTGATTTAATGAATAAACCTCACATAGATGTAAGCCCACTAGAACAACCGTTCTTCCGACAACAAGATGCAAACATTCAAATGTCAAAGCTAACTGTTCTTGGTGGCGAAAATTCGATTTTACTTTGGACAAAGGTACGTTCCACTTTACACAATGCAGGTACTACTGTATGCAGCATTGTAGGCTCTCGTAATAATAATCATTGGGTTTCTGTAAATTCTATGGAGCTACTCGAAACTAGGCGTCTAATTCCAAACGGCTCGGCTTATAATAATACTCGGAGAGTTGTAACACGATAACTAAGGCGCAGTCTAAAAGTCGATCTCGAATCCTTTTGGACCAAAAAAGTTGAAGAGATGGAAGATTACTTCGCATTAGGTAATAACCGCTGCTTATGTCAACCTATCTGCGTAAAAGGTCAGAGAAAATTAAAAGGTTAGCGAAAATATAAATGATAGTAACAACCATCTAATAATCAATAAAATAAGTCATCTTCGTAGGTGAGCTAAATACTTCAAATATCAATTTTTGTCAGTCTCGATTATCGAAAGCATGCCTGTATCAACAGTGTTCAATGTTAATCTCGGAGAACCATCAGAGTTATAAATACGAGATGCTATCATACCACTTAAATATCGCAAAACTGCAGGCCCCGTTGATTTGTTTCCGTGCTTAAAATGGTGGTGATATAATTTCGGGTGGTTTGATTGACCTTTTTGAATGAGAAGACCATGCCGCTTGCATGAAATTAGTCGAAGATCATTCCTATCTCCAAAAAAGACGATCGTAGTTCGTGTGATAACCATCCCGTTATAAGCTTGACTTCGGTCGTATCTAGGTTATTTGATTTCTTTATTTTACGTCACCTTAGCACTTCGCGTGAATCACAAACGAGAGACTTCGGTCAGGACGATATTGTATGGATAATGTTTATACCTTGAGGCAAGTTTTTTAACAGTGGCATGTATATGGCCGTCCTAAAATAGCCGTCTTTCTATATTTCGAGGCTGCATTCGATTCAGCGTATCGAAATGTTCTACGCGATATTCTGTCAAAAAGTGGCGTGCCCACCAAGTATTTAAATGTTTTACGCCATCTCAACAAGCCCTGCTTGTCTCGATTTATTCTACAGCGAATTAACACAACTTGACTACCAACAGTGGTGTTCAGCAAAGCTGCCTACTTCATTCCTTTTTGTTCAATTTTGTAATGCTATTATGAACAACACTCTTTCATACGTTCAGAATGCAGGTGTTAAAGTTCTCCCGGGTGGCAGATTAGTCGATTCTGACTATGCAGATGATATTGTATCTTTATTATACAATCGAGATTCTGCTAGGCCACCTTGAATAGATTTACTGTTGGGGTTCCGTCTTTCTGTATGTAATTCACGCTCTCCAAATGTAAGGTATTTTTAAAGAATCACCCACCACTCACACAGATTCTGTGATTGCAGAGTTGTCAGGTTTATATACTTTGGCAGATCTATCAATAACTCGAGCCATATGACTGACGAAATGAATAAGAGAATTGACTAAGCTAGAATATCATTCTTGAACTATCGCCATTTGTGGAGAAATGCGAGTATTTTAAAGCTCGTGTTTACTGTGCACCTGTACGCGCAGTTTCATCATACGTTAGAGGACTTGGCCTCTTAGAGTTGATGACGGTAGATGCTTACAGGCATTCGTCCGCCGTTGTTTTAGAATCAAAGTGCATGTAGTTTATGAACAACGAATAGTCAACGCTGACATTTGTAAGTGCATTTGTGGATCGGCCATCGGGTGCTCTTCGTTAGAACAACAAATAAGGCTCTGTTAACAATGTTGGCTCGGTCACATTTTGCGTATGCCCTCAATTTGATCGCCTAGTAGAGCACTGTACTCTCATCCACTACCTGATTAGCGTAAGAAACAACGTGGGAATATTTTTACATAGCAGAAATAGTTAAGGTCAGCTACATCCAAATTGGGTGGTATATGACCCACTCGTCTACCAGAAAGACGTCTAAGTGCACAACATAGTTCTTGGTTGGAAACACTGCGCGATATGACATCGATTCGAGCTCAGTGGCGATCAACTTGCAGATATCTTGTATAATCATCTTTGTAACTTTTTTTGTCTTAGTTGGGCAGAGTTACTTGCGAGGTTTAGTAGTTTTCTATGATTTGATAAAGCGAAAACAGCAGAGAAACTGTGTTGTTGATGTTTTCTTGCATTACATCTGACTTGTACATAATGGTGTTGTGTGGAGGTTTAGTTTGCCTCATTTCTGTGTGTTATCTAGGTAAATATACTCATAGAAACTAGGTACTCCCCTCTTAAATCTCTCTAATAATTTGTGTCTAAATTATTATGTGTTCCATTATTACTTCCTTTTTTTGTTTTTTTATACTCATGATTATATGGCAGTGAACTATTAGTTACTAATGGCTTTTTTATTGTTTTGCGTAATGATGATGACACGGTAAGTCATTCTTAACCAAATTATCTACTTGCCGACTGGCAGCGCGATGCCATGTAGCATCATACTCTGGCTCTGCATCAAAATTAGCCATACCGATAATTTTATGCGCGTTAAGCTTCAGGCCGTACCGACCAGATACTTTTTTAGCACAATAAATAGCTCTGTGTCTCTTATCCTCCCTTTCTGCTACAATATCACCATGGTCAGTGTATTTGAAATCATCAAGTTGGTCACCATGATATATCTCCACTATGGGTAGTGCTGCGATGATCTCAGCAAAAACTGCGTTGATGATGCAGTTAAACATAGTTGGAGCAACTGCACACCCTTGTCGAACGACAGAGCCAATAAATGAAGTTTCGCAAACCCTTACTATTGTGGATTCAGTCCGATGAGTCGTTATAACTGGTTCCGAGCAATCGCACCATTTTCCCGGTAAATCATTACTCACGTATCGCCATTACATCTCGCACGATACGCGAATCGATGGTGGCCAAGTAGCTCATAAACGAAACGAAGGTGGCCCGCTGATATTGGAAGCGCAACTAAAGCGCGCGACTGATTGCATGATTTTGGCCCACGAATGCCATCCGCGAACAAAATCCTTCATGGGTTGACCTGGTTCACTTCTCTCGCTCTTTGGAAATCTATCTGAGGCTAATCACAATGACCACTTGGAGCATCATGGAAAATGTTATGCCTAGGCAGTTAGCAGGAGGGTTTTTGGGACGAATCCGCTCCAGATTAAGGCTGTAAGTTTATTCAGATGCTTCTGAATGTCCATTCTGACAAACTATAAAAATTCAGAAGGTATACCTTCGTCATGATACACCAAAGACATGTCGCTTCATCGAAATTAGCATTTTGGGTGTTCATCTCGTAAGAATTTCGAGGACCAGTATTAGCATAAGCGTTCTTAAAGCGCAATTATGCCCAGTTTCGGTACAACGATATTCAAACGGAATACAGACGGTTGAATAAATCTGACATTTAATCGGAATCTGGTAGCCAAAAGATTGGGCATATATGCAATGATTGAACCAAAAAGCCATCAGTGATATGTCCTAGCATCTGAGCACAAGCAAATGATCCTCATACGCTTATCAGCATATGAGCTATCTGAATACGATGGCATATCACCGTCCTATCTACATGGGTTACATCTCCACGCCTTGTAACAGGGTGACGTCTGTGGTGCTGGTAAATTGGCTTCCCTCGATCAGGTTATGACTAGGGGCAAGGTGGCAGCGCGTGATGACGTACAATCTAAGCCATCTGTGATTGCGTGGGTGGTGTTAACAATTCTTTATAGCAAGTTTGCGGGATTTAAGTAAACACCAATCCCATTTTATTTAGACAGTCACACTAAATACCAAGTTTCCGCCAGCCGCAACGCACTGACGCGTTTCGACCTTCCTTGATCATCATCAGAGTACGACGGCAAACTGAGTAACGAGGATCAAACCGCATTGCATATATATGGAAGGTAATATTAGATATATTCAGTTCTCACTTCTAGTAGCCTCGCATATATTTTACTTTACTAGAAATTTCGGCTGCACAATTTCTATGCAGTCGCGGGCACTAACTTTTTGCAGCTTTTGTCACATATATAGGTATTACAATAAAACAATCAATGAGTGCGCGCGTGGTGGTAAAAATTACTTAAAGCATTACAGCTAAATACTGTTTGTTGCGAAAAGCTAATATATATGCAAGTATGTATTAGGTGTTGCGAACCTAGTAACAAATTAGTTCAGTTGTGACCAGAAGGATAAACCAAAGGCAGCATGAACGGAAAGTATAATCTCATGCACATTCGTTTCGTGCTTACTGGCGACTCATCAGTAGGAACCGGTATTACGCCCTTTAACCACTATATATTTGGTCGAGGAATGTGGAATAATTGGACGGTACAATCTCCTAGACGAATGTGTAAACCTGTAATAGTGAAGCTAACATAATCTAAGTCAACGACAATGCGACTTCAATGCTAACTCACACTATATAATATATATACCGAGTCTGTAAAGGATACTAACACTATAGCTATTGTGTTAGTAACTGATACCTTTTTTTAAATCGATGAGTACCGGATACTAACACTATGGTTTCCGAGTCGGTACATGATACCAACCTGATTGATATAAATTTATGCTAAAGTTCACTGTTAACTCTGTCCAACTAAGGACAGAAGGCTAAGATTATTCAGCTAAAAATCTGCAAATTGATCGCCTCTGAGTAATGTTCCATGCCATATCGCTCAGAGATTCCGACCAAGAACTATGGTGTGCACGTGGACTCTATTCTGGTAGACAAACGGGTTCTATACCATAGTTCTATTATGCTTATGCTTTAGCTGCTTCTGACATTTCAAAATTTGTCCACCTTAATTCTTACGCAAATCCGGCACTGGCTAGGAGAATATTGATATAATGGGCAATCGAATGGTAGGCTTACGTGAAACGTGACAGAACTAGGGTCGCTGATGAAACCCAATTTGTTTGTCTACAAAGAAGTAACTGCTAGCCGCACCACAAGTACGTCTACGTATGTCAGCTTGGCTAATTTGTCGTTGGCAGCCTATCTACGCTATACTCTTCAAACAACCGGAACCCAGTGCTTGTAAGCTTTTTAACGTTTAGACATTCAAGCACCAATTGTCACTCTCGTATAGTAAAGCTGCACTTGCAGGTGCATTATAAACACGTTCATTAAAGGAGAGTGAAATACTGGCGTTTCTCTATAAATGACAAAGGTTCGCGATTCTCATACTGAGCTTGTCACTCATATTGTCTGAGTTATTGATACAGCCACTGAGATATGTAAGCCTGTCAACTACACCCAGATATTCACCTGGAAGCCGCACAGTTGCAATGAGTGATGGATTGTATTGTAGAAGTATCTTAAATTTAGAGAGTGGAAATTTCCCACGGCAAGTCGGAACGATGTCTGATACTCTATTTATGGTGGCCTGGGTAGATTCTCGGTTGTGGATAAATACTACTATATCGTCTGCACAGTCAAGACTGAATTGTCTACCGCTGGAGAGAATTTCGTCTCCTGCATTCTGGACGAATGGCAGAGTATAGTTCATAATGGCATCTATTACATGTTACATCATGGGCGGGCATTACTGCTAGTAGTATAGTTGTTATTGTAGGCCCTAACTCGACCATAAGTGTTTGTGCAGATTGCCAAATTAATAATTGACTAATTCAGTCGGCGTACCAATTGGTCAGAATACCGAATTGAACATTGCGATCCACTGGATCAAATACACTCTCGATGTCTAGAAAGACGGTTATTATGAGACGGTGAAATACATGTAGCTGAACTAAAGAAATACACCTATCCGTCTCATGTAAGCAAATTATAATACTCCAGTAGATTCTGTCAATAGCTGTCATAATGTTTTCAGCTAATTTCTTAGTACCCGAGGAATTTGTGTAATGTTCAGGTCGCACAAACTATATGTATATTGAAAAGAAGTATAATGAAAACAATTTACCGTTCTTTTTTGTTGCATACTTAACTCTGCATGAGATAGCTAATGCTTTTCCGGTACTAGGTCGGTTTCGTTCTTATCAAGCACTTATCAGTAATAACTGGAATTGCTACGGCCAGTATTTGCAGTCTGCATCATTTAATCTAGAATCATGCAACACATTCCCTACATTTCCGAAGCCGTACATTTCATACAAATTTATATAAATACGGTTACTGTAATATTATTTTTCCGATCTCTTATTTTCCAGTCTTCTTAAACATATTTTTGCTATCTCGTGATAAATATGTTAATATATATGTTTCTACTTACTCATTTAATTGTATTACCTATACCTTTAGTTGAGCTTATCCTGGCAGTTGGTTCTAGTTTGGCTGGATCTCTGATGTGTTATGGCATGCCAGCGTTAGTCTACTATAAATCCTGTCGTTGGTCTAAAAACCGGTCATTATCAATGACAAGCTATGAGTGGCGATACGCTTGGTACCTTACGATTGTGACTTGCATATTGCTGGGCCTCGGTTTTGCCACGTCGTTTGGTGTGCTGCCATCTCCTAGTGACACCGATGAATTTACACTATCCTTTGTTCCTACAGATGCATCCGGACTACTGATAACAGTTGCAAAATCTGCTGCCACACTGGTAAACGTCGATAATAACAAAAATCAAGGTAACTTTGTGTAAATAAAAAATAATTCTCTTTTATCAAACTTATTGTTTATTTTTTATTTCCATTGTATTTATTGTTTCTTTGAAGCACATTTTCAACTCACACACCTGACAGTTTCAAATCATATTTCATCTCTTTATTGATTAATCCCTATGGAGACAAGCATTACTAGTGGATGCCCAGCAGAGCCAAGAGCTGTTCTTTTGCGCTCAAAGACCAGTGCAAGCTGCTGCTGTCAAGTTTGAGTTTAGTTTTGCCAATTCCACACAGGTAGTAGGTTTTAAACTGACGCCATCATGAATACTTGTGTGAAGAGCTCGTATAATATTTCTAAATTTAGCAGAAAATAGTTTTTTCACTGATTGTCTAGTAATACGTTGTGAACACTTCTGTTAGATGGCGCTATAAATATCGCTATTTATATAATTGCCTTAGGATAAAACACACAAACATATAAATATATATATATATATATATATATATATATATATATACTATATATGATGAGGCTGACATACTATCAACTGGGATGAATGCAAACGCAAAGCAATATGTAGTCTTAATAGGGTGACGGATTGATTAGAGAATCTATTGAAATTAAATCTAGGGATAATATTATGAATGAAACAGCTGTTGAAAAATCGTTAGGTTCGATTTGGAATACCGCATTAGCTAATGGCAGGAAAAGGCGATTTCACGAATTGGAAACTGAAGCTAGCTTCAATAAGATATTAAGAACATCGGACTAAGATTGATTTATTAGTAGGCTTATTATTCAAGTAATGACTAATCAATTATTAAGAATATAGTTTTTTGTAAATTTCATCTCTAACTACTCCCTTGATTTTAATAAAACTCTTTGTGATTTTAACACTTATTTTGTGTCTGGTACCTCCACCCTACCTATTGAGATCATTCCAATAATAAATCATTTCAAATATGTGGAAGTAATATTTAGTCTGACGCATGCAAAGTCTAAATTAATGTCTATTGACTGCAATTTCATTTAGATGTACGTAAATGTGTATCAATTATATTTAACTGAATCTTTTTAGTTATGTATGCACATACACATGCACATGCGTGGCGTGCGCCTATTTAATGGTATGACAATAATTGTTATTATCTGGAGTACAACCTGAGTGATTTGAATTGAAATTTAACACGTGAATTGGTCATTCAGACTTCTAGTTTTATCATCCATGGCATTTTTTATGACGATTATTTCTGAATTATTGGTCTCCCCCCACCAGAATATGTGAGAGCAATCTCAGTTACGCCATTTTACATTAAGTGTATAAAAGGAATAGTTAACGCATGCAATTGGTAAATTCTTATTCAGCCTCTCTAGTCTCACTTGGGAGAGAGATGAGAATAAAAGTTACGGAAATTCACACACACACACACACACAAACATCTAGTGAAAGATCAGTCTGAAGTATAAATAATATGGCTAGAGGAAATAACGCGCTTGCTTCATTAGTTTCATTTGTTAAACTTGTGAGGATGGACAAACTGAAGATAGCTACCGATAAATGTAGCCGAAATATCTTAAAAAAGGAAAACTACTGGAACAATAAAAGCTGCGTTAGTCAAAGCGCAGATCAGGTAATTTAAACTGCTCTTATATTCCTTTTTAAATCTAAAACAAGAATACCTTTGATGTTCGAAATAATATCAGGGTCGAGGGTGATTAAAGCAAGCCAATTAAAGACGATGCCAAAATATCAGATTCGAGAATGCCAAAAAATTGAAAATTGACTTCTTGAATTTGTAGGAAATCTTCAGTAAACGATGAAAATTCGAGTTTCATTTAACAGAACAAAACAAATTTTGAAAAACTAATTTAATTCGCTGTGTAAATTTACAGACGTATCCCTGACGCGGTCGCCAGTTGTAATTTTACCATATGCGTATGCAAGGTAGTGTATACACCCAGCTTATACGGTCACGAATCATATAAATGGTACGACTAGTTCAATGGGATGTCACTAAAATAGTCCATTCTGTCTATCGCAGATAGTTGTGGACGGTTCCGTGAAATTTGGTGGGTTTTTGGTGGACACACGACCATCTGTGACCTTCCTGTGTCTCTTGTCTCTGGAGCTGCAACAATGAAAAGATGCATAGTAGACATAGCTCAGCCAAGGACAGTGTGGTTATCCCTACCATGCAGCTGCAGCGGCTCTTATACCAGTACACTAATCACGCTCAGATAACCGATCGAAGAAGACAAGAAGAAATACATTTAAATCATCTCACTGTATATAAGCTTCATCTCCGCGGGGCATCCAATCAGAATCACGTACATTATTTAACCAATTAAAATAACTTCCTGTTTGAATTACCTTAACCAAGATTGCGATTTTGATATAAACACCTGGCCCAATATATACATACATTTGTTAGTATAGACCACGAATTATATAGTGTAGTAAAGACAGTTCATCCAGTAGACCGGCTGCGTTCATGTTGGAAACTCATCACATATTGTCCAGAATTTGCCGCGAACATGGCTTGAATTTCATTGTAAGGTGATGTGATAATGAAAAAAGAACGTAATAGTGGAGAAACTTTACCTTAAGAATAGGTTTATGCCTACAGTTTAAAAATCTGTTGTCTTTGCGCCAGATCTAAACTCGAATAAAATATCTGGTTCTTTATGTAGTACCGGCAGTGTGGCTCAGTGGTTAGAGCACCAGATTCCGAAGCAGACGTGCCTAGGTTCGAGCTCTGTCCGCGGCAAATTCTGGCCAGTTCATGATGAGTTCCCAATAAGGACGAAACGGATCTATTGGTTGAATTAACTTTTCTACACTATACAATTCTTAGTTTATACTGGCATATGTAAGTAATTAAAGACCGCAACCTTGATTATAATAAAATTCTGATTAAGTTTGATTACATGTTTCTTTGTAATTAAAATTGGAAGCGAATTTGCGTACACAGACTCATCCAAACATGCAAACAGGAATAAACCATTCACCAGTTTATATGTTATTCGTGGAATATTTCTGTTTTCTATTTACTACCACACAGAGTTGCACCTGAATAAAAAAGTGATGCTTCACTGTCGTAAAACAATAAAAGAAGTGTTTATTAGTGAGCTGCGATTGAACAATAGATCGCCTATTCCTAGTGTGAGATTGATTGTGTGCTAGTCTAACCTCTCCTCATACGCCTACCTGATAGGAGGTATTCTAATTGCGCCGAAGTGCCACCAGTAAGCATGGGTCATTAAGTAACACAAAACAACAGTATATTCCGGTCTCTCTTCATGCAAACTATCACTATTTAAAAATGGAGAAAGGATGATGTAACGAACAGATTCTGCAATACGCAACTTGTATTCGTTTATTGCTGTGAAACACCCTGGAAATCCGCTTGATTTGGAGTTCGATTATTATAAGCTGTATATTAATGTTTCAGAAAAGCGATCTCTTTTGCTAGCTGTATTTCAAATGAAATTTCCTTCAATTCTGTTTTTTATAATCGGCGTATCCTACCCGCATAGCACTCTTAGCAGCTTCTGTGTGTGCATAAATGGATAAGTAGACTGTTCAATTTTAGAGAGTTCATCCTTTTCACTCGATAGTACATCAACACATTAAAGAGAGCAATCAAGTCGTGCACCTGAGTATGGGAGTATATTCAAAGTATTGCAGGACTCTGGATACAAAGCCGGTAACCACGTCTGTCAGTCATAAATGAACTTCAGAATAATGCAGTATTGTTTATTTTACCGCATGCAGTAGCTAAAGGCATTGTGTATTTAAGACTGATCGATTTCTTAAGAAACGAATGCTAGGGAATTTTAGATTGAACACAGTTAGAAAAGCTGAGATTCTTTCACAATAGTCGAAACCGTTTGTCACAATCAAAAACCAAAGCTCTATGGTTTGCAAATGTCTTGCAAATAAAAATTTAAACAGAATGCGTATTGTGGAAGCAGTTACGTGCAACATTCTTTCTCTGCAGTTGAATAACCAAAATAGATTTGTACATTAATTAAATGTAAAACGGTGATATGTTCGTGCGTTTTACTGCATGTGCTTTATTCAATTCATGATTGGTATGGTGTAACTCAAAGATTTTATCCAACATAATTTTTTTTGCTTTTATAAATTTATCATAACTTTCAATTGGTTTAAATCTTGCGAAAAGAACCTGTTTCAAATTGTGTTGTATAGTCCTGTCTTCTAATGAACTTATGCTTCAAAACACAAATTATTTCTTGATTTGTGTGAAGATGTACACGTAACACAAGTCTAAATTTTCGCACTCTATAATTATATGTTCTCATAAAAGGGTGAACTCAATCTTCTGCACTGTCCGCCTAAAGAAGTTTGGCCATAGCTATAATTTGAATTATAGATATCTTTTACTGCAGATTGCAGTGGGATTTAGCTATTCATTGGAAAATTTCTTGTGTATGCATTCAAGACCAAGGCAGCTACAAAATGTGAAGTTTAATGAAGGAAGCAACCATTCTTCTTCATCTGTTATTGCTTTTTACCCTTTTTGAAGTTAAATACGAGCTGAATTCTTATCTACTGTGCAAACAATAACCAATTAATGGTGTGTTACGCACCAGAACAAATTCACTGATCTAGAGGCCAGGTACTCAATGGTCTATTTTAGAATGCCTTAAACAACCCTATTTACCATTTTTTGGGCAAATATTTAAGAAAACTTTGACTATGCGTGATCGATTTTTTGTGTACCATTGATCTGTGCAATGTACCACCAGTTTTACGCTTGATTTGCGTATCAATAAATACTAGAATATTATCCTCTTTATTTTTAACTGTAACGCAAGTATTTTAATGCATCATCATCATGCACAACCATACAAAAGCCACAATAACTAATGTTTCACTGCCATATAACCAAAAAAACGAAACAAAAAATAAAAGGAAGTTTTTATAAATAACGACAAAAGTAATAATTTAGGCACACAAATTATTTGTGAGATTTACGAGAGAGAGAGAAAGAGGACCTAGTTACTATGAATATATTTATCTAGATAACACACAGAATTGAAACATACTAAACCTTGACGCAACAAGTCAGCTTTAATCAAAGCGAAACCAGAAATACATTTTCTTGCTGGTTCCTCTGTATCACATCATAAACGAAACCAAACTTCGCAACTAACTCTGCTCTACTAAAAGAAATTAACGGAGATAATTCTACTAGAAATCTACATCAAGATCGCAACTGAGCTCAATTTGATGCCATATCGCACAGGGTTTCAAACCAAGAATTATGATGCCAGATAGACCCATCCTGGAAGACGGGTGGGTCCTATACTACCCAATTTGGATGTAAGTGACTTCAACCGTTTCTGCCATGTCAAAATCTGCCCACCTAGTTTCTTACGCCAATCTGGCGCTGGATGTGAGAACAGGGTTCTACGAGGAAATTAAATTGGGGGCATACGCAAAACGTGATCAAGACAGCGAAGTTGACGGAACCTTATTTGTTTTTCTAACGAGAAGCACTTGTTGGCAGATCCAAAAATACATCTTCGGATATCAACGTTGGCTATTCGTTGTTGGTAACCAACGTGTGCTATTCTTCTCGAACATCGATAGTCGAATGCCTGTAAACGTTTAATCTCATCGACTCTAAGAGGCCAAGTCTCGCTTGCGTATAATAAAACTGCCTGTACAGGTGCATTGTAAATATGACACTTAAGGTAGAGTGAAAGACTCGCGTTTTGACATAAATGACACATGTTAGAGAAAGATATTCTAGCTTTAGCTATTTTCATATTTACTTGGTCAGAAATATTGCCTGAGTTATTGGTAGAGCTCTCAAGTTATACAAACCTGTAAACTATGTCAAGATCTCCACTCTACAGTCGCAGAGGTGGAGTGAGTGCTGGGTTATCCTGTAAAAGTATATTACATCTAGAGGGTGCGAATTTCATACCGAAAGACGAAATGTCTGCAATTCTATTCAAGGTGGTCTGAGTAGAATCTCGATTGTCGAATAATAGTACGATACCGTTTACATAGTCAAGATCTACTAGTTTACCGCCTGGGAGAACAAAATCTGCATCCTGAAGTTGTAGAAGACCGCTGTTTTTAAAAGCATCGAATTAAAAATTAAAGAAAAAAGTTGAAAGTGGACAGCCGTGCAAATACCACTGCCGATTGTAAAATTGTGCGTTAATTCATCGTGTACCTTAACGCGACCAGAATTGCTTGTGTGGGGAGCGCATATAATATTTAAAAATTTTGTAGGTACACCAATTTTCAACAGAACGTCGAATAAAACATCACGATCTACCGAGTCTAATGCACTCTTAATGCCTAGAAAGACCGTTATTTTGGGACGCCAATATAAATGCTGCTGTTCAAGAACATGACCTAACCTAAAAATTTTATCAGACAACTTTATCCTGTTAAATACTGTTTCTTGCTAAGAACTAATATATATGCAAGTATGTATTAGGTTTTGCGAACCTAGTAACAAATTAGTTCAGTTGTGACCAGAAGGATAAACCAAGGGCAGCATGAACGGAAAGTATAATCTCATGCACATTCGTTTCGTGCTTACTGGCGACTCATCAGTAGGAGCCGGTATTACGCCCTTTAACCACTATATATTTGGTAGAAGAATGTGGAATAATAGGACGGTACAATCTCCTAGACGAATGTGCAAACCTGTAATAGTGAAGCTAACATAATCTAAAGTCAACGACAATGCGACTTCAATGCTAACTCACACTATATAATATATATACCGAGTCTGTAAAGGATACTAACACTATGGCTATTGTGTTAGTAACCGATACCAACATTATTGTACCGAAAAGGTACATGGTACTAGCACTATGGTTACCGAGTCGGTACATGATACCAACCTGATGGATATCAATTTATGCTATAGTTCACCGAAATTGAGAATTACAATAATTTCTGAACATCTGTTACTCCAGTAAAACCATACACTCTGGCCTTGATCGATATCAGTTATCACATTTCGCGGTAAGCATGACATCATTCAATTCAATATATTACAGTTAAATACTGTTTATTGCGAAGAACTAATATATATACAAGTATGTATTAGGTTTTGCGAACCTAGTAACAAATTAGTTCAGTTGTGACCAGAAGGATAAACCAAAAGGCAGCATGAACGGAAAGTATTATCTCATGCACATTCGTTTCGTGCTTACTGGCGACTCATCAGTAGGAGCCGGTATTACGCCCTTTAACCACTATATATTCGGTAGAAGAATGTGGAATAATAGGAGATACAATCTCCTAGACGAATGTGTAAACCTGTAATAGTGAAGCTAACATAATCTGAAGTCAACGACAATACGACTTCAATGCTAACTCCCACTATATAATATATATACCGAGTCTGTAAAGGATACTAACACTATGGCTATTGTATTAGTAACTGATACATTTTTTGAAATCGATGAGTACCGGATACTAACACTATGGTTTCCGAGTCGGTACATGATACCAACCTTATGGATATAAATTTATGCTAAAGTTCACCCAAATTGAGAATTACAACAATTTCCGAACACCTGTTACTCCAGTTAAACCATACACTCTGGCCTTCATCGATATCAGTTATCCCATTTCGCGGTAAGCATGACATCATTCAATTCAATATATTACAGTTAAATACTGTTTGTTGCTAAGAACTAATATATATGCAAGTATGTATTAGGTTTTGCGAACCTAGTAACAAATTAGTTCAGTTGTGACCAGAAGGATAAACCAAAGGCAGCATGAATGGAAAGTATAATCTCATGCACATTCGTTTCGTGCTTACTGGCGACTCATCAGTAGGAGCCGGTATTACGCCCTTTAACCACTATATATTTGGTAGAAAAATGTGGAATAATAGGACGGTACAATCTCCTAGACGAATGTGAAAACCTGTAATAGTGAAGCTAACATAATCTAAAGTCAACGACAATGCGACTTCAATGCTAACTCACACTATATAATATATATACCGAGTCTGTAAAGGATACTAACACTATAGCTATTGTGTTAGTAACAAATACATTTTTTGAAATCGATGAGTAACGGATACTAATACTATGGTTTCCGAGTCGGTACATGATACCAACCTGATGGATATAAATTTATGCTAAAGTTCACCCAAATTGAGAATTACAACAATTTCCAAACACCTGTTACTCCAGTTAAACCATACACTCTGGCCTTCATCGATATCAGTTATCACATATCGCGGTAAGCATGACATCATTCAATTCAATATATTACAGTTAAATACTGTTTGTTGCGAAGAACTAATATATATGCAAGTATGTATTAGGTTTGCGAACCTAGTAACAAATTAGTTCAGTTGTGACCAGAAGGATAAACCAAAGGCAGCATGAACGGGAAGTATAATCTCATGCACATTCGTTTCGTGCTTACTGGCGACTCATCAGTAGGAGCCGGTATTACGCCTTTAACCACTATATATTTGGTAGAAGAATGTGGAATAATAGGACGGTACAATCTCCTAGACGAATGTGTAAACCTGTAATATTGAAGGTAACATAATCTAAAGTCAACGACAATACGACTTCAATGCTAACTCACACTATATAATATATATACCGAGTGTGTAAAGGATACTAACACTATGGCCATTGTGTTAGTAACTGATACCTTTTTTGAAATCGATGAGTACCGGATACTAATACTATGGTTTCCGAGTCGGTACATGATACCAACCTGATGGATATAAATTTATACTAAAGTTCACCCAAATTGAGAATTACAACAATTTCCGAACACCTGTTACTCCAGTTAAACCATACACTCTGGCCTTCATCGATATCAGTTATCACATTTCACGGTAAGCATGACATCATTCAATTCAATATATTACAGTTAAATACTGTTTGTTGCGAAGAACTAATATATATGCAAGTATGTATTAGGTTTTGCGAACCTAGTAAGCAATTAGTTCAGTTGTGACCAGAAGGATAAACCAAAGGCAGCATGAACGGAAAGTATAATCTCATACACATTCGTTTCGTGCTAACTGGCGACTCATCAGTAGGATCCGGTAGTACGCCCTTTAACCACTATATATTTGGTAGAAGAATGTGGAATAATAGGACGGTACAATCTCCTAGACGAATGTGTAAACCTGTAATAGTGAAGCTAACATAATCTGAAGTCAACGACAATACGACTTCAATGCTAACTCATACTATATAATATATATACCGAGTCTGTAAAGGATACTAACACTATGGCTATTGTGTTAGTAACTGATACCTTTTTGAAATCGATGAGTACCGGATACTAACACTATGGTTTCCGAGTCGGTACATGATACCAACCTGATGGATATCAATTTAGGCTAAAGTTCACCAAAATTGAGAATTATTATTCCACATTCTTCTACCAAATATATAGTGGTTAAAGGGCGTAATACCGGCTCCTACTGATGAGTCGCCAGTAAGCACGAAACGAATGTGCATGAGATTATACTTTCCGTTCATGCTGCCTTTGGTTTATCCTTCTGGTCACAACTGAACTAATTTGTTACTAGGTTCGCAAAACCTAATACATACAAGCATACATCAGCCCAGCATTTGCGATACATTTTTATAGCTATGGGCAGAATAATAACCAGTTGCCCCACATTTCTTATCAAGCCTCGCCGAGAGGAATGGTTTTTTCAGAGAGGAAGGTGATGTAAGGGCTCAAGAAAAATTCGGTGATATATTGGATATATGAAATTCAAATTTAATTTACGCGGCACCATTTAAAAAGAGCAAAGTTTGCGAGCTTTCGATTTCATGCTATATAAGCACGGTGAAATTACCATGCCATTTAGTGTTCACGTTTGCCTTCTGCTGAGCGCTACGTGTGCGTGCTGTCTCTTGTCATACTGCCTTTTCATCTACGCTGCCTTCTGTACTTGCTTCACACGCAGAGTCAATTACAGTCACGCAAATCTTGTTGCTACACAACTAGTGAGACGGTGGAACATCTACGTATTGGACATTTACGTGTGCCAGATACCACGGTATTGTCGCAGATCTTCAACGAGACAATATTCAGTCTTCACACAGGCTCTCGCTGCTGATGTCAACGCCACAACCGAAGTAACAATAGCCAGTCAACGAGAGCTGGTCTCAAGTGTCTGGGAGTATTTCTAGACACTGCTACACTAACTAAAATTTTTCGGCATTTGCCGGAGAACGCAACACCGGGCCTAATAAAGACCCTCAAAAGTACTATTCTCAGCCAACTTTGCACCTAACTGACTTTTTGACGTCCTATGGCATTTAATTGAAGCCGGGGCGTTTTATAATATCTATTTATTAATTAAACAAATTATTTATTATTTATTATTTATTATAGAAATATTTAAAATTTTCCATCCATGATAATCCGCGTATTTCCATGGAGATTAGTTTTTTTATTTGTAAGAATTCTTCATACGTTAGACAATGGTTATGCTTGCCGGAATATCTATCAAGAATTTTTAATATTTACAATAGTTTTTTCAATATGGCTTTATTATTAAACTGTGGCATAAATTTTCAAATAGTGGAACAGAACTGGCAGTTGGACTAAATAAAATATTAATATATGTAAATGACTTGATGAATCATTCTAAATGTGCAGTATACGGTTTTTGTTAAACCCTACACCTATAACCAATACATTGATGCATTGGTTGATAGTGTTCCGACTTTTTTGTGTTAGAGTGGCTGCAATTACATAATTAGTGTTGGCGGCAAATGAGACAGAACTGTTAACTCGTAAGTTGCAAGATAATAAACAATGTTGCGATCCGGCATAATCTTATCCCTTCTGAAATTGAATAACAAAGAAATGCTATTCCAGAACTCGTGATTATTAATTCCAATTCCTGGAAGATTATAACCTATAACTCCATGCAATCTTTATTTAAACCAAGAAAGCGGCTTAATCCTAGAAGTTTACATTATATTTTTTTGCTGAATCTAATAACTCGTACATAACGAACGTATCCTACGTGAAACAAAACATTATTTATTTATAATTATAATTTAATTTTCACAGTAGAGTACTAAACATTATCATCTTTCAAATTTGATCATATCCTCAACAAAATTTAGCAATGCTTTATTCCTCTATGCACAAAGAATCATTAAGTTTACGTATTTCAATTTTTTGGAATATAAGATATTTGTTTTTTTAATTGAAGCAACATTACTTAACTTAACGAATTTAATATTCAAGACACGGAGAAATTAATTATGAGACATGCACAAACCAGTCAGCGGCTAATAATGTAAGCACACGTGACACAATGGCCGCAGAACTCAAGATCTTACAGTTCCGATATCTCCCCGTAATTAAACTAGCATATTTTGACAAAGAAATTCGACCACTCGTGCGCTATCAGCTCGGCGTATTTCAGTGGTAACTCCAGATACATGGCACATGATTTATCGTTACTAAGTGCAAATCACCAGAAGATGTATAAAAACTTGGCGATATAGCATTCAATATAAATTACCATGATGTCCTTACTGTGACTCACTCAACAAACCTCAACGTTAATGAATGTTATCGTTAAACTTTCTTAGGTTGCTTTCATGGTCGAACAGTAGCAGCCATTACATTAATAACGTCAAATTTTCAGTAGCATGTACCATAGATGTAAAATTAATGGCTGCTTATAGCAAGTCAGTTAAAACTCACGGCCTAGGAAAACTCAGTCTCTTTAGGCATAGCCATGTTTTCTTGGGACGTTTGTCGTCAAATAATTTTCATATTGCACATTATGCATAATTTATCTGGCGAAATTTGGACATTTAATTGATGCAATCAAAGTTACTTTCCTAGTGACGATCGTCTAATTAATTTTACTCAGGAGCAATAATCGTGTAAATCCGCTTATCCATGAATCAGTGAAATCGTCCATATTTTAGCAAAGATTATGGAAATAAAATTATTAAACTTCATTAGTACAACTAGACGAACAACGCGGCATCGTATAAAAACTAATGATCCACCAGTTTTTGCCCGAGCTTGATATTTATATCAGAAAAATACAGTCAGCGAAAGTTATCTAAATTAAGTGCTTAAGGTCATTATCCTTCAAAATAGATGTAGTCCACGAGCATAAACGATAGACATGCAAGCAAAGAAACAATTTGGTGAATGGAAATTATATTTTGATTACCGTGCCCTTGAGAGAGTCAAGATTCTGGATCAAAATCTGAAAAACGTGAAAAGGATATCATCGACAAAGTAGCCCAAAGCGAATGATACACTGTGACTGGTTTAAAACAACTTACCATCAACCGCCACTCAAGGAAGAATGCGTAGCAAAAGCTGTAGTAAAATACTCATATGCCCTTTGGTTTGTGCAATCCATCACAGACACTTCAGAGATTCATGAACGATAACCTAGAGGATCTCAAGATAATGACTTAAAACAACATATATAAATAAATCAATGAGATGCTAGCTCGTATTAAGCAATTTGTTCTTGTGTTAAATAAGGAAAGATTCTCGTGGACCTCAAAAACCAAAGTTCTTAGGGTATAAATTCGGACATGGTATAACAAATACAAATAAAAAGATCAATATCATTAAAAAATTCCGACACCAACCTTATGGCCTGTGAAACTATTATCGCAAACATAACCCAATAATAGCGCAACCAAAAACACTATATACAAGACATCTCCAAGGGTTGAATTCACCGAAGTCCATTTCACGTCTGTGTTAAAACGCTTCCAATCAGCTGTTGTTCGAAATAATTAACAACTTACTTGCAATAAATACGAAATAACGGCATTAAACAGAACATTTCAACGGACTAATCCGTCTTTTCTCGAGGCGCCACACTGAAACAAGAATTTCAGAGTAATCCGTGCGCAATTGAATTCGACTCCAGAAAACAGAAGCCAGCAAAGAAACAATATTTGGCTATCGAATGGAATTATTAGTCTTGCAAGAAACCTGTCTCCACTTTATACGATATCACATGCGCTTTTCCTTCAAAGTGGAAATTCATAATACACCGTTGGTTGAGGCACTCCAACAATTTACTCAGAATTACACCAAAATTTTAATACGCTAAATGATCTGCCATTACTCATGTAAAATGAAAAGAAAATTTAATGTCAAATTATTCATCTTGCATTGGAATAAACTCAGTAGTCTATTATAATGCTAAACTGTCGCTTTCGAATAGCATTCAGACGAAACAAGCAATCTACATGGAAATAAAGTTTCATGGCGTTTCATCATTTTCAGGTGATGTGATGCGGATGTCATCGCATACAAAATGCAGGAATAATTTTACACTATATTTGACGTATACCATAATTTGAGATATCCTGGTGTTGATAGGTCTAGAAATTTTCTACAAGAACGTTTATTCTAATCGAAAATCAAGCGTAGAATTAGCGACTAGGTTAAAGCCTGTCGCTTATGCCAAATATACTAAATCCTCCGGTATATGCACACTGAATTAAGCTTTTCTGAACTGCCTAACGTTGGTATCAGATTTATACACATAGATATAATTGCCTTTCTTGTAACTTCTGGGTTCCGTTATTGAATAAGCAGGACTGCTTGTCATACAGGATGGTTAAAATTTATAGCGTTAACAAACTAAAATGCAGAAAATATTAACTACGCTTTCTTGTTACACTAAGTGGCAAAATTTGTTTTATTAGAAGTAGTGGCTATCGATTAAGCCGCAAATTTTATGGTGCTTATATTACGAGATAGGTTAAAATAGATAGGAGTCGATATGCGATTAGCGACAACATTATATCCAAAATTAAAACCTTCTAGTGGAAAGCGTGCATCGCGAGTGAGAGGCCAAGTTATTTCTCACATGAACAATAAAACTTTCTTATCGCGTTTCCATTTTTACTATTGGGTATGCGATCACGGTAACAGGAATGTATTAAAAAACCTGTTGTCAAAGTTACATTTTCTTTGAGATAATGGATGAAGCAACAGCAGTGGCAATTACTTAAGCAGTATAAATCCGCAACTCACTAGAGAACATCATCTGTCAGTTCATTTAATCAGAAACATTAACAATATTAGTTCATGTACGCGTGGACGCGGCAAATTCCCCCCAGATTCCAAAGTATATCTGACCTCATCTAATAATTAAGAAAGGTCTCAATTAATTTGAGATTGACTACAAAAGAATTAAAAAATCGGTGTTCATTTTTTAATCGAGTCCTGCTTTTGAGTTCTGTAGTCGAACCCAAAATATAACAGCAAATGTTAAAGATTAGGACCATGTGACATCACCTGGTCAACCACAAAGTATTTCGTTAGAGTATCAAAAAGAAATATAGTGAAAGCCAGGATGATAGCGATGGGGCGATGGACTTAAAATGAGACCGTTAACATTAGCCAGTTTGCGGATAATGTGGTTAGTATTGAATATCAATGACTTCAGCAAGCAAAGAAAAATGTATCCAATCCAGGGGAGCCATCGCGTCAACGGAGATTTCAGACTTATTCAAAACTAAACATTTGCTTCCTTATTGTATGCTGAATTAAGTCAGCAAAACTTCATAGTAAATAAGCGTTGGCTTGTAACAAAATGAATCTTCCTGGAATTCGATCCAAATTACCATGCACCTTAATAAGTTTGTTTGGTTTTTTTGACGTTCATAAGTGTTCAATAGAAGTGACGGAGGCTAGATGAAGGGATAATGCGTCATGGACATTAGAAAGCATGAGTATAGGATTAAATACTGTTTGTTGCAGAGAATTAATATATATGCAAGTATGTCTTAGGTGTTGCAAATCTAGTAACAAATTATTTCAATTGTGACCAGAAGGATAAACCAAAGATAGCATGAACGGAAAGTATAATCTCATGCACATTCGTTTCGTGCTTACTGGCGACTCATCAGTGGCGTCCTATTATCCCACATTCCTCACCCAAATATAAAGCGGTTAAACGACGTAATATCTGCTCCTACTGACGAGTAACCAGTAAGCACGAAACGAATGTGCATGAGATTATACTTTCCGTTCATGCTATCTCTGGTTTATCCTTCTGGTCACAACTGAACTAATTTGTTACTAGGTTCGCAACACCTAATACATAGTTGAGTATCCGATGTCAGAAATGAATATTATATTTAAAGTTAAGACTGAATGCATTCCAATTAATTTGACGTGCTGTATTTATCATTGTATTACTTGAAGCCGAGGCTGAGAAGGGAATAATTGAAATACAATTAAACAATAATTGATTGTGCGGGTGGTGTTAAAAATTATTTAAATCAAGTTTGCGTGCTTGAAGAATTTTTTAAATATAATTCCGTGACAATAGCTACAAACAAATAATGTTCGTGACTGCATAGAAATTATGCAGCCGATATTTCCAGTCCGTGCAATGTGTGCAAGACCACTAGAGATGAAACCACTATCTTATTTTGCTATCCATATATATATATATATATATATATATATATATATATATATATTTGCAATGCGGTTTGATCCTTGCTAGTCAGTTTGCCATCGTACTCTAATGATGATCATGGATAGTCGAAACGTGTCAGTGCGTTGCGACTGACGGTATTTTTGTTATTTTGTTCGACGACTGGTTAAATACAATGGGATTGGTGTTTACTTCAAGCACGTAAACTTGATTTAAAGAATTGGAAGGCACTTGACATTAATTTAGATGAGGATATATCTCTCTGTGTAGGACATTTATCACCTAATCACTGGAGTGGATGCAATCAATTAGACTGTTTCTACGAGTAGGGAAATGCATTAAATGATGTAGATATTTTTCAACAACAAGCCACGGCAGCGAGTGATTTTTCGGGGCTAGAATTCTCTCGATGACGTTAGAATAGTTAAGGTTGTCGAAATCAATGGACATTTCTGTCAAATGTTTGAAGAAGTTAGATAAAGGTTACATTCCGCAAATGTCGTCAATCGATGAAAGATTAGAAGGCCAGTAGACTACACAGAAATATTTAACACAATATCTTCAGTGAGATAGCAAAGATTCACGCCTTGAACAGTGAAAGTTATCCAGGCACTTGGCCATGAGAGAGGACCGGACATATGCGGTTACCCCGCCACCATGGTCAGCAGCTCTGTCATTTCGATGAATGAAACAAATTTTGATGGAAAATAAATCATCGCTGTGCACTGTGTTAGATAAGCTTTGACCAGCAAGCACATGTCTAGCTCAGTCGATGAAAAGAAATCTCGTAGCTTATTGATTTTTGTTAGGAGGGTCCTGTCATTTATGAGAATTACTGAATTTCAATCATAAAAAATATGAGATCGGTAGGATGGAGCCAGCGGTGATCTTACAATTTCGGCCGGAGTGCGACTTGGGCTGACGAGTGTGATGGATCCTAACGTTCCCAGTGCAATTCGTGCCGAGAGGTTGAAGAGTTTAGACATTTTAAATGTTGCGCAATGCGAGTACAGGGCTCGAAACGATGAACAGATATGATGGAGACGTCTCGACTATCGAGAAGATCAGTAACAAGGTTAAAGAAAAGGACAGGTACATTGGTTTGTTCGATCAGGCACTACGCTGCTAATTTTAGTTTCATTTTAAGCTGATCTAGATATTTTTTATTTTAGATTTTGGTTAAGGAGGCACTGATGTTGTCAGGAAAATTTGTAGGTAAAATAGTTTCAGTACATCACATGATTCGGGTGTAAGTACCACGTCTAGAGTCTATGGTCAACAACGAATTTGACAATGATTTTGTGACATAGCAAAAGTTTTCCGAGTAGTGCTCGTGACCCATAATGAGGATTAAGTAAATTGAACAGCCATTCTAATTCTAAATAAATTAACTACACGGAGGCCCGCAGTAGACTTATCCCAACTTCAGAATTTATTCATGGTATTGGTCCAGATTGAGAAAGTAACTTTGGTGGTAGAGAGTTTAAATAGCTAGTGCTGAATTACTGCAAAACAATTTGAAGGAAGTTGCGTTCACGCCTTCCTTTGACCTTTTTTAAGAGATAAATGAAGATTTACACATAAGAAGTTCCATATCGCTGTTGCTGAGTCTTTTGTGTGTTGTTTGATCAAAAGTACGCTGCTAATTTACCGAAATATCCTTAAAAATGTGCAAAATTTCAATCAGTTGCGTCAGAATATCTAAGTTCAACTGACTTTCAGAAGACGGTAAGCGCGAATACCAGATAAATAAATTGAGATCACAATAGTGGCAAAAAGAAATTTTCACATTTGTGTAAGAGTTGTGATTGACAAACAGATGCAGAAATTTCCCAAAATGAGCCGCTATTAAGCTGGAAATTTCGACCGCTTTCTGTTGTAGTTAGAATCGACAGCTTTACGGAGTCGCCAGTTTGAGGTTAATAATTAAAGTGTCAACTGAGAGTTGCTACATGAAGACGGCACAATTTAGGTTCATCTATCGATGAATTGATTGTGTGAACTATATATAGAATGACTTATGAGGAAAAAGTAAATAGCTATAGCCAACACCCAATCGAGTTGTGAAATAATTAATATTGATCTATTTATAAATATTGTATTGTAATGCTCCAACTAGATTCCTGTGCAAATTTTCTCAGGAAAGAAAAAGAATTATCAATCTGTCCATAGATTTAAAAAATATATGGTAATTTACTGATGCTGTGCTGGCACGTATTCGTGACATGCGTCATCTTTGATATAATTTCACGCAACCACTAGTTACTAAAACAAAAATTGTTAACCTTAGCGGTTGGTTCATAGCGCGTAAAGCAAAATATTGGGTTACTGGTAAGTTTTGAGAGCTGCAGCGTAAAATTTGTAAAGTGGAATACAGCAGGCGTTGCCATGCTAAGTTAGTGATTCTTTATCATACTCGATCACTGTTAATGATAGTAGTCGATGAGAAATCGGAAGTGAGTTTATGTTCGACTTGGTGGTCCATGATTTTCAAGAATGAATATGTGAAATGCGTAACTGATGTAATAACATTGGACACGATAATTTCATTTACTATGATATTAAGCCAGTGACTATATATTGTTAATATATATGATATTAACTTTATGTACCTGGCACTATCACAAAATAAAAATTACGTGTTCAGGCTTGAGCCATACTTTGCAACTGTATAGTGTATAAACAATACGACATTCAAATCTAATGTCAAAAATAAAAAAAACTGAAGTCTACTCGATTCTTCCTGCAGAAATGGTATAATAATGAAGAATTTTTCAGAAACTTTCATGATTGTTGGCTAGGAACATTTGATTATAAAACTTGAGGCAAGTAAGTATGAAATATGAATCATGTGGTTCCATATAAACTGGTCATATCACATGAAATAGAAAGTAAGTCGCGCGCAAAGAAAAAGAATGTGTGATTCATCGAAAAATGAATAATAGTTAAAAATACTTCTATCAGTCACTCGTAATGCAAAATAAGCTATTATTTGTTCGAGACTGTGGACGTTGGGGCCGAAAACGCTTATATAATGTTGTACATTGCCATGACTAGACGGTTTGAAAAAGTTTTTAGCCTGTCTACACATTTCGATGTAGTTGTCGCACATTGCCTGATATTGAAGTACTAAGAATGTCTGGTAAAGACCGCGATAATTAATTTTTAGTGTTGCAGCAGCAGTGTCGTTTCAAACAAGTACTTTCCTACAGCTGTGCAGCTGCGGATGAACGCAGACTGGACATGAAGCCCAACTCGGCAACTGCACTGATATATTACTGATATGGAGACAAAGTAGAGAAGCTTCAACGTTTGGGCCATCGTGTGCGTGTAATAAATTTGGGATATGACTCAGCAGACGTTCGTCCATACAACGTAAGTGTTGTGACACAGACATCGAATAGATTCGCATATACGAGAGCGCATTGCAAACAGTACTAAAGGTAGTACATTGATCTATTTGACCTAAATAGACAAGAATTCTAAAGCGGATTTTTATCCTTATGCATTTTCTCGGCCATACAATTAGACTACCAGTGGTAGGCGGTGGTCTAGTGTAAAGTTCATATCACAGATTGCAAGGTTATATTAAAACAAACAAATTAGTATTATTTCGTTTTTATATATTCCATAAATAGAATTTGCGTTTGAATAGTGCGTTAGAAATATGTACATATATCTGTAATAACCTCGTAAAAACACCATAATGTGCTATCCATTATTAACTTCATCTCTAGAAATGATGCAGGAGGTAACGCTCAGGTCATCGAGTAAATCAAACGACCATGGTTAGAAGGTAGTTAGATACATGAACTTGAGTATGATGAACTATAACTATGTGGGCAATGTCTAGGTGTGAAGTTATTTGGAAGCGTTCCAAATTAGAATGAGCATGCCGGGTAAATAGATTCGTTTGGCACGTGGCACAATCAGAGACAATTTCTTAGCCTTCTGTCTAAATTTATGACTCTAGAATCGCATTGTTATAAGTTTGAATGTCGCAGAACTAAGTCGATGAGAAATGAAATGAATTGAGTCAAAAATCTTTCTCTGAACGGTGGTAGGCTAAATTGACTTGTGGCACTGTGTATCCGTGAAGTAGACAATACAGAAGACCATGGTTGGATGGCAAGCTAGAAATTTTTGAATATGAATGCTGCCGCATTAATCTATTTGTTAGAGGGATCGTGTCCAATTGGACTCGCTGAGAGCCATAGAGTCGACCAAGAACTGCGAAGGTGAAGGTGGTTGCAATGCTACGTCTGGACTTAAAAACAAGTGTACAATAATATTATGTTCGCCTTTTACTTGGCAAATGTCAAACTGTCGTTCAATTAGACATGAAAATTGTCTTTTTACTCTGGCAGATTACTTTGCAACTACTGAATTTGCATTTTGAATTACGCCAATTAAAGGAGTATGATCTGTAAAACATTTAATCTACAACTGCCCATAATTATTATAATCAAGGTTGCGGTCTTGATATAAACACCTGACCCATTACATATGTCAGTATAAACTAAGAATTGTATAGTGTAGAAAAGGCAATTCATCCAGTAGATTGGTTTCGTCCTTATTTGGAACTCATCATGTACTGGCCAGAATTTGCCGTAACCCATAATGTTATCGAAGTGAAGCATGATTTCATGGATAGTGTTGAGTTTTCAACCGAGTGTCTTTTCTAGTTTCTACTAGTTGTAACGTATGAGAGGTAAAGTTAATGTCCCCAAAATCCGTCAATCTCTTGTTCCAAGTTGGCTTTGATTGATAATTCCGAAGCATCGGTGGTGAGTAGAAAGGTCGTTCAAAGTCTGGATGTGTGAGCATAGTGGCATTTGCTAACAAGTTCATGACATGACGGGGCAATTCCGCGTCATTAGACGAAAAATAAAACTTAGTGATATGCCCTTGTCCATTTCAATCTCCCAAGTGCCTACATAACGTGTGTAGTTGTTTTGATAGACTGGAAAGGAACTGGCAATAGTAGTTTACAAATACCAAGATTTGCAGTTTGGCTTTCAAAGATTTTTGTGACGCAATTATCTTAGGCTATTTGGCCTTAGTCGTAGAGGCTGTATACCCTAATGTGTAATAGGATTACATAGAAAATCAAAGGATGCATTTGTGATTTGCATTTTTAAAAACTAATTGTGAGACCATGATCTGCTAAGTTTGATAGAAAAATTTTAAGATGCTCGGCATGAAATTCTTGAACAGGAGTAAAAACCCCCTTTTTCAAGATATAACAAAGTAGACAGATTTATCGCGCAAAAGGTTGTCTGTAAACCTCAGAAATTTGGCGCACTTAAAACCAAATGGTATGTAAAATTTTTCAGAAAGACCAAAAATTTGCGTTGAAAGCAGTCTTATCTATATCTTCCGGTGCTAGCTTTACATGATAATAGGTTTGTTAAATGTCGATAATTGCTGCCATTAAATTTCTGGCGTAATTTGTTTACAATGGAAATAGGGTATGCATCGGATTTGACTACAAAGTTTAAATTGTGAAGGTTACCGCAGGTTTTTTATGATCCGTTAGCTTTAGAGTCAAAGTGTAGTGGGGATGCCCAAGTATTTTCTGATGGCCCGATAATGCCTTTTTCCAAAAGTCTTAAAAATCTTCTTGAGTTTTGCTGTGAGTAACAGCCTTTTCCTAGGTGAAAAAGGTTATCCTGTTGTGTTAATTTGATACGTGTTGGTACCATATAGCTCTGATTGGCTGAAATCGACAAAGTTTAGTGTTTTCAACAGGTGTCGATAATTCTGTCGAAGGATGTACTGGGGTTGACTCTATGACCTGTAACTGCAAACAATCCGAAGCTAGTGACAAGAAAATTTGCTCAAATCTGGTCGAGGGGTTAAAGATCAGATTTTCAAGCTCAACAATTAGCTGATAATTTAACAGAAATTCAAGACTCAGAATGTTGTGCAAGACTTAGGCAACGATGAAGTTGTAAGAAAATTTAGTTCTAATATTAATATTAACAGAACAACGCAACAATCTTAGGTTATAATGAGCTCAGGAATGGATGCTGCAAGGAATATCTCGTAGTTTAAGTCACTCTTGAGCACAGATGCTGCTGCACCTGCATCAACGATAAATTTCACTCAACTGTTAAAATCTTGAGGGTGCAAATATTCGTTGGGTTGCTTTGCCGGATCATACATGCAGACCATGATCTGCTAAGTTTGATAGAAAAATTTTAAGATGCTTGGCATGAAATTCTTGAACAGGAGTAAAAACCCCCTTTTTCAAGATATAACAAAGTGGACAGATTTATCGCGCAAAAGGTTGTCTGTAAACCTCAGAAATTTGGCGCACTTAAAACCAAATGGTATGTAAAATTTTTCAGAAAGACCAAAAATTTGCGTTGAAAGCAGTCTTATCTATATCTTCCGGTGCTAGCTTTACATGATAATAGGTTTGTTAAATGTCGATAATTGCTGCCATTAAATTTCTGGCGTAATTTGTTTACAATGGAAATAGGGTATGCATCGGATTTGACTACAAAGTTTAAATTGTGAAGGTTACCGCAGGTTTTTTATGATCCGTTAGCTTTAGAGTCAAAGTGTAGTGGGGATGCCCAAGTATTTTCTGATGGCCCGATAATGCCTTTTTCCAAAAGTCTTAAAAATCTTCTTGAGTTTTGCTGTGAGTAACAGCCTTTTCCTAGGTGAAAAAGGTTATCCTGTTGTGTTAATTTGATACGTGTTGGTACCATATAGCTCTGATTTGCTGAAATCGACAAAGTTTAGTGTTTTCAACAGGTGTCGATAATTCTGTCGAAGGATGTACTGGGGTTGACTCTATGACCTGTAACTGCAAACAATCCGAAGCTAGTGATAATAAAATTTGCTCAAATCTGGTCGAGGGGTTAAAGATCAGATTTTCAAGCTCAACAATTAGCTGATAATTTAACAGAAATTCAAGACTCAGAATGTTGTGCAAGACTTAAGCAACGATGAAGTTGTAAGAAAATTTAGTTCTAATATTAATATTAACAGAACAACGCAACAATCTTAGGTTATAATGAGCTCAGGAATAGATGCTGCAAGGAATATCTCGTAGTTTAAGTCACTCTTGAGCACAGATGCTGCTGCACCTGCATCAACGATAAATTTCACTCAACTGTTAAAATCTTGAGGGTGCAAATATTCGTTGGGTTGCTTTGCCGGATCATACATGCAGGCTTTTGGTCATTGGGTATGACGTTATCGGCTATCTTGACTTCAAAGTTAAATCTGCCTAGACAAAAGAAACAATATGAGCTACATAGAGAGAGCTGATTATCTTGTTTTTGTATGAAGTCTAAGCACTGTTCTCTTGTTATGGCTTGTGATCATCTCTAAAAGGCAACTTTCGACTTTTAATAATTTCTCATAACTTTACAGGCATTTTCGACAAGCATAAATCTATTTTTTGGGATTATAGCACCAATTATTAGAAAAATGTCGACTAAATTAATGAGCAATCTCGATTGTCATTTTAATGATATGCCTGAATCGTTTGTAAATGATGATTTATGGTCATATTTACTTTACTGTGCTTATAACATATCTTTGAATGATTTTGTCAAATCTAAAAGAAAACACGCTAAATAGGATAACCTTACATCAACAGATGACAGCCTGGCCGATGAACACTGCTCTAACTATAGTTTGAGGAGATTCATAATTTGAAATAGCTTAAGTGACAACAAAAAACACTTAAATTTAAATTTTAAAATATATGTGCCCTGTGATTTTTAAGCACCAATAACAAAACGCTTACACAAAACCGCTTCCAAAAATTCAACTGAGAGAAGTTGGAGCTAAATTGCCGCTGTTAAAGAGGTTTGTACAGTTGAACATTGAACTGTATACATTAACAGTTACCACAGATCGAACTGGCGGACTGTGGAGGGGAAATATTCACTGCAAAACAAATTTGTATGGTTTAACTGGGCCTTGGCAAAATCCAAAATTTCACCGCGGATTTAATCACTGAATTATATTAAATTAATTCGTCAACTTGACCCTAAATTGTTACTCTGCAAAAAACCGAACCGTGATATCACATATTAAACATACATGAAATAATATTTATTCGGCGAGTGATGATATAAATACAACTATGATGATTTTGCGTAGACAACCTTTTGTTAATCCTGACATAGATTATTAGTAACCGTTTGCCAGGAGTACGGTATAAAATTAATTTATACCAATGTGCGATTCACTAATAATCTGCAATTTTGCGATTTAGCAACCAAAGAATAACTCCAGTATAAACATATTTGAAAGAGGCGCACCAAAGCAGAATAATTATACAATGAAAAAGAATTTTATCGTTAAATATATCAGGTTGTAGTGAGAGATCCGGTATAGTTTTTCTTCGTGAATTTTTTTAAATTTTGATTCGGCAAACGTCTTTTCTCTTTTATTTATTTTTATCAGTGTTTATTCAGATTTGTAAATTTTATCGCGGGTGCTTTTGCATTAATTCTTTGGATTTTAATTTTAGACTCAGTCAAAAGAATTATTTCTACAAATTTAATATAACTTGTGCTTTCATTAATATACATTGTGCTTTCTTATATTTTTTCTCTGTCGAGACAGTCTGGCTCTTCAATTTAAGCTTTATGGTATCCTTTGATATGAATCTTTAGCCGAAACAGCCAGTTGACACCTAAATCCTAACAAAAACGCTCGTGACTTTGTCAACAGCCACACCACAATCCAATAGAAAGTCACTAAACTCTCCCAACTTTTAACATTCTCCCAGAGTATATTTTATAGTGCCAATTTGGCACTATTCTTAATGTGATGGCAAGTATTTACTCTACGCAACCATTGTAAGTGTTATCTCTTTATTTGGTCTTTGCGTTCAGCATCTTTTAAGGATAAGCAGATTCTAAATATTCTCACGCATTTGGATAATACCTGTCTTTAAGTAAAGGATATTTTGTTGAATAAACAACGAGCTTTTGTCTCAAAAACACACAAGAGTTTCAACAATGACGAGCAGATTCTAAATATTCTCACGCATTTGGATAATACCTGTCTTTAAGTAAAGGATATTTTGTTGAATAAACAACGAGCTTTTGTCTCAAAAACACACAAGAGTTTCAACAATGACGAGTTAAAAAATCTTAAGTGTATCTCATTTTGTTCTCTCCAGGCCAGCTCAAACATAGGCATGACAATAATTTATTTAAATTGAGTGATCGATAAAACTTCAATCATTCAGCCGTCGATCTTGACCCTATTCTATACCATATTTTCACTCTCTGGCTGGGACGATTCCAAGAGAATAAACACTACCACTAAGAGATTCTCGGGAATATTACAATGCATTTCCAAGTATTGTTTAGGCTCTGACGCTTTGAAGGGACGTATTTTCCAAACAACCCTAAGTACGTTTTCGCTGAATCTACTCGGTTCACTTCTGCCACGCCTCGATGTCGTGACCGATTTCGTCATCGACTAAAGATTTAAAACGTGGACTTATACTCGAATCATGTAGTACAGCGAAATCCACGCTCATACCCAATGTTCAGTCTACTTTGGCACCGCCTAATACACCCAACAGCGTAAAAAAATCACTTGATTATATCCCAATAGTACAAAATGTTGCAGCCCTCTGTCTGATCAAGTCTCAGAAAATTATAATGCAGCTACGCAATCATCTAACCATGCCGACACCATTTCTCACAGCGAAATCTTCTTTACTGCGATGACTTTGCCTTGCAGTGACACTAACGCCCACATACGTTATCCTGCCTGTCTTGTGCTGTAAAACCAATACTTCATTCGCCCAATTTTTAAAACGTCCTATATATTCAAAACCCCGACAAGAATTTCACCACGAATATTAAAATTGATGATGAGCATTTACTCCTTATATAATGAGAGATCCATTATTATTGCCAACACAAGTTCCTTTCCAGATCTTCTAAGTAAGAACCCCAACTACCTTCATCTCACCGATCCAATAATATTTTGCTGATTAGTTTGCAGAAATTCGAACAGACTCTCCAAAATTTATCAACTACGGTCATTATTTTCTTTAAACGAACTTGACATGTGCGTGCTAGCTGAAACGTGGCTACCTTCCATCTTACACAGAGACTATCTCTTTCACGTCAATAGTTATCGTCCAATCCAAGTGACAGAGCTGTTAAAAGTGTGGAGCAGGTAATCTTCATATATCCGGCCAAGTCTTTGTGACTCAATTTTTTTCATTTCAGCTGATGATACTGTAGCAATTTCTATAGTTCTGAATAGTATACTGGTCTTTTAATAAGTATATAATCGAGAACACACGCGAAGCCCAATTTTTGTTCATCTTTATCAAACAAAAGTCTAGCAAGTAAATAGTTTTGAGTGACTATATTCTCCCTAACGCCATCTGGATATATCACAATTTACAACCTATTACCTAGCGGAATGTTTGGAAATAAAGCGACATAATGAATAGAAAGATTGCTAGATACTGTTTGTGGTGGAGAACTAATATATATGCATTTGTGTATTGGGTGTTGCGCACCTAGTAAAAAATTATTTCAAATACGATCAAAAGGATAAACCAAAGACATTAAGAACGGAAAGAATAACCGACAGCTAGCTGAGTTATTAAAGCAGTGTGGGTAAAATCCCAAACAAGACAATGAACATAAATATACGGAGCAGTCAAAAGGCGATAGCAAATTCTGTTAACGAGCAGATTATCGTGGGGTTTGCATTTATATAGTTGTAGACCGTATGCTATTGTTTTATGGATTGCGCATTTCCTCATTAGTCCAGTGTCAGTCAATTAGGTTACCTTATTTATTTTATTTATTTTTAAGTTTTCAGATATACAATCTGATATGCAACACCGAAATATACTTTTCGGAAGGAAATTTTTCTCTCAGCTGCGCGAGCATATCCAAGATCAGATGATCCTTAGAAGACGGACGGCGAAAGTTCAGTTAAATAACTTGCACTTGTTATGGTTGCGCAAAGAAATTACCCTCGTCACCCATTGAGGAATGTCTTAGGTTTGCGTAAAAAGTGTGGTTGCGAAACGGATGCAGATATTCTACACGCAGGAATGCTAAAAGCCGGAAAGTATGTATTTCAGGGTGACTATATCACGAAGCCACCAGTTTTGTTTTACGATTGAAGTGTCACGTGCGGTTACTATATGACAACGGTGTAGAGGTAGAATAGAATAGAATATCTTTACTTAATAATAATAATAATAATAATACATTTATTTGGCATCAAAGGCCAACTGGCCCAACCATTGAAATAGCAAATCAAGGGTAGGATATGTGGAGGTGAGTGGAATTGTGACTAGCAAAGTATTTAATAGCAGGGGGAGGGGTTGGGGAGGGGAAAAGTTATCATTAACATCAAGATAGTTCAATCTGGTGAAAAATAAATATAAGCGAAGTTCCATTTGACTAGACAAGATCAATTGGAGATAGTCCGTGAAGTATCAGATCTTCAAGGTGAATGTGAGATCGAAAACAAAGATGAAGATGAAAAGATGGCGGCCCGGAGGTAGACGTCGACCGATGGAGTCCATTGTCGTGACGATTGAATTGATGGAGCAAAGCATGGACATGGATGGAGTCAGCAGGATTGAGGCGAGCGAGTCTTGCAGGGATCGCAGGCATCCGTAGAACGTGATTGTGATTAAAAGAAGACCAGGGAGAGTCGAAGTCCGAAGCGAACCGTTGGTGGATCGGTAGGGCTGTTGGGTTTCCGGTCCTCCGCTGAAACAAGAAAGAAAAGAGTTGGATGAGCAAAACGTAGTAGAGTATCCACAACGTGGATATAATGGGGTTAGGAATGGGCTGAGAGGTGGTATTAGTGAATCTAGAAGAAAAGAATAAGACAAGAGAGGTAAAGTGGAAGATTAGATGGCTGCCTGAGGGATTTAACCCTACGAAGTTAGTAAAGAGGATAGCCTGGGGTGAAGTAAATGTTATGGATTGAGAAGGAACCAGTTTCGTTTCCAATCGGTCGTATCACAAAGAAGTTTGTTGAAGAAGTACTGATGGGCTGCCTTTTTGAATTCGTGCTGGGGTAGGAGCTTTATGTCTGTGGGAAGAGCGTTGAAGACATTAGTGGCTTTGGAGAAGAGATAGATTTTTTTAAATATGGTGGGGGTATGGTAGGCTTGGATAGAAGAGTTACTAGAACGTGTGGCATAGTGGTGACTGGGGTGGGCAAAATTGGAGAGTGGTAAGCAGGTTGTGATCTTGTGGATAAAAGAAATGACGCGAAGGTGACGGGTGAACCAAAGCGGAAGAAGGTTTGCCAGGAGAAGGCGTTCCCTATAGTTTTGGCATTTCGGGAAGACTCGCTTTAGAAATCTGGAGGATACCTGTTCAATAGTATAGGAGGAGGCGAGGGTGAGAGGACAGTAGAATTCGCTGGCGTAGGAAATGAGGGGCAGAACGTAGACCTTGAATAACGTGAGTTGGAGAGTGGGATTGTTAGTCTTAAAACAGATCAGACGGGCCCATTTGAAGAGTTTGGAAGTAGTGTGTGTAAGGTGTAGGGAGAAGTCTAGGGATTTTGAGAAGTGAATGCCAAGATGTTTGGCCGAATCTATTATTTCTATATCAAGGGGGTAGTTGGCAACCGGGATAGAGCAGAATGGATCAGAGGAGAGTTTCATTATGCGAGTTTTGGTGGGATTTAGTTTGAGGCCGATTCTGCTGAGCTGCGAGTGGAGCGAGGATAGGAGCTCCGATATAAGGGATAAGGAGGGGTTGGATGTTTTGGAGTTGCTGAATACGATAACCATGTCATCCGCATATTTGAACAGTTTGAAAAGGTTGTCATCAACCTGTATGTGCGCGAGCGTAAGGTTGAAGAGAATGGGACCAAGTACGGAGCCCTGGGGAACACCGGATCTGATATGGGCTGGCCTCGAGTGACTACTGCCAACTTTTACTGTCGCATATCGGTTTCGGAGATAGTAACTAATAAGATTGAGAACGTTGCCGCAGATACCGCTTCTCAGTAAGGCGGATTCGATTGCTGAAAATGACAGCGAGTCAAAAGCCTTGGAAATATCCAGGAATAGGAGGGTGCACTGGAGCCCTTTAGAGAAGGAGGAGTAGCAATGATCGAGAACACTAACTAAGTTGGTGGAAGAGGAGCGGCCATTCAGAAAGCCATGTTGATCATCGAGGAGATAGAAGTTTACATGAGACTTAATGGAGGGGTAGATTAGGTTGTATAAGATCCTGTCGAAGATTTTGGTGAAAGAAGGGACGATAGTAATGGGGCGGAGATCTTTAAATGATGAGATCGAAGAAGTGCCATTTTTAGGGATAGGAGAGATCGTCGAATTGAGCCAGTCCGGGGGAAGATAGGTGGTTTCGAGACAATGATTAATAACATCTGCAATCAGAGAGAAGACGTTCCAGCCTAGAAGGGCAATCATACTGACCGAGACACCATATTGATCAAATTGGTGTTTAGATTTAATGTTTTTAATTGCTTGCGCGACTGAAGCCGGAGAGACATGGAACCAGCGTAGGTTCTCGGTGTGTCCGTTGTCTAACATCTCAACAGGCGGAGTGGGAGCGGAAAAGGAGTCGAGAAGGTGAGTCAGATAATCATTGGCGAAGATTAGGTAAGATCTCCCGAGAGCGAACATTGGTCATCTCGTTATTGGAGAGTACAGAATCCAGTTGGTTGTTCCCTCGAGTAGGAAAAGGCACGAATTGGTGTAGCAGGTTATCCGCAAAGAGTCGAAGCAGTGGGTGACTTTCGGAAGCTGGATTATGCCAGTTAGTCATGGGGAGGTTGAGATCACCCACAACGACGTATCGATCAGAGTGTAAAGAGAAAAAAGTAGATAGGAGTTGGGCCCCGCGGGTGTTGTCAATGAGTGAGATATTAGGGGGTCTGTAGACAACACAGGTAGATATGCTTTGGTTAAGGATTTGTAGCTGAAACGAGAAAAATTCCAATCCTTGAGAGTTCGATGTCGACAAGCGTTTGGGCATAAGAAGGGATCGGACATAGGCAGCTAGTCCGCCCCCACGACCGACAGTTCTGTCGCTACGAAGGAACGTGTATCCATGAATGAGGAAAAGATCATCACAGTGGATGGAAGGGGACAGCCAAGTCTCAACAAGAACGCATATGTCAATCTCGTTAGAGGATCAGAAAAGCTCGTAGTTGATTGATTTTAGGCGTAAGTGACCTGCAGTTGATGAGGATTGCTGAGAGTGCTCTGAGAGAGGGATGGTTAGATCGGGGAGGAGAAGCGTGCGGGGGCTTTCCGCTGGCGGGCGGGGCGAGATCTAGGGCTGACGAGGGTGACAGACCGCTCGTTGACGAGGATAGAGTGGTCAGCGTCGATTTGGATTTCTGTTGTCCCGCGTTTATCAGGTGGGTGAGGCAGTTGTAGGGTTTGAAAGCAAAAGGGGGCGAGATATCTGGGCTCGAGGGGGCACTCGGAAGCTGCGTTGAGGGGGCGAGCACGGGACAGAGAAAGATCAGGAGCTGGGACGCAACAGTCCAGGGTGGGGTCGATGATGGATCCAGTAGGGGGAGACGAAGTTGATGGGGCTGGGTCGAAGTTTTGATTGGCCTTAGTAGACTTACCTTTTGTCGGTTTCTGGGTCATAGCATCTGTCACAAAGGTGACTTGTCGAGGGGATGTTGGTCTGGCGGACGAGCTTGGGGGAGAAGATGCGTTATAAGGAGGCTTAGCGCGGCGTGGTCGGCCACAACGTCGTGGTAAAGCTTGAGATAGTGTGGGGGGACTGGTTGCGGAGTAAGGGCTAAAAGTGAGAGGAAGGCCTTCAAATCGGGAAGGTATCAGTAGGGGTGGACTGGAGGAAGGTGCATCGCCAAGGATTCCGGAAAGGCGTGATGAGCTGGAGGAGGGGTGGTGTCCGGTTTATGGGTTTGGGCTTTCTCTAAAGTCCTCTGTAGGAGAGTTTAGTCTCGTTTTAGTTTGACTTGCCCGGATATTAAGATGGGCGAATGTAGTTTGAGATGGCGAACATCATCGTCAGACAGTCTTTTGTACGAGGAGAGAATAAAGGCTCGACCCTTTCCCGAGGAGACCTCTTTAAGGTGGCTAAAGTTTTCCCCTATTTGACTGATGAGATCTGAGGCCAGATCGTTCTTTGAGAGTGGGGAGCGCGGAGACCAAAGAAAGAGGTTTCACTTGTTGTGGTTTCGCAGGGCAACCTCCCTGGCTACCCCATTCAGAAACGCATCCGCTTGACGCAACAAATGGGGCTGAACGGAGGAGACTGAAAGGTTGCCAGTCAGTGCTCCAAGTAATCCTGTGATGTCCGCCATTTGCTGTTGGAGATCAGAAATATTGGAGATAATCTTTTGGGTGAGGAACGGGGAGATGGGGGCTGGCGACGAAAGTTGGTTCATGGTGGAGTTAGATAGAAGAGTAGAATTAATGTTGATTACGGTAAAAGAGAGGAAAAGAATGAGTATTGATGAGCGAAAAAGAATAGGTATTAAAATGCAGAAATAAACGGAAAAATCGGGTGGGCTAGAAATAGATCCTTGATAACTGAAGGTAAATTCCAAAAAAAATGTGTAGGTAGATTCCTGGAGTATCCTAGAGATGAAATCAGACAAGAAATCCCGAGAATCTGAAAATAAAAAACAAAATAAAACCCGATATCCTTCGAAAGTAGAGAAAAATGTTGAAAACCACAAGCACGCTCTCTCCGGTCGTTGCGTTCCACCTGAAAAAAAGCCACACATGGTCCATCAAATAGATAATAATATATAAAATATAAAAAAGATATTACATCACGTAAATATGTGCAATTAGTCTCATATAGATAAGTAAATCACGATAGTTATGATGTACGATTTATCACCATCAGAAAATTCATCAGTAATATCACTTTATACGTCATTTCAATTTTGATACATTTATTATAATAAAGGAAGAAACGGTCATTTTAATTAATCGAATTTGCACAATAATTGAACATTTAAATAATTATAGATTCATCATCGAAATTCAGAAACCTAATAGTTGGAGAAAAGAAGGTATAAATCGTGTTACATTATGCAAAAATGAGAACCATGACTAGCAATTGATTATATGTAGTGTTGACTAACATGATGATATAATGCATAACATTTCAATTTAATAATACAGAATGTAGAAATAAAAATCTCAAGAAGGTATGTTGCTGATCACAATTATCCTTGTCTTTTATTCAACCACGAGAAAGTATTATCATAATCAAAATTAAAAAGATCAGCAGGATTGTAGATTTTTTCTAGTTCAGTACATAAAAATTTAAAAGACATCTTAGATGGAGGCGTTTCTCTAAGCCCCTTTGGCAATTGATTGTAAATTTTGTAAATTTTCGAAAAAGAGAATAACTTCCCCGCAACATTTCCCACCAAAGGAGGAGATATCGCCAAATGTCCAGATCTAGTTCCAACTTCATGAATCATTCTTATTGGATTCATATGGCCTCCAGTCCACTGGTTCAAATGGAAAACTTTTATGCAATAGCACATCCTCCGAAACCATAAAGTTTGCAGTGATACAAACTGTAATCTAGTGGCGTATATAGTGCAGGAGATAGGGCTAATTTGTTTCACAACTTT